>JARFIW010000821.1:0-360000 GCA_036346225.1 Platerodrilus igneus | reverse complement strand
TCTACTTACGTTAATCGGCAATAGAAATTTTCATCTTTGTAGCACTATCTGTCACTAAACAATTTTATTATTAAAATATTATTATTACGCACGCGTTACTCTTAGATTTGGAGTAACGCACCTTGGCCTTGTTGTGTTTAAACTGAGCCCCGTTATCTTTGCTCGCTGTTAATATATGAGTATGTCCCACTTTGTCTGTGGGTTTGGCTTACTAATCTTAACCAATGAGGTCTTTCTATTTCCTACACTTAAAGTGGTTTTCTGATGTAACATTCTCGGCCTTTCGAATAATTGTTGTTTGCTTACAGATGCTTTGTTATCAGACCATGCGGTGTTTTGAGAAAATAATCGCGTTTCTATATTATACCAAAATACCTGATGCAATTTGAATTTCAATTTTCAAGTACGTTTATCTATTTACGCATTTTTAATTACCTTTACTTATCAAAATGTTAATTGTTTGTACGCACTTACACTGCATTTCTTTAAGTTTTATCTCTCATCTCCGTATTATCATAACTGATTGGAATTCTTTTGAATGCGTGTTTAATTACATTAATATACTTACTTCTAAATACGCGTGCTTCTACTGAAAAATATCGTTATTTGCATTACCTAAATTAATTAAAACTCTATATACCGGGTGTTAAATATTTGTTATTTACCTAATGCATAAATTACTTATTTCTATGCTAACTATGCGTCTTATTGTGTCTATTTGCGTCGCTTAAAACTACTTATACTCTATATACAGGGTGTTAAATGCTTACTATTTACAAACTATCCCAATTACTCAATTTTCTACTAAATAAATGCAGTTTTATGCTTCCTATTATAATTTATGGTTACTAAACAACCATTGCTATAAAATACACCCTTAAACAACCCCTTATCACAGCATTATATATATATATATATATATAATGTGTTCTCCTAGACCGACTTTGTTTTGTGCACATGATAACGTTGGTTTTTCTCAAAGTGAAATACTGCTACTTATTTCATATGCAGAATTTCGATCACGTATTTATGAAAAGGGTTTTAGGACAGTACAGTGTGCCAAACAAAATACTGAAGCGGGTTACTGCTACCGCGTTTCTCTAATTTAAAACAAGTAATAACAAGAGTCTTTGTTACTCACTGTTCACAAGTCTAATTAACAGTATATGCCTTATTTATAGATGTTTTCAGTCCAATTAACAATAAAGCACTATCACACTAATGAACTTACAAGCACTAATATCTTCTTAAACTAATTTTTTTACCATAGGTCCATTAATAACACTAACACAACTATTATATATTACACTTCTATCTATTTATGTATACTACAAGCTGCATGTACATTAGACACATCATATAACATTTATGTATACTCTTGAACTTCCAAAAGCTCAACTAGTTTTACTATACACAATATAATTTATATTCGACATTCTGGTATAGAGTAACCCTGTACTAACTACAGAAGCTTGACGCGACGCTCTCAGCGTCGTTAAAAATGCCTTATAACTCAAGAAGTTTTTGGCTTGATGATGTTGACTGTTTATCTTGATAGATCTTTTTATTTATATATTTGTAGGCTTGGATTCCAAAAGCCAGCACCTGGAATCCTTCCCCTTAGTTGTCCCCCAACTGCACAGTATTCCGGATCCTAAGTCCACTGGCTTGTGGTTTTCGACTGACAGGACTGGCTACTCGCCACAGGCCGCTCCATCGTCAGGTAGCTCGTCTAAACAGGACTGACGGATGTGCATCCCCGACGACTTCACTTGTGTACCCATTCCTTCGCACCCCGCATAGCTGAAGAACTCCCTCAGGACGTCACCGTTCCGCTGCCCACCTTTGATCGCCCGAAGGCGGTGGTCGGAATACGTGAGTTGCTACCTCATCGGCGTCTGGGCAGCAACTGAACCCTGTACTTCATCATCGGTCTTATTTATACCGTAAATTAAAAAGGATGACTCATTTTCCAGTAATTGCTAGAAGAATTCTCGATTTGGAGAATATACAGTGCTTCCAGCGTTTGTGTGTTTGACGGGTTGCCTAATAGTGGATCGAAACAATACCACACTGTTAAAAGAATGCTACAACAAAAATTAAGGTTACGGTGCAGTTTGACACAATACAGCTAAGTTTTTTTTTATAAATTTATTTAATATTGCAAATGACCCTACTTTTATTTTCTATTTGCAACTAATATGGGCTACTAACGGTCTTGGCCGCATTTTTAAAAAAAGTTTATAAAAATTGCAATAAAGCAACGGAAAAAACAAGCTGTATGAATGGAATACGCATGTTACTTCACGTGAATATTTTAAAAGCGATCATAAATGACACTAATTCTTATAATCACTTACAAAACTTTCAAACGTTAGTAAATTGTAATTGTTTTTCAAACTTTATATGTGGCAATAAATATTTTTGTTTTTCGCAAGTTGAAATAAAGCAATGAAACACGCTAAAATGACGTACCATTTTAACGTTAAAATTTGATGTGCCACCGCACGTATAATCAGACCCAAGCGTGAGATTAGGCGTTATTGTAAAGTTTGTTAATTTTATTAATCTAGAGTTTGCAAATGTATACTTTTTCCTCATAATACTTTCATTATGCTTATAAATATATAGTTAACCATAAAGTTAACGTAAATTTGGTTCTTAACGTTATATTATTAAATACCAACATTCATACTTATATTGATATTATTCTACTATATACAACATCACTTTTTATAACATTAAATTTCAGTTGTCAAACATAACGGTACCGTAACTGAACTATCGCAAACATACTATTTTATACAGTATAAGTTTACCGTAACAATAATAAAAACAACACTTGCAAAAACCCTTTAATTAAAAATAAATATTCCCGTCCCATCTGTGTATTTTTAATAGTAATATGTTTCTAACAATAACCTTACCTGGAATGTCCTACTGGTATAAACTTTATTCTTGGGGTTGTGGAGTGCATTTGTATTTCTACAGTGTAGTTGTTATTCTTCCCAACCTATAACATGAATCAAAGGATGTGTTGTCACTCCTTTTAAAATGTGTTCCACCAAGATAAAGTTATTAAAGGTTTTGCAGAATGTTAAATGCTAACAATACTTAGCTTATGTAATGTTTATATTATAAGTATTGCTTTTACTTGCTACGTATCTCCTAAAGCATCGGTGCTATTAATCTAGTATATAACCTAAGTGTAAATATCAAAATAATTAGTATAGAATATTTATTTATATGTTCTAGAGGTTATAATCACTTGTTTCAATTCATCGTATATTTCCATGTAACCATGTAAATCATTTGTAAACAATCTTTAGTTAATATAAATAAAATGCGCTTTCAGTAAGCTTCCCAACCCATAGCACAGTTCAAAGGGAGTGTCGTGTTCTGTTGTCTGTCACTTTGTTAGTGCTTCGTAGTAACATGGATAACACTTACTTTTAAATTAAAATATTAATATGGATTTGCTACACATTAACATTAAGGGCATGGTACACACAGAAAATATGTATAAATATTTTTGTGTACGTAGTTAAAATTTAAATGTCTTTAACACTAGAACTGAAAGCACTGTAGTCTGTAAAGTTGCGGAATGGGTTTCTATGTTAAAGAACTGGATGTTGCGGCTTCACGATGAAAACCTGGGTCTGGTATCAAGTAGGTGATGATGTCTATGGTTGTAAGTAACTTTGACCCGGATTACGTTAAATGTAGTGCGGAATCTCATGACGGTGATTGTAGTCAAATTTCCATAGCTTAGGTACCTAGCGACTAGTTGGCTGCCGTTGGCGTATAGTGGCTTGCTTGCCTGGTAGAAATTAAAGCTGATGGAGGAATGTTCCCATTCCTGGCGGGTTTGTTGGCGTCACATGCGTTAGGAGGTGGTTCAGATGCAGTGCTAGTTTTAAGGGCGCATCAGTCTAAGTGATGGCGAGATACTGCCCGCGGTGTTAAAAGAGCTCACTTCATTTTATCCTATTAGATTTGGTAGTCACAACAAGATAATCTGAAGGACAACCCTTAGTGCAGGAGGAGTTTGGTGACTTCCGTTTTGCACTATCCTAAAGTTCTCTTCAAGAAGTTTGGCGACTTTGTTTAAAAAAGAACAAAAAGAAAGTGATCTGGTCTAACGCTTGTAGCTCCTTCTATACCGAGGTTCTGTTTGTGTTGTTCTGTTGTTCTATTCGTATTTCGAGGATGTTTGATCAGTTCATTATTGTTTGAGGGGTACTTTATGAGTGAATGATATTTATGTACATGCTGCGTGTCAATTAGTCAGTTAGTTAGGAGTATGGTTGGTTGCACACTCTTACAGGTGTATTACCCATCCTGTTAAAATGTGCTTTACTGTAAATAGAACTATTAAAAATTTTGCAATATGTTTAATAGTAAATATATACAACTCATGTAATATATTTTGTATGAAGTATAATTTACTATAAACATGAAATATGCAATTATTAGCATGGTTTCTTTTGAATACAATGCACTTAGTTGTTTATATATTTTAGTGGTTAGAGACAAATATTTATTCAAGTGTTACACTTCACGTCAATCGGCGTATGACATCGAATCTCTTGTTTTCTATGGTTTGGGTTAGATTAGTACTATATTAAAACAGTAATTATTCGAAAAATAACGTAAAACTCGCATTGTATCTTTGTGAATAAATTTCTGTGGTATGTCCTATCTTTTTTTTACAGGTATTCGTACAGATACCTTTAAAACCATTAGTTTAAATGTTAAGTCGTAGTTTTTTAAGAAACAATTTTTATTGTGCGTAAATATCAGTCTACGTCCCTTTCTTAAGCATTAGTTAAGATATTTCTATAAAGTTTTGAATAACTTTATATATAAGTGACAAAATGACGACTCAACATGGCTGACATTATGTGAGATTTCAATACCTAGTGCATTTGTGTATAGTTAATATATGATGCTCTCTCATTGGATAATATGAATAGAAACTTTGCGGTACTAAAACAAAAAGTGTAAATTGTTTGTATAATATTTATATTATACATATTGTTTACTATAATTTACTATAAGTAATTAGTTTTAATTTTTCATATTATATTTGGTTTTAGAAACCAAGCATTTCATTGATTTTATTGAAATTTACACGACATCGTGTTTTCATGGTTTAATATTGAAACTGAAAAAAATGTCAAAAAGTTAGCAAAAACCTTGACAAGTCGGGCAATTTTGGGATATTATGAAAAAGGGAACTCTGTTAAACAAATAGATTTTTCAAAACTTATTACATATATAAATTAACAGTTTTAATTACGTATCTAGAGTAGTATGGCACAACCGAAAGTGTGAGTCGATATTGAATAATACTAATAATTGGAACTATATTGGTAACACTATATAACTATAAATATTAGAGGTCCCTTTGAGAAACTGTGGCAAAATTATGCACCATTAAATGATCATACAGAGCTGCTCTATATATTTTTTTATACAATCAAGCTTTAACGTTGCTTATAGGACTAAAAAGACATAGTTGGTGGGATATATTAGTATCTTATTAAGTTTATTAGATTACTCAAGGTCATGCTTACTGTATAATATTCTACTTGCTATTATAAAAATACAATTTAAAAAATAAGTTTGCGGTTTATTTGCATGTTTCCAGTGAGCTAAGGACCTATAGTTGGAATTGTATTGTACCTATTAGCTGAGCAATTAATTAGGAGGTTGCATATATAATTTTAAATCATACATTAATAATTAAGAACAGAATGTAAAAGAGTTTAGTGCATGACCCTTATTGTTGTCGTTGACAGTTTTGTAAATACCGCGCTAGCAAGACCAATCAGAATTCTTTATCATTAGTGCATCACAAGTGCAGTAGCTATTGAAATCTCGTTGACATAATACCACTTTGTCAGGTAACAGCGTCTCTCTACTATACTGCCTCTATATTTGGCGTTCGCGGTTAAAAAACTTAACCTCTTATTTTAAGTTAGATAGCAAAAATGTTAGTTTGGTTTCATATTTGAACTGTAATGTGCGGTTTTTGAAAATGGAAGTAAATCATTTGGATTTAAAATCATTACAAAATTCCTGTAGAATATGCCTACAGAAAAAAGGACACTTATCCTTCTTTTTATTTGTTATGTCTCAGGATGTGGAAATAAATGTTCAAGAAGCATTGGAATATTGTACAGGCGTTAAGGTAATTTGATTATTAAACGTCCTTAATTTTACTTTAATTCTTGCTTAAGGTTGATGAAAATGATAAATTTCCCAAGACTTTATGCGGTGCTTGTTTTTTTGAATTGATTAGAACCGCTGAATTTATTTCAAAGTGTAGACAATCCTATAATACTTTACTACTTCATAATGACATCTTAAAACAAAATGCAGATGATGTAGTTGATGTTGAAGTAGAAGCAGTTGGTGACGGTGTACCAGATGCATTAACATTTGCTCAGAATAAGCATAAAGAATTGCCTCCTTCATGCAGTGTTTCCACAGAAGTAAGGAAGCGTAATCTGAAGTCGAAACAAAATTCAAATTCAAGCAGAAGGACTAATTCTTTTTCATGTGAAATATGCCATGCAAGTTTTCTTAAAAGGGGTATTCTAAAGCGTCATATGCAAACTCATTCTGATCAGAAACGTTTCACTTGTCATGTGTGCAATCGAGGTATGTATTTAGTTACTGTACGATTTAATTGTCCAACTGTAAGTTAACTTAAACTGTAGGAATAACAGTAAAACATACCAATTAACAAAAGAATGTATATTACAAAGAACTTAAAGAAATATTTTTTAAAACTTTGATGACTGTGCACATGGGCTGATCTAAAAATGGGTGTGGGTTAATATGGAAGATTTCCTTATTTATATTAGGGATGGTGACAAGTATCTGGTCATGTACTCGATAGATCAATACACAGATCGGAATTTTGATACCTGATACTTGAAAGTACCTAATACCTGATAATTATCAGGTACCAGGTGTTCCAATTTTTGTTGAACACCTTAGAAAAGGTCAAAACATCTGGCCAATAAGGAAAGAAAACCATCACATAACTAGTGACGCTAGTGGCACGAAAATTAATAAAATTTGATATACATGTCCATACAGACGCTTTTTATAACATTTGATGGTTAGTGCTATTTTTGGTGGTTTCCATTTCAAGGTAAGCAAATTTGAGTGAAATTTGTGATGGTTTATAAAAAGGGTTTAATTTCTTAGTTAATGTACTGGTGTTTATTGATCCATTGAAAAAGGCTGGAAAGTAGGGCAAAAACATTTGGAAATTGTGGAATTGTTATACGAAAAATAAAGATGACATAGATTGTATTGTTTGTATTCTTAATCGAATTAAATGACCTTAAAAATCCAAGAAAACTATACATTTTAGTATATACAGGTTTACTGGTCTATTTTTAAATAAAAGTCTTTATTTTCTTACCAAACTTTTGATTGAATCTCTAAACCTTGATTAGGGCCTTGTGAAGAAATTATGAACATCAACAGTAACAAGAAAATCACAAATACTTACAAAACTCAAGTATTAAGTGATTGACTATTAAATGACTATATTATATATCATAAATATTATAACATGAATCTGTTTTTGTTTTCTAAACAATTTCTGTATTTGATTGGATAATTATCACATAATTTTCTAGTGTTCAGTATCGATTAAATGTTGGATATTGGGTCATTATAATGTAAGAGGTAACTATCTGATAGCCTATATTTGTGGGATAACGAATAATTATCGGATATCAAGTAATTATCGGGTAAGTGGTAGAATCCGGATATTAATTTGGGGTACTCAAGTACAAACACTATCGTGTATCATCATCCTCAATTTATATGCACTTAATTTTAAACCCTATAATATTAAATATTTTATTATTTGTTTCATAATTTAAAATTCCATTTTTTCCAAATATCACAACCAAAAGCATTTAGTCTTTTTTTCGTTTCATTGTAGACCAGATGTCTTAAACTTTTTTATTTCATAGACCATATACCATTTTTTTCTGTTTTGGTCCGGACCTCCCTTCTTTTTCTAATATTGGCTTGTTACAAATTTACCAACTTTAAATGTCTTTCTGACTACTCACTATGATAAGTTTAATTGTAGAGAGAGAAAGTTAAAAAAATGTACATGTTACATTTTATATATTTGTGATGTACTTAACGAATACGGTCGTCCCGGAATATACCTGCAGGGAGGGATACACACAGATAAGAATACAATGTATAGAAGGTTTTATTGTATACACAGGATAATTCACAACACAACGAATAGTACGTTCGTGCTGCATGCAATCGTCACATATCTAGCAATTGCCTACGCTATATTAGAGGGGAGATACATTACACCATCCTCCCACAAAATCAAAACTAGTTAAACAAACTGTAACTGTATATAACCCTGTCAAGTATAAATCAATCTGTCAATTGGTTTTACAAATCTTTTACGCCTTGCGTTAATATTAACTTTATCATTCGGTGGGCGATCGACTATTCTACTTTCCGTTCTCGCCTCATTCAATTGCTATGTGCTTTGGGGTTCTCGCATTTGGGAACTTTTTAATTTGATTAAGATACCATTTCCATTTTGCATCTTCTAAGTTGAAAACCTTCACTAGATAAGTGGATCTGCCAATTTTTTCTACAACCACTGCTTTGATCCAGGACGGTTTGTTTGGACTGTGACAGTAGTCACGCACAATAAATACTTCCCCCTGTTTGAATTCAATTGATTTCTGTCCTCTATAGTATTTTTTTTTGCTTGCTGCTTCAGTACCTGATCTCTCCAGTCTGTTCTACTTAACAAGTTCCTGTCTGGAAAATATGCATCAAAACGAGTATGTAGTTTTCTCCCGAACATGATTTGTGCCGGACTTAACCTGGTTGTGGAATGGGCTGTGTTACGAAAATCAAATAGAAAGTTACTCAATGGTTTATTTAAACTTACTGAAGATTTCTATCCAACACTTTTCTTAAAGCATTCTTAATCATCTTCGCCACATTTTCTGCCGCACCATTAGAGGAAGGATGGTACGGTGGGGGTGTCGTATGTAGGAGTTTGCTTTTACACAGAAATGTTTGGAACTCCTCGGACAAGAAGGTGGTTGCATTATCTGATACGATTAATTTAGGCAGTCCAAATCGTGCGAATAGGGTTCTAAGAATTTTGATGGTGGTTGGTAAAGATATAGTATTTACTGGAAAAACCTCAGGACACTTGAAATATGCGTCAATCTTGATTGAAAAAATTTTATTTAAGAATGGTCTCAAAAAATCGAAATGTAATCGATGCCAACTTTCTCGTGGCATGGGCCAAGGTTGCAGTTCCGCTTTATTAGGTGATTTTGTATATTGCATGTATTTCTTGCAAGATGTGCCCATTTTTTCGATTTGTTACTCTAACCCTGGTCACCAAAACTATGATCTGGCCAGACCTTTGCTTTTTACTATTCCTAAATGGGATAAGTGTGTCTTTTAAAACACATTCTCTTAAATTGCTTGGGATAACCAAACAGTTATTCCATAAAACACTATCTGAATCTAAACTCAATTCATGCCGGATTCGATAATAGGGTTTAACCGAATCCCCTACTTGACTTGATTTATTTGGCCAACCGGAGCTCACCAACTTTTAAAGGCAGCTGCAGGTCATAATGGACCAGTACTGGTGTGTATGTTAATTGTTGCTTGGGTAAGGTAAAGGTCTTGTTACAATCTAGTGATCAGTCCCATTCTATGTTCGTTTTTAATAAATTGTAAAGTGGGTGAGCTATTGTTGATAATTTAGGCACAAATTGGCCATAATAATTAATTAATCCTAAAAAGGAGTTTGATTGGGTACCAAACATTTTGCAGTTGGGGGCATTCTCGATAGTTACGATTTTGTTTTGGTCCATATACATCCCTTTTTATCGATCATGAAACTTAAAAAAGAGATTTTATCCACAAAAATATTACATTTGCGTTTGCCTATTTTCAACCCGGCGTTGTCTAGTATGCCTACTACTTTATCTAAACAGGACAAATGTTTGAGCTGATTTCTGCCTGTTACAAAAATATCGTCCAAGAAAACGACTACCCCTTCCAAACCAGATAGTAAGGAGTCCATGATCCTCTCGAATTTAGAGGGTATACTCGCGATACCATAGGGTGCCCAATTATATTGAAATAAGCTCTTGTGTGTTGATATAGTGGTTAGTGCTTTCAAATTGGAGTCTAAACGAATTTGTTGATATACGTTGGTTAAATCTAATTTTGAAAACTGTAATTTGGCAAAGAGTTCCTGTATTTTAGGCAACGGGTATTGATAGATTTTGATAAATGATTCAAAGTGATTTTATAATCACCACAAATTCGTATAGAACCATCTTTTTTTATTATGGGCACTATAGGGGTTCCCGAACAACAATAATTCACTGGTTTGAAGATACGTAATTTTTGTAATCGCTGCAACTTTAACTCTGCCTTTTCCTTAATGGCAAATGATAATGGGTGTGCTCTAAAAAATTTCATTGCCGTGGCGTGTTCTTTTAATTTAATAGCCATCACTCCTTTAGTAGAAGTTCCTAAAGTACTATCAAATACACAGTTGTATTTTTTAAGTAATGTATTCAGACTGTCAGAACTTGTTATATAAATAATATGTGAAATTTTTAATTCAAACAGATTAAAGAAATTGCGACCTAGCAGTGGGGGCCCAGTAGCATATTTAATGATGTAAATTTTTAAATTTTGTTTCTTATTAAATTTCACGTTGCAGTTAATGTATCCTAAAGATCCTATCTTTTTTCCATCATACAAGCTAAAATACCTGTTTGTTTTAACAATTTGTTTATCTGCAAAATTTTGTTGATAACACATTTCAGAGATAACTGATGCTCTTGCACGTGTTTAAATAAAAGTTTAAGGAAACTCCGTCCATTTTTAAATCAGTGAGTATGGGCTCATTATTCGTATTTAAACTAAACAACTCGTATTCCTCATCTTCCAAATAATTTTGAGCTCTGGAATTAGGATTATAATTGGACATTGCCCTTTTATTTTTTTACATACAGAGGCCAAAAGGCCTTTCATTTCACACTTGTGACAATAACACTTCCTAAAAGCGCACTGAGATTGCACCTGCTGCAAACTTGACAGCTGATATTTTCCCAATGTTACCGCTTACACTGATTTTGTGGCTGTCTTTGCGAGTACAATTTCGATTACCTCTTAGAAAGTTACATATTTTTTTCTTCATTAACCTGTCTTGAACGGGCCCCTTATCGTACACCACGATGAAAATGTCTCTTAATACCACTTCGGTAGTGGTAAAGCAACAAGAAGAGGCGAATTCCCGAAGTTGCACCGCCCATTCTCGTGAATTTTTGTTACTCAGTTTTTGAATCCTGTAAAATTTTAGGTGTGCTGCAAAAACTGATATGGTCAGTTTAAAATGTTCTGATACTAACTTTACTAAATTAGCATATGCTTTATTTTTGGGTTCCTCAGGTAAACATAAGTTGTAAATCAATTTATATGCGTCTTCACTTAGGATGTAAAATCGCTCATTTGCAGTCCTTATTTTTTATAAAATTTGCGATAAAATAATCTTCAATTCTTCGTTTAAATATATACCAGTCTGAATTAACGGGATCAAATTTTTGTAAATGTCCAACGTTCTCAATAACAGATTTAGTTATGATTTGCACGTGAAGGTTGTTAAACACTTGACTTGATTTTAATTGAATTTGAATAGACTAATCTACTTTGTTGTATATAGAAACAAAAGAAACTAATGTTCCTGTATCTTGTCGTCAGTTTTTTCTGTGATGTACTTACTGAATACGGTCGTTCCTAAATATGCCTGCAAGGAGGGATACACACAGATAAGAATACAACTTACATTGAAGGTTTTATTGTATAAACAAGTAGTTCATAGCACATTGAATGATACATTCGCGATGCATACAATCGTCACATACCTAGCAAATGCCTATGCTATATTAGAGGGGGATACATTACAATACTTATTAATTAAAATAACACAATATGCAATTTTAGTAAAACTATAACATAAAACAACTATAAAGAAAATGCTTTTAGTGCGAGAGATGAACCTGATGCTTTAATAGCAAACTTGCAATATTTGGCTTCAATTTAGGAAATTACTGATATCCCTTTCTGAACCGTACTTTAAGTTCTTCGTTAGTGGTTATTCCGACCAGTTTTGCCCATCATTGACATCTGTTTCTTCAATGTCACCATATGGGATTTGATAATTCACTGTGGTATTTCCATAGTCAAAACATCCTCAAAGCCTGTGTGAAGCATATTAAATGTTGAATGTAGGTTGAAACAGCATCATCCTAGCAGTTTTTCTGTGACAAATTGACAAACTAGGAAAATTCGTGCCTTCCAATAATTTGCTTCAATAGTTTAACTCTGATAAGAAAGACATTGGCTTTATTTTTCAAATTTATATTGTCATTTTGTAATTGCAAGTTAATGTTATTAAATTTAATGAACAAATTTGTTAAATAAGCAATCTCAGGTTTCCGCATCATTAAATTTTTTAAAAATTGAATCTATCATCTAAAAACTCTAAAACTGTTTCAAAGAGCAAAATATCTTGTGAAACATAGGTCTTTTGACAGCAAAAATATTTTAGCATGAAAGAGCAATCAATGAAAGTTCTCATCATTTTGTTCACATAGCTGTGCAAATAACCTCGTATAATTGTGGTTGACTTGAATATTGAAATACTATTACCTCAAGTTATGATTGGTGTATCTATGCAATCAGATGAACTACAAAAAAATTTATAAAAAATAATTTGAGAATATACAAATGACTTGGTTGGTTGTTTTGCAGAGAGAAACGTGCCAGTCTGAAAAGCTGCAACAACACCCACACTGGTTATTGGCTTTTCTCGTTGCAAAATAACCAACAATTTACATAATTTTTGTTTACTATACTCGAATTACTTTTCCAATGCCAGACAAAATTATTCCTTACTATTTAGCTGGGAAACATATTAGTTTCCATTGACCAACTTCCTCATTTAACATTGGGTGTAGTACTTTCTTAGAAGTTCCTTTAGTGTTAAGTAGGTAATCGGTCATTTGTTTATTTTCATTTTCATCTTGTCTTGTGAATAGTTATTAAAATTTTGTCTGGCAATGCTGTCTATACTATCATGTCGGAGACTTGAAAAAGTTATCGATAGTTAGTTGTTATATTCAAGTTCCTCTCTGTCTTTGAGGAGGGTGTGACCAATTCAGCAACGTAGACACGCGGGTGAGTGTTTCTTCACTAATTATGTATATGGGTCTTATGTAATTGCGGACACCTCTAATGATTCTTATATCACTATATCAAGAAGGGATTTCACTGGTGCTAATTGAACGTATCCCATTTGTTACTGGTGTGACTAAAGAGTGTGATATATTCAAGTAGGACTTCCTTTCACGTTACTATTTGTACCTATGCTATTTAACCGTGTTACATGCCAAAATAGGCAATGTGCATTGTTGAATATGTGAATAAGTTCCCGCAAGTATTTTTAAATAAACTGGTCAATTTCTGTTGTCCCCGAGTCGCGCTTGCGCGGAGTGAATGGCGCAAGTGTGCGCGGTGTGATACGATGCCATTAGACTACGAGACCTGAAGCTGAGAACATCTGCCTGTGTCATGTGCCTGTTTTTTCTCTTTATTAGGCGTAGGTTTCCGTATCTTATCTTGCCTTATTGTTTCCTATACCTGGTTGTTCCTTCTCGTCCTACCTACGAATGAGCAATAGAGGATGGACGGATAAATGTGGCTCAGCAAATGGCGTGATGGACTCACAACGAGATGGCCCTGGGATATAACTGTAAGGTGCGATTTAAGTGAGTACATTGCTTTTATTTATATCTTAAAAGTAAATTTGATCATTGTATCACTTTTAAACGTGTTTTGTATTTGATACATTTGCTGTGTAATCATGTTATCTTAAACGATTGCACAATAATATGAAACGCGGAAAACGTAACAGTGGCGCCCAACGTAGGCGCGATAGGAGAAAAAAATTCCTGACGTACTGCTATTATACATATATGTATTTTCTTTATACTTAGATATTGCCGAGACTAGAATCCATTTTGAGTTATGTCAATTGGACCGGGGGAAAACGTTTCCACTTAGCCCAAGGTTACCAGACAGTTATTGTAAATATTGTAAAATTGTAAATATTTTCTCGGTGGATATACTTTGTAGTTTGGTGAAACCCTTAAGTTAAATGCAGTTTAACCCGATAAATTATTAATTTTTTTGTTATAACTTAATGTGTTGATTTCTATTGCAGGTTGTACAAAACTTTTAATTTTTTTATTGCAGGCAATTTCTTTACTCATAAAACCCCGCCTACTTGCCGATTGAGCCTGGACATTCTTTCCTTGTCCCTTTCGCTTACGTCTAGGTACATAGCATGGTGATCACTGCCAGTTGATTCTTTAGGCCATGGGGAGCACTAACGAATGTCTTTCATGGAATTTGAAATTGTATTTATACACTTCCATTTCCTATGCTGGCTGTGTTGAAAAATGTTAATGATGACTTCAAACAATGAAATTGTGTGGTTTATTTTTTGTATGTAAAAGATTGTCCAAATACTGTTTGGACAATGAGCGTGCAGAGTTTTGGGTAGCACAAAAAATGAGTTCGAACTTCTCCCGTTTCTTTAGTTTATTCTGTACTCAGTTTATGCATTTTGATATGGTTAACACACTATCGCTACTTGCACCAGTTACTTTGTCACAAGACACATTTTGCCTTACATTGGCTGGTGTCTGCTAGTTCAGAAGTAACTTTTCATATTTTTTACACTTTAACTTGTCTACTTAATATTTTATCATTCTTATCTTTATCATTATTATTTTGTATATTTATATTTCATATTCTTTTTCTTGTCCTGATGAAGCCCCTTACAAAAGTAGGCGAAACGTCGATCTTACTTTATAAGATGACACGTCCCAACCCGTAACCATAAATATTTATAAGGATGCATTGCTTTATGCAATTTATATTTCAGAAACATGCGAATTGAAATGTGTTCAGTACTTTAGAAGTGTATGTGGCTTGTTTTCAGTCTGCAATAAATGCCTATACACGAATTTTAATTACATAATTAATGAAGGCTTTATTCTTATGCTTCATAAATGCAATAAGATTTGTTGTACGGTAAATGAAACGTGTTCTAGCGAACTTTTATACACAGATTTGAATGCTTTTATTTTTCTACGGGTTTTGAGCTACACAATCAATGAATTTAAAGTTGGCCCTCTTTTTTAATTGGTATGTGTCCTTAAAGAGTGTTATTTTACATGGGAATCTTATTTTATGTGTTAATTGAATACGCTTATGTGTTTATACAGGGTAAAATTTAAATATTGGGAAATTTTAATCTCTTCCATTTTTGGGCTGGGTATGCTTTTTCACATAATTCGGCGTTCAATGACCCCTTGTGACCTCATCATCACATCATTTTCCTCCCAAATTAAATGTAAAATTCGAAATTAATACCGCTGAGTTTATGTTGAGCACCATATTTCTGCATTGATGAGTAATTTCATTATTTTTATTTCTGACTACATACTATATACAACTATTTCTAAAAGACATAATACACATGCATAATCCTTTTTTTTATTGTTACTTTTTCTTTAATAATCTATCTAAATCTATCTTAAAATTAACTACACTTCCCTTAACTCTATCCTAACATCACCTATAATCTAGCATTACTATCCCTTATTTCTAATTTTCGCGTATTTACACATGGTCTCAAGTTTTATTTTAAACAGAACTTCTTCCATTTGCACACATTACTTATCATACTGTAGCAAATTCTCCTATATACTATTACAATCTTGTAAAAAATATGGGATATAAAATCTCATGAAGTTGTCCCAGCAACTACCTAGCAATACTACTAATGTTATTTTAGAAATAATGAAAATGTTTTGCAATTAATTCTTTTGATATGGCTAAACTTTGGCATTGAATGATTCAGTATTGATAACTTCTAACTTGTTTTCATAATCTGTAGCAATTCTTGACTCTATAGTTAGCAATTCAGAATATTATTCCTTTAATAACGATTCTACTACATTTCTGACTTTACCTGGACACTCAATAAAATTGATCGCTTTTCTACAATATCCTCTAATACTTTCTGAAAATGATTTAAATTTATACTTTTAGCTCCCCTGTCCTCTTTCCCTTCACCAATTCCTTTTTTTTCCTAGCCTTCCAATTCCTTCTCACATCTGCATAATTGAATAAATGTTTCGACTAATCAAACGCCATTCCTCCATATTTATAGATATATGCCATTTCATGGAAAGTTTTGATTCTTTAATAGAAATTATCACAAACGATTTATTAAGCTCTACCTTCCAAATTATTTTATCATTATCTAATATTTTACTACCTTTATTCATTTTATTTTTAAAAGTTGTATTCATAGAAAGTTCCTTTATCTCCTCACCAACTCCTGGAATTATACTATTTTCAGCGGTTTTATCTTTTATTTCTATCTCTTCAACCTTTTCTGCACTTTCTAATAATTCTGACCTTTTCTCTATAAATGCTACAACTTCTTTTCTAACTTCACCAGGGCACCTAATATTTAAGTCCTTATCTTCTTATCTTTGTATCTCCTCAAATTGATTAAAATTCATAATTTATTTTCTATTTCTATATGGACTTCCTCGTCCCATTTAATCCTTTTATCCCCCATAATTATTACTTTATCCTCTGTATCTATTATCTCCTTCATCTTATAAATAAAATCTATTACCGGAATGGCATCAATTCTCAACCCTGACACTGTTAAAAATTCTAGTTCAACCTTAATTCGTTCCAACTTAACTTTCAGAATTATGATACTGTTGATTACTACAAACTTCTTGTTATTTGGCGATACGAAACTATAGGTATAACCTTCTGCATTAACTCCTCTAAATTATCTTTTATAACACCTTCACTTACTAACATTGCTTCAGCTTCTGTGTCTAAAAGTAATTTAATCTCTTTTCATTCTACTTGTAATTTTATCATGGGTAGTAAATCATTTTTTTCATCAACTTTTAAATCATTTTCCAAATCAAGTTTTATAAATTCACGCGCATGTTCATATTTATTAATTTTTAAAATTTTGTCTTTGGTTTGTCTGTTTCTAAAAAATCCAACCTACTTGACGTTCCTGGTTGACTCACTATATCCATGTACGTCCTACTATTATCATTGTTATTGTTTGTGCCATCTTTTTGTAAATTTGTAACATTTTCCCTTTCTTGGGTTATGGTTCTATTCTCACTGGTACGAGATTCACTGTTTTACCTTTCCTAGCCTCTCCTGATAGCATTTCCTAGACTCCAATTACTTTTCTGGAACTTTCCCCTTTTAAATGTCCTGCCCTGGGAACTCTCCTGTCCATTCTTTCTTTGAAACCTAATGCATTCATGAGCTGGCTCCTTGGTCTGGTCTCCATCCTCTTTGGCTGACCCATCTCATCATATCGTTGAAGATACTCCAAAAATACATCTATATCTACAATATTTTGTAAGGCAATACATTGTCTTACCTCGGTTTCAAAGTGTCCTGCTAAATATATGATAATTTGCTTGTCCTCTAAAGGAGATTTAAGTTGTCTAGCAACGCTAAATTTCTGTATGGCATACAACTCCCTGGTCATGCCTGAATCACTGCTATATTTACCCATAAGTAAATTATCTCTAACCTTAAATTGCTGGTTGTTTCCCTAGAAGTGTTTTAGAAATTTGATCTCGAAATCGTTAAAAGAGAGCTTAATTCACTTTCAACCACTTCAAACCAAATTTCTGCACTACCTTTCAACATGGACCTCACTATATTCAACTTGGTTTGTTCATCCCAATTCCCCTGTATTAAACTTTTTGCGTTATTAAAAAATATCTTAGGGTTAGGTTTATTATCCCTATAAAATTTTGAGTGTTGTTCCAAGAGAACAGTAGTTGGACTCTATCTCATAGGTTCTCCAACATGAATATTTTTAACCCCATCTTTTAGATTTTCAAACTTATTGCCCAAGTCTAAGATTTCCCAAAACGTTTCTAAATGCTTTAAAACTGGCTTGTCAGCTACCCTCTATTTTGCCTACTTTTTCATCTAACTTTTTAATTTTCCACTAGTTTCTTTCTCACGTGCATCCTGATTCACTTTTATTTAAACAATTTCTTCTTTAACGTCATCCATGTTCTCTAAAATCTGTACTACTTTTCCTCTCATTTTAAATTTCATTTCGTCGATTGTTTTGTAAGTTTCTTATAAGCTCGAAGTTAGTTTTTCATCCATCTCTTTAAATTTCTCTTCAATCTTGGCACTTTCTAATCTTAAACTTTCCTCCAATTTTGCTATAATCTCTCCAAATTTCGCTCGTAACTCCTGAATATTTTTATCAAATTTGTCACTCATTTCTCTCATATTCACCTTCATTTCCTTCATGCATTTTTCATTCCTTACATGTTATTCACTTATTTCTTTGAATATTCTTTCGTTCTTTTCACTTATTTCTTTGAAATTTCTTTCATTCTTTGACTTGTTTCTTGCATATTCGGATTTAGACTTAATAAAAGAGCCATCATTTTCGACTTTTGGGTCATTTGTACATTCTGTTCTTTCTTTACCTCAGGATCCTCTTTTTTCGGATCCTCCACATAAACACTTTTGCAAGAACCAACTTCTACCCTTTCAACTTTCAACTTTTCACGAACTTCTTTTATTCTATCTGCCATGCTGGAAATTTTACAGAGAGAACTCCGCTAAGTTGAGACACCGCAAGTTTTTGCCGTGACCGGCTTTCCACATTGGGCACTACAAATATTGCAGTGATCCGGATGCTTAAATCATTGAGAGACAAATATTGCTGTGGCTGGGTGCCTAAATCGCTGGGAGCCACAAAAGATGCTGTGACTTGGGTACAGCTGAATTGTATTAATGAGGATGGAATAGAAATATGAAATATCTACTTTACAGTATCCCTTTCCTTACTTGGCCAGTTCAGCAGAAAATATATTGTAGATTTTATCAAAAGAAATAAAACACAGAAATTTCAGGAAACGTTTATGAACAATCTTTTATGCATTCGAAAACATCTTTTTTTATACTCCTTATCTAAAGAATCTCTTACAGTCAACAGATATAAATAACGCTTATGAAAACAACTTACAGCTTAAACTTAGACAGAAAATTTTACCATAAATTAAAAACTGACTACTCATTAAAGAGATAAGAGCTCGAAATTGTGAGTAATTATTGCATCAGGTGGATGGCTCATTTTCTAGAATGTGATAGAAATTCAAAGAATGATGGCATATTGTTTTAGTATATAAAGACGGAAGTAATGCGAGCAATTCATTCATTCTTTCGGCATTCAAGATTTAACATTGAAGTTTTGAACATAAGTTATGAGACTTTCGATCATTGATAGATACTTATTTTATGGAGTGCTACGACGACTTATTACTCCAATATAAATAATCTATAAAAAGTACTTTCCAAAACTAATGCAAGATATTTCGAAGTAATGGAGATTAATTAAGAATAGAAATCTAAAAATTTGGTACCAGAAAAATTTCGTTGCAGTTAATTTTAATAGAAACGATCTGTTAAATAGCCAAAGACGGTTGATCATGTAGATAAGAATATCAGCAAGAATTTGATGACCCGAAGTGCAAGTATAACTTTATTTTAAACCTAAAGGACAATTTGTGTATTATTAGGTAGATTAAGCCAGGATAAGTTTTTATTTTGCGTATACAAATTATTTGTAAATGGATAGTTTTATTTTAGAAATTTCGAGGTTAGAGTTTGAGGCGTTTTGACACTTACAAAAATTTCTGTTCGACGTCGTTGATCAACCACATTGAGACAGGGTAATGAGTTTGAATTAGCATTAAAGAGTCTGAAAAATGGTAAGGCGCCGAGTACAGATAAGATGCAAGCAGAAACTCTAAATGCCGCTGGACAAGCAGTAACAGAACGTCTCTTCCGACTTGTAAGCTATATGTATGAGACAGGCGAGATACCCAAAGATTTCTAACGTAACATCATAGTAACTATACCAAAAAAAAGAGGCGCCGATAGATGTGAAAATTTCTGAACAATAAGCTTAACAGCACGCACTTCAGAAATATTAACTAGAATTGTACAAAGACGAATGGAAAACGAGCTGAAGAAATACTGGGAGAAGATCAATTTGGGTTTAGGCGAAACAGGGGACCACGGGAGCCTATTTTAGCTCTGATGGTGATGATGGAGAAAACAATAGAGAAGGGGGAAAGCGTATATATAGGGTATGTAGATCTAGAAAAAGCATTTAACAATGTAAAACTGAAAAAAATGTTCGAAATACTGAAAAAGATTGGAATGAGTTTTAGGGATAGACGGATAGTACATTGCTTATGCAAAGAGCAAACGGCGGTAATAGAATTAGAGCAAGAAAGTAGAGAAGTAAACATTAGGAAAGGGGTGCGCTGGGGATGTGCCTTATCCCCATTAATTTTTAACTTTTGCATAGAAGAGGCAATGAATATTGTCAAATGCTGGAAGACATTTGGAATTAATATGCAGGGACAAAAGATTGATATACTTAGATTTGCAGATGATATAGCGGTATTAGTATCTAGCAAAGAAGAGTTAGAAGCTGCTATTAATGAAATGGAAACAGTTCTAACGGAGGGATATGGTATGAAAATTAACAAAAATAAAACTAAAGTTCTAGTATGCAAAAGAGGGGACAATAAATCAAAAACAAGAATACAAATAGGTAACGAGAACGTACAAGAGGTTAAGGATTTCTGGTACCTAGGAAGTCAAATAACGCAATATGGGAAAAGCACAAAAGATGTAAACCAAAGATTAGCACAAGGTCGTGCTACATTTAACAATTTTAATTGAAAATGGTCGCTGACCGAAACGCGTCTTAACAAAAAAAAACTGATGTAATTTATTCCATATTTTTATTAACTATTTTATTATACTGACTAAAAAGATATTGTACCTATAAATTACATATTATTTTGATGACCAAAATCTAGGAACTGCCTAGGAACTGCTGATTATTATATATATATATATATATATATATATATATATATCGGGTAAAAGCCTCACCAACAAAAATATATTCGAAATTTTATTAATTTTTCAAAATCGTCATAAAATTCAAAAACAAAGAAAATAATATTTCTTACTCCGATTCCAGCTTCCTCGGTTGAATTGCTTTCTTCAACTGCTTCCGGATAGCTCAGTTAGGCCTCCTCTTGGATACCTAGATTCACTTTCATACTTTCTATCGTTCACGCACACTCTCAATAAAACCACAAAATAATACAACAAACATACAATTTTTATTTTCCACTATTTACAAATAAAACTTTAAAATTATATACATCTCAGTGGTCTAGTTACACCTCCATAAATTCTATTTTGTAAAGTCCAGAATTTTTAACTAGCAATATCGAACACATTGAATGTAACCTGAGTAAATGGGCCCTGAATAATACTTTATCTTTCTTTCTTCATTTATAATTAATTTCAATTAGGAAACTCTGGAGTATGGTGAGCTCATGATAACCCAGTTATTTGTGATTAATGTATGCTCTTTACTTGGCATATTCTTATTACAAACACAACAAAAACTCATGTACTCATAACCAAAAAATATTTAAATTCCCGAGGAATGTTAATCAGCTTTATATACACCTTTAGACTTATAGTTAAATACCACAGTAAAAGTTAGTTATACGTATTACTTTCAATACGCCAAATAATGTAAAATACCATCATAGTTCATTCACACCCATCACAATAACCTTCATAGTTTATCAACAACAACAAATTCTAAAGCGTTACCTGGAATTTCTTGAAGATCTCTGCTCCGTTGATGATGATGCCATTAAGTTGTTTTCGTGGTACTGCTCTGCTCTGCTGTCCGCCTCCAGATATTAGTAGTTGAACACCCTCTCAGTAATGCTGCAATGCTGTTCATACACGATACATCCAACTCCCAAATCCAATTATTACTCTTCTTTTATATTAATTTAGATTAATTCACGTTACATAACGTCACTACACGAGCGTGTTCAAAAAATATAAATTGCACCTCAATAAATCTTAGACTCGGCACTATCCGCGTACAAATTATGAGGCTCACTGTACTATTTAAAATAATTTTCTATACTTACAAGCTCGTGGTAACTTCGGTACGTAGTCTCAAGCGATCAAAATACTAAGGGGCTTTCAATCATTTTCAAAAAGTATTTATACCATTTACGATGCCACCTCTCGGCCGCATTTCACCCGAAGTCCTTCATTTACAATAATATTTCTTATAATTTTGGGTTCAACCGTTTTCTAAATCCTTGAAATTCAGCACGTCGTTACGATATTTTCTGAAAATTAACATTCAATATACCCGTGTGTGTCTGATGTACAACTAACGATATCGACAGTCTATGCATTGACGTCTCACAAATCTCGCCTATATTAACGCTGTCCCTTGCTTATGCATATCATATGTCTCCTTCTAACCTTGTTTGAGTGGTAGAAATCGATATTCCTGTCCATCTGCTATCTAACCCTACGTGGACTAGCATACGTGCTTTAAATAACCCCTTATTAGCGTTTAATGCCAAAACATCCGACAGTTTGTACAATATTGCTAATATATTGCCAAATTGCCCTATAATTTCCTTTCTTTAATTAATAATTTACCAACTTCTCTATTGGGTGTTTAAATCTGCGCCTCGACCAATGAAACTCTTATCTTAGATTAATTTTGTGAATAAATCTATATCTGCATACAGCGTGAGTTCTGAAGCATATACAGATGTATGTGACACTGCCAGTCAAATGACCTCTAGTTAATTCTACTAAAGCAATTTCTAAATGTGACAGTGTAAACAATTACTTGAAAAATACGCACAGTAAAACAGTTTATATAAGTTAATAGTTTAAGATTTCAATCGAGTATAACGGATTAAGTGTTTAAATATGACACTGATAATAATAATACAACCTGAACTTCCAATGAAACGTCTTGCTGCTGAACAATGAAGCTCCACTGCCTACAGCGACGATTCGAACCAGATGTGGGTTCTTAATACCTGTGGATAAGTACATTTTAAAAATTTGTATTACTGAATTTACGCCTTTTATTGTAGGGTTTAAGGTACGCCAAATAATCTTTAGAGACACTTATACTTATCGTCGTTGGTCTTATCAGGAAACTTAGCTCCGTGAAATCAACACCGTG
Source organism: Platerodrilus igneus (assembly GCA_036346225.1). NCBI lineage: Eukaryota > Metazoa > Arthropoda > Insecta > Coleoptera > Lycidae > Platerodrilus > Platerodrilus igneus. Next base: position 336,662 of record JARFIW010000821.1, on the reverse strand, counting down.
CTCGACACCAAAAGTTCAGCAATTCCAGCGTTCTGATAGCACCACTTTGAAACTCCTCTGTCTACACAAAAAAAACTCCCAGAAATCCAATGGTCAATAATAAGACAATGACAAGGACTCTTGCATTTATCACTTTTTAATATCAACAGTTCCTTTATACTTTGAATATCACAAATACATTTTTCATAGGTTGAATTTTATTTTGGAGATTACAATAATAAAAGGTATACAATTCGTAAACTGTTACACAAAAGATTATACTTTTTGTTCTATAGTTTGTAAAGTTCTTTTTTTCAGTTCTTTTCAAATCAGTTTTTTCTTAATTTTTAAATTTCAACAACTGTCACTTATCTTTATGGAGATGCCCTTTAAAACATTAAACCAGCCTACTCTTTTACAATTCTTTCCCAACCAACATTCTATGATCCAACTTTTTATTAATAGATCTTATTACTCTTGTCAAATTCTAATTTGGAGTAAACTAATACACAAATGTCATTGGCCGAAAATTTATAAATTTTGGTCGATATTTTAATCCTAACAACAAGTGAAATTCAAATGATATAATAGACTTACAACTATATAGTGAAAAGTAAATAAAATTTCTACATCTTATAACTAACTTAAATCTAATAAACTAAACATACTAATTGACTTTTTTTTAGGCTTTGCGTACATATTCAAATGAAAGTGAAAGTTTAACATCTTATACCTAACTCAAATTAAATGAAAACGTACTAAGTGACTTCAAATCTTAGCTATATATACATATTCACATGGCAGTGAAGTTTTCTTTTAAACATTTAAACAAAATTTTATGATATACAAGCAACAGCAGTTCACTTCATTGGCACATCCTTTTCAAAATTACTTTACGAAATCACCAACACCCAATTTGAAATCTTAAAACTTCATTTTCTCTTAATTATCATTTTATATATCTTTAACAAGTAACTGCCCTTACCATCTCCTTCATCAATCATTTTACGAACTAGAAGTCTATATCTGAGTGGTACTTCAGTGCGTCAAGGTTCAAATCTCATATATCTACATAGATATCGAAGACATTCTAAGATACATAAAAGGATATGAAAATTTACTAATCACGGGGGATTTTAATGCAGTGGTAGGTGAGGGTAGGGAAGGAGCGGTAGTAGGTTTATTTGGTTTAGGCATGAGAAACGACAGGAGAAATAGATTGGTAGAATTTTGCGACAAAAACAATATAAGCATCTCAAACACATTATTTCAACATGATGCTAGAAGACGATACACGTGGAAGATGCCCGGGGATATAGGAAGATATCAAATAATATTACATTCTTGTTTGACAACGGTTTAGGAATCAAGTAAAAGATTGTTGAAGTTAACCAGAAGCAGATACATTCACTGACCACAACATCGTAATTATGAAGGTCGCTCTTAAATTAAAAAATTTGAAAAAAGTAATGGAAAAAGACACTTTGACTTTGAGAAACTAAAAGATAAAGATATCCACGAAAGATTTGAAAAAAGTCAAATGAATTGCTGAAAGATATCGGTAAAATTTCTGATACTAAGGAAGTAGAAACAGAATGTAATAACATAAAATCCAGCTTAGACATGGCAGCCAGAAATATTATGGCGTATACACAAGCAGGAAATAAGAAACGATGGATAACAAAGGATATTCTGAATTTAATAGAAGAAAGACGAAAATACAAAAATAGATCAGACGAAACAAGAAAACAGAGGTATAAAACCATAAAATGGGAAATTATTCGCAAACGCAGAAAAGCTAAAGAACAATGAATTGATGAAAAGTGCAAAAAGGTAGAAACTAAGATGGAAATAGGAAAGACAAAGCATATAAGCTAATTAGAATTTTAGGGATATAAAACCATACAGCAAAAATATAAGGGACGTGAGAGGAATCGTCATTATAAAAAATGTAGAGAAAGTGGTTAGATGGCAGGAATATATTGGGAATTTATATGCAGGAGAAGAACCAACAACATTAGAACAGGAATCAGACATTCAAAAGGATAACTTGGGAAATCCTGTACTTAGAGATGAGTTTGAATTAGCATTAAAGGGTTTGAATAGGTAAGGCACCGGGTACAGATAAGATGCAAGTAGAAACTCTAAAAGCTCTTGGACAAGCAGTAACGGAAAGTCCATTCCAACGTATAAGCTATATGTATGAGACAGGCGAGATACCCAAAGATTTCAAATGTAACATCACAGTCACTATACTAAAAAAGAGGAACGGATAGATGTGATAATTTTTGAACAATAAGTTTAACAGCACACGTGTCAAAAATACTAACTAGAATTGTACAAAGACGAATGGAAAAACGAGCTGAAGAAATATTAGGAGAAGATCAATTTGGGTTTAGGCGCAACAAGGGAACACGAAAGGCTGTTTTAGCTCTGAGGGTGATAATGGAGAAAACAATAGAAAAGGGAGAAAGCATGTATATAAGGTTTGTGGATCTGGTAAAATCATTCGACAATGTAAAATGGAAAAAGTGTTTGAAATACTCAAAAAGATTGGAATAAGTTGTAGGGATAGTTGGAAAATACATAACTTATACAAGGAGTAAACAGTGGTAATAGAATTAGAGCAGGAATGTAGAGAAGTAAATATTAGGAAAGGGGCGAGACAGGGATGTGCCCTATCGCCATTAATTTTTAACTTGTACACCAAAGAGACCATGAATCCTGTTAAATGCAGAAAGACGTTTGGAATTATTATGCAGCGACAAAAGATTGATATGCGTAGATTTGCAAATGATATAGCAGTATTGGCATTTAGCAAGGAAGGGTTAGAAGCTGCTCTTAATAAAATGGAAACAGTTCTAACAGAGAGATACAGTATGAAAATTAACAAAAATAAAACTAAGGTACTAGTATGCAAAGGAGGGGAAAATAAATCAAAAACAAGAATAGAAATAGGTAGCGAGAACTTACAAGAGGTTTAGTATTTCTGCTACCTAGAAAGCCAAATAACGCAAAATGGGAAGAGCGCAAAAGATATAAAACAAAGATTAGCACAAGGTCGTGCTACATTTAACAAGAGAAGGCAACTAATGTGTTCAAAGAGAACAAACATAGAAACAAGGAAGAGATCGCTTAAAACATATGTATGGGGCAATTATTTGTTTTCGTCGCAAAATTCTACGAATCTATTTCTCCTGTCGTTTCTCATGCCTAAACCAAATAAACCTACTACCGCTCCTTCCCTACCCTCACCTACTACTGCATTAAAATCCCCCGTAATTATTAAATTTTCATGTCCTTTTACGTATCTTAATATGTCTTTGATATCTATGTAGATCGATTCTACCTCTTCCTCGATGTGGCTAGATGTGAGCATGTATATTTGTAATATTACTGTATTTACCGGTTTAGATTCTAATCTAATCATGAGTAATCTTTTGTTCTTTTGCAAGTAGTTTTCTACACAGCGCCCTAACTTTTTTCGCATAACTATCCCCACGCCAGAATATTCTCCATCTGATCCTGCATGAATTACCCTAAAGTCTCCACTCCAAAAATCCCCCATCTCTGACCACCGAACTTCGCTGATCCCTGCTATATCTAGTGCTAACTTATCCATTTCAATTTTTAAGTTCTCTAGCTTATCTACTTGCTTCTTACTTCTGACATTCCACACTCCGACTCGCAGAATGTTCCAGACTCTTTTTCTAGGTAATGTGGGGATTTTCCGTTGCCTCCCAAATCGCGGTAGTGTGTTAAATATGGTATTTTATGTACGTTCTAAATTGGACGTATTCTCATGATTCACTGTTGCCTCAAATATTCTTACTTTATTCAAATATACTTGTTTTTAAGTGCTTGACTATTACAAACTGGAATAAATTACACGCTTTTATTAATTTCTTTACGCAAATATGTTTAGATTGAAAGAAATTTCATTTCACAGGTTATTTTTCTTTAAATATGTTGAATTTGTATGTGTTTTGATCTTAAGAATGTCCTTAAATATTCGATAATGATTGAATTGCTTCAGCAATTATTTATTTTAATGAAATGTAGTGAAGTTATTACAGAATGAGTTTCCTTTAACTAATTGTAGCTTGTTATTGATTTTATACAGGATGACTTGTATTTGTTTTTCTATAATGAATGAATTATGTATATTTTTGGATTTAAATGTTTGGTTTTCGTGGTTTTATGATATTTACATAAGATATTTCTACTTTGTGACCTTATATGACCTTGAATAACCTTATAGTCATAGCATTTTCCCCCCAAATTAAAATATAAAATTTTGAATTGATGTTACTTTGGCGCCCAACGCGCACAAACTTGATGCAAATTTTTTTGAACTACTAAAACACCAGCCCCACATTGGGTGTCAGTGTTACGTTTTTCTTTAATGGGCGCCAGTGAAGCGTTTTTCTTATTATTATATATATATCTGACTCTAGACGTTGGGTGTCAGCAAAACGAAGTCTTCCGACGTAACTAGGAGTCTATTCCTTGGCTAGAGCTATGAGAAATGGGGGGGTAAGTCGAAATCTGTTGGTGGGTCATACTCAAACTAAAACAAATAGGCGCCACCAAGTCCGGACTGATTCTAGTTAATGGCAGGGCATATTTCTAAGGGCAGACGTGGAGACCCAAAGAAAGAAAGATCGCCTTCGATGACAAAACCCGTCTTAACAGAATAAGACGCTGTTCCTGTAAGAAAGTATAATAATTAGATTAATAAAAATTGGAACACTGTTTGTGTCCATAAACATACCTAAAGAAATATTAAAAAGATATTTTCTATATAAGGTTGGCATCAAAATTCAACTCTTAAAGATATTAATTTCCTGTGGTTAGGTTTGATCACATTTGATCAAAATAAAAAACTTTAAGCTTGGACTAATAATTTACTAAAAAGATTCTCCTTTTTTTTAAATAAAATGCAATGCAACAAAATTGAATAACTACTTGAATTACTTTGTAAGGTTTATCAACCTTATTCATGATCAAATATATTACAGCAAGGTGTAACTTATTACACAAAGATATTCTAACCCGTCAGATCTGTTCAGGTCGATTACAATACAAAAGTTACTATACAAATTTTCCTCTTTAAGTTAAAAGTACTAGTTTTAGTTTATAATGAAAATGATCACAAAAATATTCTTGTTTTCAAAAGTGGTAGTAACGCAGTGCTAAGCATTTGCTTTCAAGGATACGTGTGTCAGCAGCATATTCCAGACAAACAAGTGACGTCAGTAGCACCTGTTGTTGTAACTAACAGTTTATTCTGAAGCAACGTGTTGTTTCTTACAAAATCAAATGAGTGAATTTTAAGTTTGATACTGGGAAATCCAGCTTAGCAATAGTTGAAGCAAATATCATATTCGTACTTCGACACATCGGAACAAAATAGCGTGTTTCTAAAGTGAAACACAAAAGAATTTCTTAGAACTACTACGAACCAAACAAAACTGCATTCCTAGCCTTGATTGGGTACTTGTTTTTTATCTTCCAAGTACACCATACACATCGTAAAATGAAGTGGTTTTCTTAAAGTTGATTAAAGTTTTCAAAATTCTAAGTGCATCGTAGATTGTAGTGATGTTTCTCGTCGCCTAATCTCTCGTCGCGCTAAACAAATTTTCCCAAATTAAATAAGATAATAACGTTTATACTTTACCAACCGTTATTCAGAAAATGTGCTCACTCATTAAAATTGATACGTAGATTACTGGCCATCGTCCTTTCATACATCTTGTTACTTCTTCTACGTATGGCCGAGTGATTATCATGCTCGCTCGGAGGATCCCGGGGGGAGGTTGTCACACCTAAACGCGCCTGCGACTGGCTGTGGAATACGCCGACATCCAACCACAAATAGACTAACAAATCTAGATGCTGTTGTAATGTATTATTTTACTTGTTAAATGTATTACGACATTATTTAATAAAAGTGCTTTATTAATTTCGGACTTTTAAAGAAGGGATTTATCAACCAAAAATAAAATTGTTACAAACTCCACAATGATTATTACAGTTTTGTATTTTTATTTCCCTGGCTATTTATACTTATCCTACCTAAATTATTTATACAATACCTAACTAATTTTATACAACTATTCCCCTATCTTAATCCCCTAGCTACCTATATTTGTCTATGAATATGCCCTCAGCAGTACTCTGATATCCTAAGAATTTTACTTTCTCTTGGAAAAACTTGCATTTCTTAATATTTAATTTGAACCTGCCACATTTAATTAAAGCAAAATCATTTCAAGATATACAAAATGTTGCTGAATATCATCACTAAATATCAGAACGTCATCCACATAATGGATGCAAAATTCTTCCTACGGTCCTAAAATACTTTGCATAGCCATAACTCCTCGACTCTCTTGCTAGTGGAATTAGCCAAAATGAATTTTTAAGATGTATTTTTGTAAAAACTTTCTTATTATATAACATTTCCAAGATACTATCCATGGTTGGTGGACAATTATATTGTGGTTTAGTTTGCTGATTTATTTTCCTAGCGTCCAAACATAACTTGATACCTACCATCACTTTTCTTGACAACTACTAACGGATTAACAAAATGTGTACTCGATTTCTCAATGATGCCCTCTTTTAACATTTGATCAATTTCTATTTTAACTCTATCTTTGTACGCCGCTGGAATAGGATACAATTTTGCATTGAATGGTTCTGTATTAACAAACTCTAACTTATGCCCGTAACCTGTAGCAAGTCTAGATTCTGACCCTATCGATTCGGAATATTTATTCAACAATGATTCTACTTCGCCCTTCAATTCATATATATATATATATATATATATATATATATATATATATATATATATATTCATTTAGAATGGACCTGTACCTTGAAGAAGTTCTAGATTACTAGAACGGGTGGAATGGCTTCCGCGTTCCAGTGACTAAAGAGCCAAACTACAGGTTTAACCAAAGTAGTAGAGTCTTTAGTGAGGAACCAGACTAAGAGAGGTTCCCGAAAGAGGGTAATAGCTTTTTCGGTACTTAGAGTGGCAGAGACCATAGGGGTCGGTTGGGCATTAATAAAGATGATGGCATCCTCTAGGGTAAAAAATTCCAGAGTTACAATAGTTCCCCATTCCGATCTCCAGATGGGGACTTCTTCGGGGATGTGATCGCAAAGTATAAAAAAAGAGTTGTGAACATTCTGCGAGTCGGAGCATGGAGTGTCAGAAGCATGAAGCAAGTAGGTAAGCTAGAGAACTTGAAAATTGAAATGGATAGGTTAGCATTAGACCTAGTAGGGATCAGCGAAGTTTGGTGACCAGAGGCGGGGGATTTTTGAAGCAGAGACTTTAGGGTAATTCATACAGGATCAGAGAAAGGAAATTCTGGCGTGGAGATAGTTATGCAAAAAAAGATAGGACAACGTGTAGAAAACTACTTACAAAAGATCGAAAGAGTACTCATGGTTATATTAGAATCTAAACCGGTAAATATTGTTATAATACAAGTATACATGCCCACCACTAGCTACAGTGAGGAAGAGGTAGGAGCAATCTACAAAGATATCCAAGACATACTAAGATACGTAAAAGGACATGAAAATTTAATAGTTATGGGGGATTTTAATGCAGTGGTAGGTGAGGAAAAGGAACGAGCGGTAGTAGGTTTATTTGGTTTAGGCACGAGAAATCACAGGGCAACTAGGCTGGTAGAATTTTGCGACAAGAACAATTTAATCATCACAAACACATTATTTCAACATCATGCTAGAAGACAATACACGTGAAAGTAGTCAGGAGATATAGGAAGATATCAAATAGATTACATTCTTGTTAGACAACGGTTTAGGAATCAAGTAAATGACTGTAGAAGCTACCCAGAAGCAGATATAGACCCTGATCACCACATCGTAATTATGAAGGCCACTCCTAAATTTAAAAATTTGAAAAAAGGTATGGAAAAAGGCACTTTGATTTTGAGAAACTAAAAGATAAAGATATCCACGAAAGAATTGAAAGAAAGTCAAATGAATTGCTAAAAGATATCGGGAAAATTTCTTATACTAAGGAAGTAGAAACAGAATGGAATAACATTAAATCCAGCTTAGACATGGCGGCCAGAGATATTCTGAGGTATACAAAAAAGAAAATAAGAAATAATGGATAACAAAGGATATCCTGAATCTAATCGAAGAAAGAGGAAAACAGGGATACAAAGCCATAAATGGGAAATTATTCGCAAATGCAGGAAAGCTAAAGAACAATGGATTGATAAAAAGTGTAAAGAGGATATAAAACTGTACAGCAGAAATATAAAGGACGCGGGAGGAAACGTCATTATAGAAAATGTAGAGAAAGTGGAGAGATGGCAACAATATATAGAGAATTTATATGCAGGAGAGGCACTAACAGCATTAGAACAGGAATCAGACATTGAAAAGGATGACTTGGGATATTCTATACTTAGAGATGAGTTTGAATTAGCATTAAAGGGTCTGATAAATGGTAAGGCAGCGGGTACAGATAAGGTGCATGCAGAAACTCTATAAGCCCTTGGACAAGCAGTAACAGAAAGTCTATTCCAACTTGTAACCTATGTGTATGAGACAGGTGAGATACCCAAAGATTTCAAACGTAACATCATAGTCACTATACCATATAAAGAGAGGCTCGAATAAATGTGAAATTTTTTGAACAATAAGTTTGACAGCACACGTGTCAAAAATATTATGTACAAAGACGAATGGAAAAATGAGCTGAAGAAATACTAGGAGAAGATCAATTTGTGTTCAGACGAAACATGGGAACACGGGATGCTATTTTAGCTCTGAGGGTGATAATGGAGAAAACAATAGGAAAAGGGGAAAACGTGTATATAGGGTTTGTAAATCTGGAAAAAGCGTTTGACAATAGAAAATGGAAAAAAATGTTTGAAATACTCAAAAAGATTAGACTGAGTTTTAGGGATGGACGGATTGTACATGGCTTATACAAAGAGCAAATAGCGGTAATAGAATTAGAGCAGGAACATACAAATGTAAATATTAGAACAGCGGTGAGACAGGGGTGTGCCCTATCCCCATTAATTTTTAACTTGTGCATCAAAGAGACAATGAATACTGTCAAATGCAAGAAGACTTATGTAATTACTATGCAGAGACAAAAGATTGACATGCTTAGATTTGCAGATGATATAGCGGTATTAGCATCTAGCAAGGAAGAGTTAGAAGCTGCTCTTAATGAAATGGAAACAGTTCTAACAGAGAGATACGGTATGAAAATTACTAAAAGTAAAACTAAAGTATTAGTATGCAAAGGAGGGGGAAATAAATTAAAAACTCGAATACAAATAAGTAACGAGAACTTACAAGAGCTAATTATGGTTCGGTAGTTTGAAAAACGGTTTTTAAAAAGAATTTTTAATTCTACTTCTAATGCAAATAATGAAAATGCGTGTTATTACGTTGAATTCCAACTACAGACTGAAGTTTATACACCTCATTTAAACACGTTCGTTGGAGAAAACTAATCACATTCACATCAGCGAAATAGATCTGTCTAGTAACAAGTCCATTACACTATTCTAACAACTTCTAAGATAATTCCTCCTGTACGAGTTTCAAATTGCAGGCTACGACGAAATTTCTTTGACATTCTTTATATACACAATTTTTATAATATAGAAAGAGAACAATTCCAAGGGCGATAGCAATAATACAATAAATTACGTAATTATGGTAATTGATCTCAGGTTGGGATTCCAGTTGAAAGATACTGTAGAGATAGTTCCTGTTCGCATCCCTGAGTTCGTCCAAATTAACATTTTCCAACTGAAGAGGAGCAAACGTCTCATTATGAACAGCTAATTTTGCAATATTGATTTCAAAGAACGTCATTGTATAGGTCTTTTCATTTTTGTTATAACATACGGTTTCCTTGTTGACCGTAATTTGGCAGTCGCTTGGAATTATAATCAAGTGTGTACCCATTAGATCTTTAACTTCGTTTTGTGTTTTACACTCAATGTGGATTTTCTGGCGACCAGGACTTATCAATATTTATTTGTTAGTTTCACCAATATTGAATAATTGTGGCGAGGTGACCGTCACTTCTTCGGATTGGCATTTGATGGTTGTTTGATTATACATTAAATTGGTTTCACAGCTGTTGTAGTTGCTACCCTTTGGGATCAGGGGTAGTTGTTTGCAATAGTAATTATTATTCGAAATCTCCGAACATCTTGCATTTGTTTGTGCATAAAACTCATCAGAAATAGCAATGTATTTTGTCTTAGGTAAAATAGTATAAAATTTAGAATTATCATACTGGACTGGAATCGAGTATAAATGATAAAGATTAATATCTTGAGAATGATTGATTGGTAAATTTAAAACAAATACAATTCTATAATTGCTGATATAGCATTGAATTTTTATTAATAGTTTATAAGGTAAAATATTACCGTATTCGATCTTAAAAGGTAATTGACCCGGGGAAAGCAATCCCTCTAGTTTTGTTAAAATAACAAACATTTCTTCGGTTTTTATGATGCTCGGATGGAGCACATTTAATTTTGCGAAGATTATAGAATTTTCGATGTCTTGTAGTAAACTATAAATTATTTGATAAAGTTTAATTATTTGATTTACAACGTTTGACGTCACTAAAGCCTTTTTAACGACCTCGTTTTTTCTCTCGATAAGCATAATGCGGGCCTTCAAAGAAGCCTAGTTATGACTTATACCTTGGATAGTTTTATTAAACCTTTCGATTATTTCTATAGATATAGAATTTTGATTTCGGATCTGGTCCGCTAATTTGTTTTGATTACGCTGTAGACTGGGAATAATGTTGTCATAACGAACGCCGTCATCGACATCCAGATTGCCAGTAATGCTTTAGAAAATTGAGGCAACTCTATTAATTAGACCTTTCTTTTGTCTGTTTTGGCGTGGGACTATATCGTACATTTTTGATTCTACCATGGTTTGCGCAGCATTGAGAATTTTAATATAATTATTTAATTCTATAGAGTGTACACGATTTGTGTAGATGACGTTAAGGACGTATTGTCTTTGAGAATTCAAACGATGCATTTCATGAAGTAGAGGTTCCAAATCGAAATAGTGTATCAATTTGTGGGTGTATTCTTGAATTTTTGCAGTACATAATTTTACTGGAAGTAGCCCTGGATTGGTTTGTAAATTGCGTAGGATTACTTGGGCACTCGCGTATGTGATCCTGAAACATTATTCGGAATCAGAATCAATCTATGAACTTTGAACAACTGGGGTCTGTTTGACGAGGCTTTTGTAGACCTTACATGTGATTTTCCAATGCTCCACCCGAAGGTACTACATTGCGGCTTTTGTAGACCCCTAAAATGATATCTAATGTTTGGTCGACTTTCGGTTTTTAACGTTTTAGTCACCGCTTCAAGTTTTCTAATTTTTGTTTCGGTGGAGAATCTCTTTCAGTAATATTTATAGGGGTTTTTAATCTTACTGCTTTTTCTACTGATAATGCGGGGTCATCCCTATTCCGCTCGTTTAGTTTAGATGCCACCTTGTCTATGTTTCGAATTAGTTTTTCGTTTATGGATTCGTAGAGCAATTTGGTTTTTTGTTTATGGGAGTCTACATACGTGGATATGATTTTAGCATCTAAATCTATATTTAAAGGGTTGTCGTCTGATATATGACCATCGGTTACCTCTACTGGTTTTAATTTAATCACAGAATGGATTGAATTATTGTATCCTAATATGGCATATAACATTTGGGTTTTTATTTCTTGGGAAGGGTGTGTTTTATTTAAGATTCTTAGGTGTTTGAGTAGGGTGGTGTGCAACCGTTTGTTAATACCATCTGAACTTGGGTCTCTTATGCAATTTTAACAACTCTTCTAAAATATTATTTTTAAATTTAGTACCTAAATCACACATTATTGTGGAGGGAATTCCATGATGACAAAAGAACTTAATTAAGCCTTGCATAACCTCGATTGAATTAATAGCATTAATTTGGTATGCCTGCGCATATTTTGAAAACGTATCAATGATTGTAAGAAATCTGGTTTTTTTTCACCGAAAATGTATTAATATGAATCATTTCAAAAGGTCTAGTTGCTGTGGGGGTTATACTATAAGGGATCTTTAAGGGGTGGCAGTCATATTTGGTTGCCTGGCATATATTACAACGGTTTATTAGGTTTTGGATAGAAGTTTTCATATTTGGCCAATAATATCTAGATTGTATTCTCTCGTGGGTTTCATTTATACCACGGTTATTCGTTTTTGAGGCATGGTATGCGTTTATAATTTTTTCGATCCGATTATCTTCAACGTCTTCTAAAGTTTGGTTACATTTTATGAATTTATAAGATTGCCAATTAAAATTTCGTCTTAGTACTTCACAGAATTTCGTATAAGCGTCCTCATCCTTAAAATAGATATAATACGTTACTTGGGGGACAATAAATTGTTTGATAAAATCGATTAAGTCAGTGTCAAAATTATTTTTTGATAGTTAAATATGCATTCTTGTCGATCACGATAATATAAAACTTTTGGCAAACAAAGTGAAAATTTACAATTGTCACTACTATTTGATTAATGCCATAATTTAGTGGTTTTTCTGAAATCGGTACTTCCAGGATCAGGTTTTCGTCATTGTTTGAGTGTTGCGTCATTTCCTCAGGATCATTAAAGTTTTCTTGTTCATCAAGGTTTACAAGTACAGGCTGGTTATCTGAAATTTCATTGTTAGCAGGTTCCTCGAGGGATTGATCATTATCAACAATCGAATTCTGAGTTATTTCCTTAGTATGAATTTCAACGCGTGACAAGGCGTCGGCGTTGGAGTTTAGTATACCTTTCTTATAAATAATATTATATTTATATTCATCTAATTTTAATCTCCACCTTAAAAGTTTCGAGTTGGGCTCTTTTAATGAGAACGACCATTGTAACGGCTTATGGTCCGTGATTATGTTAAATTCACGCCCATACACATATGGTCTAAAATATCTTACTGCGTAAACAATTGCCAATAGTTTCCTTTCAATAGTACTGTAATTGCGCTCGCTATCATTAAGTGTTCATGACATGTACGAAATTGGAAGATCTTTACCTATAGCTACATTACTTGCGTCGGTCGTTATATTGAAACGTTTTTCCTTACTGGGCTCAGCTAACGTATTTTTTTTTAAAGTGCCTAGACGTTGCCGGCATCAGTGAAACGAACATTGTTTTATGAGGCACCTGCCCTACGTTTATAGCAAGCCAGTCAAGCGAATCTTTCCTGCATACAACTGGTCTCACGTTATGAGCAAGTGTAACGAAGTCTTCCGACATAACTAGGGGTCTATTCCTCGGGTAGAGCTATGAGAAATGGGGGGGTAAGTCGAATTCTGATTGTATACTGAATCTAATCTAAAACGAATAGGGCGCCACCATGTCCTGACTTAATTAGGGTACTTGCGTAGTATAATTCTAGGGGCGGACGTGGAAACCCAAAGAAAAAGAAATCGCCTTCGATGACAGAAACCCGTCTTAATTGAATAAAACGCTGCTCCTGAAAGAAATGGTAATAATTAATTTAATAGAAGGGTGGAACACTATTTGTGTGCCACAAATATACCTAAAGAAACATCAAAGTAAATAACTCCTATATAAGTTGTCATTAAAATTCTACTCATATGGATGTTAGTTTCTTGTAGTTAGTTTTGACCATCTTTGATCAAAATAAAAAAGCTTTAATTTTGAACTACTAATTTACTCAAAAGATTCTCTTTTAAAACAAAATTCAATACTACAAGGTTTCATAAATAATTAAATGAAGTAAGGTATTTTAAATAAAGTTTCATCAAAATAATTTCTCAGCAGACATTTTAAAAGTTAGTGTTTACACGTTACAAAGAAAAGCCGACTCTGGCAGATCTGTCGAGAGGGTTACAAAAATAAAGCATATTAAATCACTTTTTCTTAATCTTAATTAATTGTTTCAGTTTTAGTTCTCATAAAGAAAGATTGTAAAAATATTCTTATAAGTTCAACTTATGCAAGCATTATTCAAAGCATATGTTATTTGAGCACAGGTGTCAGCATTAAACTGCAAGCAAACAAGTGACGTAACAAGACATCTGTCGTTGTTACTAACAGAACAAAATGAACCACGTGTATGGTTTCTCAAATCATTATAAATGTTGAATTATAATTTTAACACTGAAAAATTCAGTCCAACAAACAATCTAAAATTTATATTATTCGTGCTTTTATGCACTAATCAAAACTAGTGTGTTTCTAATTTAGAACACGAACAAAATTCTTAAACTTATCTACGAACCAGAACTGTATTAATTGGATGTTAACAAGTGTTGCAAAATCAAACATAATCGCCAAACTTCCATCAGGTTTGTGGCAATATGCTCTTCTACCAATTATTCAATTACTAAATTACCAAAGCCGCATCTTACGAACTGCTATACAAAGTCGTCTTACATCAGTAGTTGGAATTGTGGTTACTATAGTTGGTTTTATGGTGGTGTAATACGCGCTAAACAAAATACCTTAATTAAACAAAGTAAATATTCATTATAGGATACCAACCGCTATTTTAAAGATGGATCTCTAACCGTCGAAATGTAACCGCAAGTTCGCGGCCTGCCTCCAATTGTACCTGGTCATTTCACAAGCTTGCAGGACCGACTCCTTTATCACCTCGCACGAGCGACGACGTAACCCCCAGCAGAGGCCTTCAAGCATCACGCGCCTGCGAAACGTTTTATACATAGAAAACAATATGTAGATACGACCTTAGCGTATTACTAAACTCGTTGCTTGTACTTTATTAATAATTTGAATAAAAGCGCTTTATGACTTTGCTTTTTATGATTGGATTTAGTAACTGCGAAATAAACTTGTTACAATATTAAACGGGCGTTCAAAATCAGGAAATTGAAGTATCGGTTCATTGATTAATACATTTTTACACAATTCAAAACATTCCATAAAATGGGGGGTATGTTCAATTTTAGCATTCTTTTTAAGGCATTTTGTCATTTTTTATAAATTTACGATTGTACCCTAATAAACTTAAAAATCCCTTTATTTGTTTAGTAGTCGAAGGTAAAGGAAAGTCTGTAATAGCCCTAATTTTTTCTGTATTGGGTCTTATGCCGCCAGGCGTGACCACGTGTCCTAGGAACGCGCTTTCTTTTCTCAATATTTCACATTTATCTAATTGGATTTTAAAATTAGATTCCTTTATTCTTTTGAACACAATTTCTAAATTAGCGAGATGCTCCTGAAGGGAAACACTCCAAATAATGATATCGTTCATATAGGCTCCACAAATATCCGATAAACCTTGTAGAACATGGTCCATTACATATTGTAGGGCGGAGGGGAAATTTTTTAATCCTATAGGCATCCTAAGAAAATGAAAATGTCCATTTTCTGTATTGAACACAGTTTTTTCGACATCTTTTGGGTGCATTTCCACTTGATGGAAGCTACTGGCCAAATCGAGTGTCGAAAAGTATTGGCATCGACCCAACTTGTCCAGTAAATCATTGACATTTGGTAAAGGATACCTATCGTCGACTGTCTTTTCATTAAGGTGACGGTAGTCAATTACTATGTGCCATTTCTGTTTACCCGAAGCGTCCAGTTTTTTTAGGACTACCCAAATAGGACTGGACCATGAAGAAGTAGAAGATTCTATAATTTTGGCTTTTAACATTTTGTCAATTTGACGTTTTACTTCTTGTTTGTGAACAAAGGGGTATCGATAGGTTTTAGAATAGACTGGAGTTTCATCCGTGGTTCGTATTGAATGCTTAATTTTATTTGTAAATGTAAGGTTTTGTCCATCAATATGAAACATCTTGAAATATTTATTACACAGTTTTAAAACAGCATGTTTCTCTTCCGAATTCATATGATCCGTTCTGATGAGAGAGGTATCAAAATTTTTTGTCTCGGCTTCATAATGATTTAATTTGCACGAGCGTTCAAATTGATTCGCTTGGTAAGGGAGGACAGTGATTGGTTCGTATACATTTATGGCTACATGCTATCGTTAAACATTCTGGTATTTCTGTATGTTCTGTTTTTATAGAAGGTATAACAATTTCACCGTTTTTTACAGACACTTTCACTTGAATTTGTTTTTTCATTAAGGGTTCGACTTCTATAGAATTTATAACGCTAACCAGTTCCTGGAAGTAAATGGGTATTTTTGCTTGAGGTGTAATTAAAAGATTGTTTTCTAAATCTACTTTGGTTTTTAATTTCTTTAAATTATCCATACCTATTAGTCCTTTAAAAATTCTATGAAACTTAAATAAGTGAAACTTAAGCATTTTCGAAGGGTTATTAAAAATTTTTGAACTGGGAATTAACACAGAATAATTTTGTCTGGATTTATTGAAACAATTTGAAATTGTAATTGGGTCATATTTTACGTTTTCTGGCCAATATTTGGTTACTATTTCGGGATTTATAAAGGAGGAGGTGGCTCCGGTATCAACTAAAAGGGATAATTCCTGTTCGGGAAGGTATATAAAAGGAAGTTTACTTATTCTGCTTTCATGACAATTGAAATCAATTACGTAATCTCGTTCCGCATCAGAACCTCCAGAAAATTTGGATTTTGATTACAAGCGGCATCGTCACTTTCAAATTCTTCTAAATTGGAATTGGTAGTATCCTGATAACGCAAGCTTAGTAAAAATTCTCGTTTTGTTACTTTTACGTTTTCATTTCGTTCGTTTGCAATTACAAACGAGCACAGCAAATTTAAAATTTTAATAAATTTTTCGTAAGATACCAAAGGCTTATCATTTTTCTGCTTTAGTAACACCAAATCGCGAACTACAAGTATCATCTCTTTGATCACTTAAATTTCTAAGAAGGGTATTTTTCTATTCTGCCCAAGTGTGGACCTGTTGTATATTAACAGCGACCTTGGCTTGACCTGTTAATTTATTTAAAATAGATTTATATATGAATAAGTTTTGAAAGGTGTTTGGTTTTGTGGGATCAACGAATGAGTTTATTATACTTTCTGCGGAAGAAATAAATTCGTTTAAATCATTTGGGTTGCCATCAAAATCCGGCACGCACTTTAAATATTCTACTTTAAATTGTTCCATTATTATTTCCGTATTAGAGTCTGATAGTTGGAGGTTTCTTACGTTTTCAATCAACGATTCAATTGACATAAAAGATTTTATGCGCAAATCAACAGATTAGAATTTCAAAACGTACTTACATGCAGATTGCAATTAATCCTTTCATTCTTCGCTTTGTATAATCTTTGTTTGAGTAATTCGTGGAACTGCTACACAGTGTAGACAATAAATTGAGCACCGGAATGTTGGTTCACTGTGGATGGCTTATTCGATTTCTAGAATGGCTCTCCAACAATTACTGTTCCCTGGGAACGCTTCTATAAAATGCAAAATCGATATCCCATAAACAGTTGAAACTGTCGAACATTTTTCTGTAAAATCTTCTCGGAACATCCAATCTGACTGCACCAATTATGGTTCGGTAGTTTGAAAAACGGTTTTTAAAAACAATTTATAATTCTACTTCTAATACAAATAATGAAAATGCGTGTTATTACATTGAATTCCGACTACAGACTGAAGTTCGTACACCTCATTTAAACACGTCCGTTGGAGAAAACTATTCACATGCACATCAGCGAAATATGATCTGTTTAGTAACAAGTCCATTACACTATTCTAACAACTTCTAACATAATTAGCTTAAGGATTTCTGTTATGTAGGAAGCCAAATAATGCAAGATGGGAAAAGCACAAAAGATATAAAACAAAGATTAGCACAAGGTCGTGCTACATTTAACAAAAAAATGCAACTACTGTTTCAAAGACAACAAACAGAAATAAGGAAAAGATTGCTTAAAACATGTATGGTGTACAGCATTGTATGGCTGTGAAACCTGGACAGTAGGAAAAGCGGACAGGAAAAAGATAGAAGCCTTTGAATTGTGGTGCTACAGGCGTATGATGAAGATATCATGGACAGACAAAGTTAAGAACAAAGAGGTACTAGAAATGGTAGGGAAAGAAAGAAGTATGTGGAAAACAGTAAAAAATAGGAGAGATAGGCTGATAGGCCACATACTAAAGCATGGAGGAATAGAGTGGAATATATTAGAAGCAGAGATAGGAAAAAAGAGAGGTAGAAGTAGACCTAGGTTAGACTATTGCTCACATATAGTGAAAGATGTAGGCTGTAGGAATTTCAGGGAAATGTGCAGGGGAATAGGGTGTATATTTATAAACAATAGAAGGGGAGCCGAACTGCATCTAACAAGAAAAAGCAGCGACTATGTTCAAAGACAACAAACGTAGAAACAAGGAGAAAATTGTTGAAAGCATATGTGTGTACAGCACAGTAAGTCTATGAAATAGGGGCAGTAGGAGAAGCAGACATAAAAACGGTAGAAGCCTTTTGGAATGTTGTGCCTCAGATGTATGGGGATGATAGCATGGACAGACAAAGTTAATAACAAAGAGGTTATAGGAATAGTAGTGGAATAAAGATATCTGTGGAAAACAAAAAAAAATATAGGAAAAATAGAAGAGCAGGATACGCTCTAAGGCCTGTTTGGGGAATAGAGCGGGATATATTACAAGCAGAGATAGGAAAAAGAAGAGGTAGAGGTAGACCTATATCAGACTATTGCACACAGATATTGAAAGATGCAGATAGTGGAAATTTGAGGGAAATGTGTAGGTTAGCACAGAATAGGAAACAATGATGGTACGTGTATAACCAGTTCCAGGACTGAAGACCTAATGATCATGATGATATATATATATATATATATATATATATATATATATATATATTTTGCTGTGAAACCCCAAAATCCGGGTACTCGCTTTTCGAATCGAGCCTACATGGATGTCAAGAATGCTGTGAATCCTACAAAAGCTATTCATTACCTTAACTGTGTTGGTCTATTGACTTTCTTCTGTTAATCGCCTCGCTGCTCCTCTAGTTAAACCTTCATCCTCAATCATAAAAAAAAAACAAATACATTCCTACCACAAACATCAACGTTACCTCTATTTACATCAATATTCACAATACATTAAAATTTCAAAATTAAAATTCAGCATAAATTTCAGTATCAAAATTTTCAAGATTAAATTTTTATCATTTTAATGTGCATCAAAATTAAAGTCCTTGATGCCTACTAATTACTATAACAATATTGCAGACCTGAGTCTGAGTACAAAGGAGCATCTACCACCTTTACGTTAATTAACCAGGTTTGTCTAATTGAGCTCAAGACATCCCAAAATTTTATCATAATCCAGAACATCAATACTAAATACCCTTTCTACTTAAACAAGCAAATTTCACCTTAAAATTAAAATTTTATTGTTATAGTAGAAAGGGGTATTTAGTATTGATGTTCTGGATTATGATGAAATTTTGGGCATGTCTTTGAGCTCAATTAGACGAACCTGGTTAATTAACGATAGGGGTGGTAGATGCTCTTTGTACTCAGACTCAGGTCTGCATATATTGTTATAGTAATTAGTAGGCATCCCACAAGGACTTTAATTTTGGATGCACATTAAATGATAAAAATTTAATCTTGAAAATTTTGATACTGAAATTTATGCTGAATTTTAATTTTGAAATTTTAATGTATTGTGAATATTGATGTAAATAGAGGTAACGTTGATGTTTGTGGTAGGAATGTATTTGTTTTTTTTATGATTGAGGATGAAGGTTTAACTAGAGGAGCAGCCGAGGCGATTAACAGAAGAAAGTCAATGGACCAACACAGTTAAGGTAATGAATTAGCTTATTTGTAGGATTCACAGATTCTTGACATCCAATTCTGGGCGATAACGAGACGAGAGTTTCTGGTCGGTTCCAAATAAAATTTTGTTATTTTATTCCAGGAAACTGGCGATCTGAGAGAGAGTTTCTGTGTGTATAAATTTAAGAGTATTTTAGAGTGTGAGAGTGATTAGAACGTACAGAGAAAGGAGTGGTTAAGGAGTCAAGGAGTGGAAATTGGAAGTGACGATAGTGCATTGTGTGAGAAAAATTCGCAAATGGAAGAAGCTGGAGGCAGTAGAGATCAGTCGAGGACGGAATCAGGGGATCAAGGAAATGAGTTAATGATGAGAATGTTAGAGGAAATGCGATTAGCTAGGGAAGAATCTAATAGAGCTAGAGAAGAATCGAATAGAGCGAGGGAGGAGTCCAACCAAAAATTAGAACAGATAAGCGGGAAAATTGAACAAAATACTAAAGAATTTACAGAATTTAAAAATAGTCTTACCGTGAAACTGGGGGAAGTAGAAAATAGGGTTGAAAAAAATGAGCGTGATATTACAGGTCTTCGACAGGAAATGGGACATTTAAGGTCCGAAGTACGCATTTTTTGTGAAGAGGAGATTAATATAAAAATGACTGAAGTGACGGACTCATGTAGGGATCAGTTAGGCAGGGTAGAAAGCGAAGTTAGTAGTATCAAATACAACATGTCAAATTTAACGGGGGATGGTCCCAGATTTTCTACAGGTGGAGTATCATTGGACCAACACATGAAGTTTTATGGCGATAACAGGGTAAATCCACAAATTTTTATTAATAGTGTAAGAAATCTAGTGGGAAATTTATTTGACGAACAGACTAAACTGAATACGATAAAGGCTTTATTAAAGGACAATGCGGAAGCATGGTACAATTTAGTAGGACAGGACATAGACACCTACATGGACTTTGAAGAAAGATTTTTAAAGCACTACTGGAGTGACCACAGACAAGACCAGGTACGAGACGACTTAATCACATGGAAATTTAAGGGAGAATTTTCAGGAAGTAGGGAGCAATATGCTATACGTAAGTATAGCATAGCAAAGCAACTGAACCCACCACAGACGGACCGACAAATTATCAAGTATTTATCACGACACTTCGAGGTAGAAATAAGACAACACGTAGCACTACAGAACATAGTGGACAGAGAAATGTTTTTAGAATACCTGCAGAGGTACGACGACGTAAGTAGTGGACGACCTCGGGATAATAGGGAAAGACAGATCAACACAGTTAGGTTTGACAATAGACGGGACAACTATGCTAGAAGGGGGAATAGTTACGGATACCAGCGACAGAATTGGGAACAGAGACGACCATACGTTAGAAGTAATAGTTTAGAAAGGGGACCTGCACGAGACCGGAACCTACCAGAAGGAATAGTTCACCGGACATGAGGGGACTGCTAATACAGACACGGAACGAGTGGAAACGCCTAGGACATACGCTGAGGTGACGGCTAGACCAGGACCAAGTAGGAAAACAGACCTGGACAGGATTTTAGAACGCGACAGACCACTAGATTTCAGTGTAAATGTATATGAACATCCACGTGAATTTTTCAAAATTGAGGAGGAAGTAGAGCCAGAAACTGAGGAAAAATTATGTTTGCCAATTATTAATATAGGAATTTTTGAGAATAATGTAGAAGTATTACTTGATACAGGGCAGAGGCGAGTTTAATATTGGAGGAATTCGTCAGCAAAATTAGGGATAAGGTTTGTGATAGAATTATGCCTATAAAGCGTAGCCATTTAGTAGCTCCAAATAAAAAGAAGTTTGCTGTAGTAAATAGTGTTGTGGTGCTTAGGATAGATATAGGAGGTTTAAGCTGTGAACAGGAGTTCGTAATTGTACCTGGACTGAAGTTTCAGAGCATTTTAGGTGTTGACTGTATGATGAAGTTAGGGGTTTTGATAGATATGGAACGGAAGGTAATAAGGATTAAGGATAGGGTAGTGCCATGGAAGGGCAGTTATGAAGTCACAGAGGATGACACGGGGTTTAGTATTAATGTAGTAGAGGTAGAGGATGATGAAGTTAAACAGATCAACACAATAAGATGTCCAGAGGAGAGGAGAGTAGAGGTTCAAGCTTTAGTACAAAAACATGCAGAATTAGTGGGGATAGAAGCAACAGCAGCAGATCGGGAGCAGGTGAAGGCAGAATTAATTAAAGATGCTCGTAAAATTAACCAATGGACCAAACCGCAATTCCATTGTCCACCATCCATGGACACATTTTTGACGAGGTTAAGTGGCAAGTTTGTTTTTAATAAAGTAGATTTAAGGGATTCATTCTGGCGGATTCCATTACATAAGAATTCTAGAAGGTACATAGGATTTTCCGTAGAGGGAAAAATCGATAATTGTAAAGTAGTATCGTTTGGTTTGTCGGCAGAAAGGGAAACAATAATAAATGAGAAACAGACAAGTGTAGGGACTGAAGAAGAAGTAATATTTAAGAGTAAGGATAATAGGGATGATAAGTTTATTGTATGTGAGATAACAGGGATGTTAAGTATAGATATAGAAGGGGGAGAAATAGGGATGAAGAGTATTAGGATGGTAAGAAGAAAGACGTGGAGGGTCAAGAAGAGAGTTAGATTTAAATAACTTAATGAACAGAGGATAGAGATAGGTGAATTTTAGTATAGTTATAGAAAATAAAGCTAGGTATAGGATAAATAGGGGAGATAGTTAGAAATAGGTATATAGGATGAGAATAAAGAGTAAGAGTAGGATAGGCATATAGGATTAGGTAGGGGGAAGTAAAGTATAGTGAAGATTAGTTAAATGTTAGGAATAGGATAGGTATATAGGATATATATAGGATTAGATGGATAAGTAGGATGAAGTTAGGCATAATTTCAGTTTATAAAATTAGGTGAGTTAGGAATAGGATAGGGATATAAGATAGGTGTAAATATTTTTTTTGGATTGGAGATAAAGTAGGTAAGTTAGATAGATAAGGGTAGAGAGAGATAGGCAATTTTTTGTAAATGTTTTTTGGCAGTTTAAATGTTTTATATTTGAATTCGAATAAGTGGGATTATTTGTATTCAAATAGGGGGAAAATACTCATATTTAGACCAGGGTAGAAAATTAAATAATCACATCAAATAATTTTAATCACCGTGTAGAAGCTTTGGGAAAAGGTACGCTTTATTAAAAAAAAACCGTGGAGAATAAAAATTCATTCGTTTCATTAAAAATAAGAGATTTAAATCATGTACAAGACGCTTTATATCAAAAGAAGCAGTATTAAAAGCTCTACGTAAAGAAACAAAGAAATTACGTGCAAAATTTATATTAATTAACTCTATTTTAAGTAACCGGTATTAAACAAAACGTACAGATAATAATTAATATTTAGTTAGGATTCACTAAAATTTAAAGGGTATTAATTTTAATTGAAGTTAATTGAACCGTTAGTAACATATAATATCTATAAAAACTTGTAAAAACCCAATAAAATGCAAATCGTAGAAGTGTTATTATGTTTGAACACCTGCGTATTTTTAAAAAGCTCATTCTGCGTAAATTTTGCAGATAATTAATGGTTATAGAGAATCTTGGAGAAACCGTAGCTTAATAGTTACTGGAAATGCTAAAGGTGGGTTATTTCACAGTCCACATGGACTGAAATAATCGATAATAAAGAATATCAATTTGCACCACTAAGAACAGGTTAGATAGAGACAGATAATATGCGCGAGACCGAGACACATATAGTAAAGGCGTGAGTGGAGCAACGTCAGTGGGTTGCGATTGGTTGAAAATAAAAGGCAAAATTGAGAGGTAAAAATAACATTTCTGTAGAAAATTCAATTAGTTATTTCCAGAAGTTGCGAGCCGTGTCGAAATTTCTGAGATGTAACTGGGGCGAGTAAAAATTTCGTAAAAATCGCATGCCGGGCTACAGAATGGGAACATAGCATGCGAAATTCTTTAGAATTGTCCGTTTTGGGGAACAGACCGACAGACAGGCTAACCGCTATATATACCGAGGTTAATATGAACAAGCTCTCTTAGATCTTCAACTTGATTCAATGCGTTAAACAGTGCTTTTTAGTTTTCCGGTTTTGATGAAATAATTTAAACAGTTTGCTCGTATATTTTGGTGATTTAAAAACAGTTTGTTCTTCGTGCTACAATGAATGTACTTTAGTGCACTTAGAAAAGAAGATACAAGGTAATAAAGTTAGTATCACTGTACTAATTAGTCGAAATTTGCACCGACGAATGAATACACAAAAGTAGGCAGTTTTGGCGTATATTGGTGAAAGAAGCATGAATTTCTTTGCTATTTTCGGGGTGTTAATAATTAAATGGTTCATAAACGTGTCTGGATCCACAAAACAAGGGTCAGATATACACAGATGAGTTCCGGAAAAGCCCTGAAACAACTTTAGATGAATGGTGATGGAGAAAATTTTAAAAGCGTTGAGAATCAGAAGCCGTAAATATAACCCAGTTGGAATGGTGTGATTAACAAAGGGACGATGTACATTGAAGCTACGAGTGCAGTAACCTTCAGGTAAATTATACTATTTTGTTTGAACTTTGATATTTTGGTGTGTGTTGAATAACTTTATAATTGATTTACTCAAAATGGACAGTAGTGAAATTGTACACCAAAATATCAAAGTTCAAACAAAATAGTATAATTTACCTGAAGGTTACTGACTACTTCAATGTACATCGTCCTTTGTAATCACACATTCCAACTGGTATATTACTCTGATTCTCAACGCTTTAAAATTTTCTCCATCACCATTCATCTAAAGTTGTTTCAGCTTTTCCGGAACTCATCTTGTATACTGACCTGTTGTGGATCCAGACACGTTTATGAACCATTTAAATTCGAATAGCAAAGAAATTCTGCTTTCACAATATCGCCAAACTGCTCTTGTGTATCTTGTCGGGCAAATTTGACAATTAGTAAGATTAACTTATTACCTTGTTTCTTTCTAGTGCACTAAAGTACATTCGTTTAGCACGAGAACAAACTGTTTTAAATCACCAAAATACGAGCAAACTGTTTAAATTATTTCATCAAAACCGGAAAACTAAAAAGCACTGTTTAACGCATTGAATCAGTTGAAGATCTAAGAGAGCTTGTTCATATTAACCTCGGTATATATAGCGGTTAGCCTGTCTGTTGGTCTGTTCCCAAAACGGACAATTCTAAAGAATTTCGCTGCTATGTTCCATTCCGTAGCCCGGCTGCGATTTTACGAAATTTTCACTGCCCCAGTTACATCTCAGAAATTTCGAACGGCTCGCAACTTGGAAATAACTAATTGAATTTTCTACAGAAATGTTATTTTACCTCTCAATTTTGCCTTTATTTTCAACCAATCGCAACCCACTGACGTTGCTCCACCACGCTTTTACTATATGTGTCTCGGTCTGCGCATATTATCTGTCTCTATCTAACCTGTTCTTAGTGGTGCAAATTGATATTCTTTATTATCGATTATTTCAGTCCGGACGTGAATAACCACCTGCTCAGACTATTAAGCTACGGTTTCTCCAAGATCTCTATAACCATTATCTGCAAAATTTACGCAGAATGAGTTTTAAAATAGCACGGTTTCAAAATCAATAATTCATGTATAATATCATTTTATTGTTTACGTTATAGATATTAATTTACCGGTTAATGAGCTTCAATTAAAATTAATACTTTGATTTAGTGATCCTACTAAACTTAATTATATCGTACGTTTATCGGTTCTTAAAATACGAGTTATTAATAAATTGCTAATTCTTGTTAAATCTGTTACAATTTTTAATACTGTTATTGTATAGCTATCTACCTGACTGTTAATCTCTTATTTGTACCAACAATGAATTTTATTCCTTAGGTTCTCATTAGATCCTACCTTTTTCAAAGTTCTACAGGATAATTATTTCACTTGTACCTGAAATTACCTATCCCTGACTTCAAATATAGTACACTCCAAAATATATCTCAAGATCTTCAATTAGGATGCCACAACCTCCAGCTTCCTCAGGGATATTCGCCACGGTTGCTCACTTGTTCTCTGCAAATCCTATCCTATTCAAAATAAAGTAGACTGCCAAAAGTACATCTCGATTTATTAGCGTATCCAATAATTATTTAAAATTCCAGTTTACACTCCTCATGTATTTCAATATCTAACAAATATTATCAATTTTGAGAATAAATCTCATTTTTAAATAAAATAATTTAGAAATTTTATTACATCAATCATGAACCGAAAGTAACTGAGCTTATTCCCAATCTTTACTCTAAACCCCAGATCTAATACGAGCTCATAGTAAAACCTTGCTTTATCTAGGTGCTGACTATGACACTGAAAATTACCAAAACCCTTTTACTTTTTACAACAAGCTAAAATTACACCTTCATGTGATACCATTAAAATATTACATAAATAATTTTTCATCTAGTCTTTTCAAGGTAAATCATCAATTAAAATGTCCTTATATTATAATAAATACACAAAAAAATCACCAAGCTGTAACCCACAAAATCACACAAAAACAACAAAAGTTTTATAAAAGTAGAGTTACCTGGATTTGTTTGCATCACCAGCTCTCTACCTGAACACCATCTTCTACATGACCGTCCCTCTCGACTGCCCGTTCAAATACAATCTCCAGGTGGCCTTTCACCTTCCAGAACAAACTGCTTCTAACCAGATTACTTCACACAAATGTACGGTACTACCATGCTCCCGTACACCTGCTACTCGTCCATCCATCAACTCGATCGGTACCCAGAGTTCACACACCGCTCCCAATCGCAAGTGCTAAAATTGTACTTATTTGATGTTTAATTGCAATTATTTACTGCATTTTTATTTGTTTCAGACTTGCCAAAATATCTGTGCACCCACTTGCGCTAATTAAATTTTTATAAGATCTAAACTTCACTATATTACTTTTGTAAGTAGCTTGGTTGGCGATCGAAGGTAAAAGAAAAGAGAAGAGGAGTTCACCACCTCCTCGTTTATATAAGCTTCCAAAAACCACCTTTTTGCATCTATTTTTAATACTTCTATAACAATTTTCTTGGTAACACAGCACAAACAACACAACGGTCGCTCAATTCCTGGTACAATTTGTTACCCGTCGTCGAAATCGTAGAATTTTAACCCCAAACAAGTGCTTTACGCAGAAAACCTAATTAAAAATTTTTAACCGACGCTGTCTTCCACGAAAACCTGATAACTGTCGTTTTACTTTAGCCTCTTAAATACGCCTCCTGTGTACGCGCATATCTCTCATTTCACTCCAACTTGTATTCAAAATCTCCTGTCCTATGTTGTTTCTAGATGTTGTTCCCCCGCTATACACAAGCTCTGTTCTACCTAACCGATCGATATCATCGTCCATCCTATTTTTGTTTACCTAATCTAACAGTTGTACTCTGTTTCTAAAACTTCCCCAGATTTCTTATTCCCTTTCTATTCGATATCTTCCGAAAACAACGCGTCTTTGTTCCCCTCGTTAGCCTCTAACTTTCTTGTCTAGTATGCATTTCAAAGTCAACGTTCACTGAACACCCGTTATTCTCCTTCCTTTACTACATCATGTAAACTATAGTCTTTCTCTAGATATTGATCTGTTTTCGTACGTGCTATATAGACCTGTGTTTGTCCCTCAACTATCTGTTCCCAGTAATTTTAATACTTGTTGACGAGCTTTTATGCCCGTTATCTGTTTACAACGCTCACCTTCCTAGAATTTATCGCAAGTGCACAAGTTCGAATAAATAACTTCCTCTTGGAATATGCTATACTACTAAACCCTATTCTATTATTGATTTTTATGCCACAAACCTGAAAGCTTTTGTATTTACATAATTCAAACGCTTATTTAAAACAAATCTTAAATATGTTTAACGAAATTACGTTGCACATACGTTTATGCAATTATGCTCTACACAATTAAGTTTCCTAAATAATATTAATTAATATTTACAGTGAAATTTTACCACTATATAACCCTACTATTTAATGAAAATTGATCAAATGTTATCTGATTTTTCTCGAAAATGTCTCAAACTTTGCGTGACCCTTTTATACATTCTTTACCTTGTACTAACAACATATTTGAGCTCGCTAATGCCTATTATGACCTATGGAACCATAGTAACATATATATATATATATATATATATATATATATATATATATTGAAGCGTTTATTTTTTTTTGAGCTTCCTTGTTGATGGATAAAGTGAAGCTTTAATTATTCGCGGCTAAGTCTGGGAATTACCCCAAGGGTGAGCAATGAGAAAAGGGTGTGGTGATGGTCTAAACTCTACAATAAAGTAACAAAAGGAAAATGGGTTGAGCGCCACTGTATCTGTATGAACGGTTACACTAAAGATTCAATTCTCCTATGAGAAGATACAGAAACTCACGGGATATAAATGCAATAAAAACTTACAACTTACTAAACTAATGTATCTGGAAACCTCTGGAACATACTTACGACCTCTCCGATCTCGATGAACCTGGAACAAAATCACAACAAATTCTCTATTAGAAAAACACAGTTTGTGCTTTCCAATAAAAATACATGCCAATAATTACAGGTGGATAATATTGAGATTACCACACCAAAGATATTTAAATCAACAAATAAATACCTAGAACAAACCAGTTGTAGCATATCTGGGCTTTTTAAATTACTTCAGCCTCGTATAATTTCATAGATCAACAAACTTATTTACTTTAAAAATTTAGTAAATTTAATTATGCATGGAATAAAAAACTTGAGTCTAAAATGAAATTTAATATAGTTTCTCTTTCTTGAATTTTTCTTTAAATATGTTTACAAAATGAACAGATAAAATTGAGTTTTCAATACATCTGTCTTTGACATAACAGAACCTTAAGTTAATAATAATATATCAAAACAAGTTTTGGCACCAAGCATTCAGATCTGAGTATTGGTTCACATGTGTCTCAAACATTATTTCTAAAAAAAATCGAATCACATGTAGTTAACTTAGACAAACAACTTTTCATTTAAATCTGGTATTAGAGGCTTATTAAAATTTCTAATATGAGTAAATAAATATTTTAAAAGTAAGAAATGGACTGAAATATCATATTGTTAGCAAGTGAATTTATGCAAATTTTACAAAAGTATTACTGTAGTAATTCGTGGCTATTTTCTCACACGCTGTTCTATACATACAAAATTTAACTTAACCAAACGATCCTTGAAAATTATATTAAGCATTCACGAATCCTCACAAATAAAGCAAAAAAGAAGATTTGATACCTGTAGGTGTTGATGTTTTCAAATCTAATTATTAAACGTCGACGTACATGCTTCGAAATGTGTTCATCAAATTGTTGTGACGAAACTTTAAATCACGGCTGTACTTGCACTGATAAATGAACAGCTTTCCAACCTTGGATTCAACTATAATACCTTCATTCTAGTCCATCATTTTAATTCTCCGTTCTGTCATACGCTAAAGGGATGAAAATAGTTTATAAGTTATTTAGTTAAAGCGAGCTTACCGTTAACAAATCCTAGCACAATAATAATAAGGGGCGGCGCGTTTCATTGCCTTGCCGGTGTCACAGGAGTCTGGCGCTTTGTACCGTGTCCCAAGGCAACTCGTCCCCCTATTATATCCACCCCACGCCAATTCGTAGGCCCCACTTCTGCAAAGAATGGAGATCCATCCTTCTTAAGAAAACACACTGCCAACTCGACTACATTTAGAAGAAGCAATGGCCGTCCTCGTTAGTACGACACCTTATTTGCGTGGCGCAATACCTCGTGACTAGTACACGCACGCGCTATCCTAATTATACCGAATGAAGAAGAAGAATTCGCCTGTAAGGTAGATAACACAAACTACTAGACTCCATATAAATACGTTCCTTGAAAATTATAATATTATTAAATACCTCCGTGCAAAGCATTTAAGTTATTTAAGCGAACATGATTTCTTGTTTTCATATAGAATCGTTTCTTTTAGATATTATAACATCAAATACGAGAATTAAATACCACAGAATAAATCTATGCTGAAGCGATTCTTACAAACATGGTGCTATAGAATATATATTCGTTACACAGCACCCGAACAAAAAGGAAAAAACTTTGAGATTAACTATATGCTAATATATACTCAAACGAGAAGTTTTTTTTTTATAGACAAAGACGAAACTACTACCTAAACAAAAGATAGGTACCAAAAATACTATTATAATAAACCCAATCAAAGTAAAATAAACTTGAAACTTGTTCTCCAAAAAAATTTTTACTAGTGACCTTACTAATAGTACATAAGGGAGCAAATAAGCGAGTAAGTAGGTAACTCTGCGTACCACACATCCGTTAGGAATCAAAATAAGTAAGACATAATAGGTAAAAAGACATAATCGGTAAAAGACAAAATATTGAGGTCGAATACTCACGAGTTGCAACCTAACAAAGAACAAACCTACTAAGTTCGCGGAACTTAAACTAAAACTCAAATAAAACCTCGACGTAAACCACCGTAAAGCAACAAACAAATTTTCTTCCTTACCAATAACTTTAACATTATTAACACAAAATCGAAAAACTCATTCCAAAGTATATACATATCGATATCTTTACAAAAATGTTTTCACTACTGCTGATCAAAAAGGAATCCAGCACAGGAATCACAGAAAAAATGTTGTATTTACAAAAAATTACTTCTCTTTGATTTAGTCTCACTAATACTGAACGAAATTGAAAGACCCACATCAACTATATGGACATCAGCAATCATCTAAAAATACTTTTCTTCTCGACGATAAAAAAATATCCAACAACAAAGTAGCATCACTAACTAGCTACCGCTTCTACAAAAAAATAGTTCGCACTTCGAACCAGTATTCTTTTTATCAGGACGCTCCAAAAAATTTTCAATGCTACAGTGGCCACACCAAATATTCTGAATCAACTCGTCTCAAAAAAATTACCACGTAAGCATCTCGCTTACTCTAAACATAACAGCACTCAAGTGACCGTCTCAAAAACGAATCTCACTTAAGTGATTACTCATCTAGCTTAGATCAAACACACGCACAAAATGAAACAACAACTATTTACATGGTCTCACCACAACTATAATAACTACATACACTAAACAATCTACTTGTTGGCTTTACCTATTGAAATAGATAATTTGTTAACACGCATGACATTACCAACACTACCGCAACTCTACCACGGACCAAAGCAAAACGCAGACAAAATTACATTTTATCTGAACTAACTACTTAAATTAAATAATCCAAAAACACACTTCTTGAGAAATAAAAGTACTTGAAATAACTGGCGATTTCCATGAACAACAAGATACCAGAAAAGCTTTCAATCAATCACCTCCATTCGACAAAAAAAATCATAAACGACGAATTAATCCTTTGGGGGATAGTCTGGACTGATGGCGGAATAGGGTTTCAGATCTTTAATGTGCCATCTACCTGCTCTCGATCCATCCAAATTAACCAAATCATATACCACACTCGAGCACTTCTTTTTAACTATACTTAAAACAAACTTTGGGGCAAGTTTAGCAGAAAACTTATTACTCGCACTCGACAATACTTTATTGGCCCTCCATACTTTATTACCAACTTCAAAAGAAATATTTCTTCTCTTTAAATTATATTGATCACTCGAACGTTTATAAGCTAAATGCAGTTTTGTTCGGACATCTTCAAATACCTTAAAAATACCTTGACGATCAGAAGTATATAATGGGCGACTACCAGGAATGATTTCGATATCACTTTCGGGAGTGAATCCACTACCATAAAACTTACCAATGATAGGGATGTGTCGGCCAAAAACTAAAAAATTCGGCGTATAACCCGTCGACTCATGTTTAGCAGAATTAATAGCAAATTGAATCTGCGCTAACTCAGTATCCCATGTATCATGTTCTTCAAGATAAGATCGAATGGCTGTCCCTACTGTTCTATTAATTCTCTCGACAAAATTACACTGCGGCGCATAAACAGCATTATACCATATTTTCTGAATTTCAAACCTATTACATAACGACCTAAAAATTCGACCAGCTAAATTTGAACCATTATCGCAAATAATAAATTGTGGCACTCCAAACACTAAGAAAACTTTTTGTTCCATAAACTGTTCTATAACGTGTGACTTTGCACTGCGTAAAGGATGTAAAATTGTATATTTTGAAAACCAATCTCCGACTACCAAAAGCCATTTAAATCCTAATTTCGACCGAGGAAATGGACCCATAAGATCCAATGCAATTATCTGAAATGGAAATTTAGCTTCTTTCTCTTTTCCCATTAAACCTAAAGGACCTGCATTAGAAGATTTTTGTGCACCACACACTAAACATGCACGACAAAATTTCAGCACATCTAAACTCATTTTGGGCCAATAATAATTTTCCTGAACTCTGGCAATAGTCTTCGAAAATCCAAAATGTCCCGCAACTGAGGGATCATGGCACGATCTGATGACTTCTTCCCGCTGGGCTTTCGGAACTAAATATTTCCACTCTACGATGTTAGATGTTAAAGGCAAATTCGACGGAATAAACTTAAAAACAAACTCATTCTCAACTTTCCATTGAGGGTATTTCTCAGGTGACGTCAAAATTTTATCTCATAATGACACATACCAATTTTCTAAATTATCAAGCTTGACCTCTATTAAATTTACGATATGTTTTTCTTCCGGAGTTGCACGACTAAGACAGTCAGGAACTACGTTAAACTTCCCTTTCCTGTGTACTAAATCAAACGAATGCTGTCTTAACCTTACTGCCCACCTAGCAAGTTTTCCTGTAGGGTTCTGCAAATTACTTAGCCAAAGCAACGAAAAGTGGTCTGTAACGACTGTAAAACGAACTCCTTCTACCCATGGACGGAATTTTTCAATGGCAAAGATTACTGCAAGACATTCTTTCTCTGTTGTTGAGTAATTTCGCTCAGCACGATTAAGGGTTTTGCTGGTGTATGATATGACACGTTCTTCTCCATTAATATTCTGAATTAACACAGCTCCGAGATCGGTATTACTGGCATCACATTCAACAACAAATGGCGCGGAATAGTCTGGCTGCGTCAAGAGTGGAGCAGACACTAAAGCTTCTTTAATCGACACAAATGAACGCTCTGCCTCAGGAGTCCAAGTAACGGTTTGGCCTTTCTTTCTTTTCTTGATAAGGTCATTAATTGGCGAAACTAAAGATGAAAAATCCTTTATAAAACGACGATACCAACTACACATTCCGAGAAATCTTTTGACCTCTGTGGTGTTCTTTGGACGTGGAAAATTGACCATGGCCGATACCTTATCCGGATCTGTTCTCAGAGAATTTGACCCTACGATGTAACCAAGAAATTTGAGTGATCTCCTAAAAAATTCGCACTTTTCTAGATTCAAGGTTAGGTTTGCTTCTCTAATGCGTTCCTTGACCTCATACAACAACTTCAAGTGCTCTTCAAACGTCGACGAACATAAGATTATATCATCCAGGTAACAGAAAACGTATGGTTCGAACCTCGGACCGAAAATTGCATCAACTAAACGTTGTTGAGTCTGTGCAGCATTTTTTAAACCGAACGGCGTCGTCACAAATCTATATTGCCCCCGTGAAATAACGCTAAACGCTGTTTTATCTTTCGACGATTCACTAAGAGGTACTTGCCAAAATGATTTACGCAAATCAAGACTGGAAATATAGTTTGCATTACGCAACATCCCTAGTATTCTATCAATATTAGGAAGAGGGTAACTGTCATGAACTGTAACATCGTTTAGTGCCCTACCATCAAAACAAAATCTATATTCTTTACTATCCTTCTTCTTGACCAACAACACGGGTGAATTCCACGGACTTTTGACACGGTTTTACGACTTTTAAGCGAATCATTTCATCTAGCTCTTTATCTAACTCTTTACTAATATAAGGGGACATAACATAAGGTCTTTTCCTGAAAGGTTTTGCATCGCCTGTATCAATATTCATCTCCATCATATTTGTACGTCCTAATTTATCAACACTAGAAATTTCTTGAAATGAATCGATAGCAGCTTGTGCCCGAGACCGCTGATCTATTGACAAATCATCTAAATGGAGGAGACAATCACTGTATTTCAATGGGACTGATGATGGGCCTACATACGGAATAATATTCTCACTATCGCTTTGTACATGCCACGAATTATTTCTAAAGTCAACTATCAATCCGAATAACTTGGCAAAATCACTACCAAATATGAAAGCATGTGGTAAAGAAGACACAACTAGAGCACTGAGGATGCGACATTGCTTTCCTATTGAAATGGGCAAATCCACGATTCCTTCTACTGGTTTCACTGCCCCATCTGCCGTAAATATACCTTTCTTTTCTGACTTACAAATTTTTAACTTCAATTTATCAATTAAAGGAATAGCGAGGGACCCTACCACCGATGTAGTACATCCTGAATCTAAAAGACCAGTGACATCTATACCGAACAATTTAACCATCACATATGGCCGATTATCACCAGATTTTTCAATAAATAACGAGTCAGTCTTTGGTTGTGATTTATTATGACAAAAATTTTTTACTACACTTAACCAATCTGACCACTCTTTTTTACTAACATAATTCTTCTGCTCACAAATCATAATTGCTGCCTTTTGAGAAGGAATGGAATGTCGGCCGCGCAACATCCATCTCCTCACTCGTTTTTTGAACACGATGGGCACGTATCACGCGTAACTCCTCTATGACCGCAACCAAAACAAAAAATTCTTTTAGGAAATCTACAATACCGAAATGAATGACCACGCCTCAAACAATTCCAACATCCTGGGATAATTTTTGGTGAACCCGTAGAACTAACAGAAGCAGGTACTGGTAAAGACCTATCATTACCTATAATTTGAACTTGTGGAGCAGATGTCTTCTGAGTA
The DNA here is from genome assembly GCA_036346225.1 of Platerodrilus igneus. Classification (NCBI taxonomy): domain Eukaryota; kingdom Metazoa; phylum Arthropoda; class Insecta; order Coleoptera; family Lycidae; genus Platerodrilus; species Platerodrilus igneus. Next base: position 301,833 of record JARFIW010000821.1, on the reverse strand, counting down.
TCCACACGACTTCCCGATGTAGAAAAATCTTTTACATAAACCTGTTGTCTATTTCTTGTTGGTAACTTAACGTTGTTGCGAAAGTTAGATGGATTACTCGACTGAATAGAAACTGATCTCTGTTTTAACAACATGGCTTCCTCTAATTTTTTACATAATTTTATTAACGTAGGCATATCTTCAATATCAGAAAGAGCAAGTTGTGATATAAATTCTGGCAATAATTTTTTTCTAAGTATCCGAACTTTTGTAATCTCCGCTGGAGCATTGGGTAATTGACTAAATAGACCTTCCACATGAGCTACGAATAAAACAATTGGTTCATCTCTCCTTTGACGACGATTCTTTATAGTTTCCCAGATCTCATCTTCTGAATGGGCTGGTAAGAAATCCTGGTAAGAAATCTTCTTTCAACCGATTTACCAGGGATTCCTAATCTTTTAAGGAATCTCTTACACTCCTAAACCACACCAAAGCATTCCCAATAAATAATTCTACTGATGACTCAAACAAATCTCTACTCGATACCTTACGCAATTGAGCCAACTCCTTTACCCTGTCTAAAAATGAATACAACTGTTTGGGATCTCCTGAAAATTTAACTGACCAAGTACTAATGGGGATTGGTGGAGGAAGATATGAAAGAGTTTGTACAGGTGCAGCTACTGCTAGTGGAGTTGTGTGACTTGCATCACCTGAGCTGTGTGATGTTGTACTTGCCTTCACTTTTTCATACAACTCTGCCTCAACAGTAAGAATAGTGGCTAATAATTCTTTTTTTGATAATTCTGCCTCCTTCGACTTGTCAGATGGAAACCTTAAACGTTTAACTCGACCTGATACATGAACAAGCCTTGAAAGTACTCTTTTAAAAATAGAATCTCCAGAATCACCTTCGAATTCTAACACCAAATGTTTTATCGACTCTATGGTAGCGTTTATTTCTTTATACTCGTCATCGAATTCTACTTTGTATACCGACAGATCAACCAAACAATCAGGTTTCCCTACTTCCTTAGCTAACAATCTACCTAAAATTTTCCTCTTTTCTACTACAGGCCTGACACTTTCTATTCCACGGATTTTTAATTCGTATTCAAGCTCTTCCTTGAGTAAATGCACAATTTGAAATGTTTCTGCCATTTTCAAAAAAAATTGTTATGTCAACTTAAAAGTATTTTAACTAGTTCAACTCTGAAATAATGAAAATTTTACTTTAATATAAATTTGTACCTGCTACAACATTTAGACAACTATCGAATAAACTTTGATGTTCCAGACACGACATGAGTACTATGAAAAAAAATTTTAACCAAACTATTTTGAGTTTACCACAAGCCAATAGTTAAACGATATTGTAACAACTTATTGTTACCAATCGAGCAAACCCTTTTTAAACGAACGACCATCGAGCCTCACGTTGGTTGCGCTAGTGAAGCAATTATTTTTTTTTTGAGCTTCCTTGTTGATGGATAAAGTGAAGCTTTAATTATTCGCGGCTAAGTCTGGGAATTACCCCAAGGGTGAGCAATGAGAAAAGGGTGTGGTGATGGTCTAAACTCTACAATAAACTAACAAAAGGAAAATGGGTTGAGCGCCACTGTATCTGTATGAACGGTTACACTAAAGATTCAATTCTCCTATGAGAAGATACAGAAACTCACGGGATATAAATGCAATAAAAACTTACAACTTACTAAACTAATGTATCTGGAAACCTCTGGAACATACTTACGACCTCTCCGATCTCGATGAACCTGGAACAAAATCACAACAAATTCTCTATTAGAAAGACACAGTTTGTGCTTTCCAATAAAAATACATGCCAATAATTACAGGTGGATAATATTGAGATTACCACACCAAAGATATTTAAATCAAAAATAAATACCTAGAACAAACCAGTTGTAGCATATCTGGGCTTTTTAAATTACTTCAGCCTCGTATAATTTCATAGATCAACAAACTTATTTACTTTAAAAATTTAGTAAATTTAATTATGCATGGAATAAAAAAACTTGAGTCTAAAAATGAAATTTAATATAGTTTCTCTTTCTTGAATTTTTTCTTTAAATATGTTTACAAAATGAACAGATAAAATTGAGTTTTCAATACATCTGTCTTTGACATAACAGAACCTTAAGTTAATAATAATATATCAAAACAAGTTTTGGCACCAAGCATTCAGATCTGAGTATTGGTTCACATGTGTCTCAAACATTATTTCTAAAAAAAATCGAATCACATGTAGTTAACTTAGACAAACAACTTTTCATTTAAATCGGGTATTAGAGGCTTATTAAAATTTCTAATATGAGTAAATAAATATTTTAAAAGTAAGAAATGGACTGAAATATCATATTGTTAGCAAGTGAATTTATGCAAATTTTACAAAAGTATTACTGTAGTAATTCGTGGCTATTTTCTCACACGCTGCTCTATACATACAAAATTTAACTTAACCAAACGATCCTTGAAAATTATATAAGTAAGCATTCACGAATCCTCACAAATAAAGCAAAAAAGAAGATTTGATACCTGTAGGTGTTGATGTTTTCAAATCTAATTATTAAACGTCGACGTACATGCTTCGAAATGTGTTCATCAAATTGTTGTGACGAAACTTTAAATCACGGCTGTACTTGCACTGATAAATGAACAGCTTTCCAACCTTGGATTCAACTATAATACCTTCATTCTAGTCCATCATTTTAATTCTCCGTTCTGTCATACGCTAAAGGGATGAAAATAGTTTATAAGTTATTTAGTTAAAGCGAGCTTACCGTTAACAAATCCTAGCACAATAATAATAAGGGGCGGCGCGTTTCATTGCCTTGCCGGTGTCACAGGAGTCTGGCGCTTCGTACCGTGTCCCAAGGCAACTCGTCCCCCTATTATATCCACCCCACGCCAATTCGTAGGCCCCACTTCTGCAAAGAATGGAGATCCATCCTTCTTAAGAAAACACATTGCCAACTAAACTACATTTAGAAGAAGCAATGGCCGTCCTCGTTAGTACGACACCTTATTTGCGTGGCGCAATACCTCGTGACTAGTACACGCACGCGCTATCCTAATTATACCGAATGAAGAAGAAGAATTCGCCTGTAAGGTAGATAACACAAACTACTAGACTCCATATAAATACGTTCCTTGAAAATTATAATATTATTAAATACCTCCGTGCAAAGCATTTAAGTTATTTAAGCGAACATGATTTCTTGTTTTCATATAGAATTGTTTCTTTTAGATATTATAACATCAAATACGAGAATTAAATACCACAGAATAAATCTATGCTGAAGCGATTCTTACAAACATGGTGCTATAGAATATATATTCGTTACAATATATATATATATATATATATATATATATATATATATATATATATATATATATATATATATATATATATATATATATATATATATATAACACATTTATTTTACCGCTAATACAGGCCCGAAATGATATACACACCCGACGTTATTAAAGCCAACGCGATGTTACCAGACCCGGGTCTGGGTCTGACAAGGTTTTTGGCGTATTTCTTCATTCCTTGACCCCTATAACCCTATAAGCACATTTTTACTTTTATATGATCGGGAATGAAAAGTCGGTTTAACATACCGTTATATACAAATTTAGTTCATGTAAAACTAGTGCAGAGAGCGTTCTAGTCACTTGATATACAGACGATGTTTCTCAGTATCTTCAACCGACGTTCTCAGTTCCTCCAACTGGCAACCATGCGTTCGCTTATTGTGATCGGTGATGTATTCTTACTGAAATGTTTACAGCAAGAACAGATGTCAGATAACGATGTAAGCATTTTTAGTAGGTTCACTATAGTTTATTAAAATTTTTGCACAACTTTGAGATGCATTTGTTTATACAAATTATTTTACACTTTGGATATACATCATTATAACCCTCAACAAGTTTTCTGAGAGCTAAAGCTCTGCATGTAAATCGAATATTCGGTTGGTTTGTTTCTGGCTTTAAATTATAATGGGATATTAAAAAGTATAATAAGGAGGATCTTCTAAAGCAGTGTCAAAAAATCTAAATCGGGCGAAGTTCGAAATATGTGTAGGCAAGAATTATTTTGTAAGTTGATTAAATTAGCAAAGTTGAGCACAAATTTACGCATAATGCAATGCCATTCTAAAAACACACCTAGATGCTCAACTTTTTTTAAATAATTGATAAAAGCTGAAGCTGACCATTGCTTTCAAATTTTAATAGCTCTTTAACGGTATAATCTATATGGAAAATAGAAACTGCTTGAAATGTAAATTTTTACCTAAAATTCAGTAAAAATTCAGCAAAACAACCTAAATAATTCTAAGATTCTTTTGCAGATATTGCATTCAAATTTTCATTAGTTATATTGGTAGAGAATTCCCTCTTTATTATTAAACGGTTTTACATAACTTGCAACGTCCGTATTTAGGTATGTCGTTTAGGTTCAAAATTTATAGTCGACCTTGTACCCACTTTCTGGTATCCGAGCAGGCTGATATTTTGCACACGGCTTTGGATCGGTTAACAATATATTTTGATACCGTTCTGAATTCATTATAACCCTCTTGATATGGATATCAAATAAACGGGATCAACAAGTAGCGCACGATAATGTACGTGACGTCACTCTAAATTCAATATAGTGGACGACTCAAAATGGTGAATTATCTTTGTCTTTACAACGCAATTGACATAGGTATCAAATAAAAAAGTTCGACTAGCAGAACACGATAATATACAGAACATTATTCTATATTCAAAATGGTGGAAGACTCAAGTTGGCAAATTATCTTTGTCTTTACAATTTTTTGACATGGGTATCAAATAAAAGGGTTCAACTAGTTAATAAAATAAAATAAAAACGGTATTAAATATAACATATTGCATTGTCATCGGAACGAAAACTGTGTCCCAAATTTCAGTTCAATTGGATACCAGGAAGTGTGTGCATCCGGTCTGCTATCCGAGCGAGCTGAAATTTGGGACAGCCTTAGTTCTGATGACAATGCAATATAATATATTTAATAGCGTTCTAAATCCAATATGGTGGACAGACACCCTAATATAGGGGATTACGTATCTCTTTACAACCAATTTGACATGGGTATCAAATAAAGAGATTTGAAAGACATGATAAGATGCGTGACGTTCAATTTAAATACAATATGGCAGACGCTTCAAGATGGCAGACTCTTCTTTTTATAACCCAATTGACATGGATATCAAGTAAAAAAGTTTAACGCATAGAACACGATAAACTACGTGCTGTCATTTCAAAATCTACTAAGGTGGACTCCAAAAGACGTTGGATTACCTTTGTCTTTACAATCCCTAGAACACTGCAATCTACATAGAGTTATTTCGCATCCAGTATGCCGAACGCCTAAAGTTGCGGATCAGCTTTATCTTTACAATCTTCTTGGCATAGGTATCAAATAAAAAGGTTCGGCGAGTAGAACACGATAAGCTCGTGGTTTTGTTGTAAATCCAATGTGCAAACGCCCCAAAATGGTGGATTACCAATATTCAACGGCATCAACTTTAAATTTTTTATATACCCTGAGTTTGGATAGCGAAACATATTTTGAGGAAGCTGATCTGATGCTCTAATCTGGATACCGTGGTACATTACGGATATAGATATGTTTAGTTTAGTTTTCCCAGGTAAACGTGATGTTAGGGGATAAAAAAACATAGAGTTTGCCAAATTCTAATACTACAATTAAACTAAAAAGCAAAAATAAAACTTTATATTCAGTGAAATTTATAGCTCAAAAGTATAGCTACAAAGAAATATGGAATATATATTTTAAAAGCTGTAGCTCTCAACAGTAATGCTACTTTAAAACTTCTATCTGAAATATGGCCTTAAGTTTTTAAAATACATATTTTATACTTTTTGTAGTTATACTTTAAAGTTCACTGAACATTCGTTTGTACTTTTCAGTTCAAATGCTTTTAAATAAAAACTTGTTTCCAAAAATGTTTTGTACATATATTTTGTTAGATTTATCGTTAAGTGTTCGCCAAATAAAAAATTCATTCTAGTTTGGCTATAGAACAATTTGATTAATAAAATTATAAAATGCAGCTTATTGCCATTTCTGTATATAATTTTAAATCATTAATAAATAACAAAGGGTTCACTTTTAATTGTTTGCTTTTGATGTCAAGTCTACAGCCACTTTCAAAAAAGTTTAGTAAATGAGAGACTGGGTTTAGTGCAAAACAAAACTGTATCCGGATCAAAGAATCCCCTTGAAAATATTCCTCGCTTTATATGAATGGTTTCAGGTATTTGTTACTGACACCAAGTTGTGTTTCCGATATTTCCATTATTTGTTGTAGTAGTAATATTACCTTGGGTCAAAGTTTATACACTTTCAAAATTTGTATGAACCAATCGACTGGGCCCGAATCAAATGGTTTACTGTAATCTACATACGCTGTATATGGGTTGAGATTTTGTGTCTTGCTTTACACATTATAATACTGCATCAACGATTAGTTGTTCTTTCAATCGATGCTAGTTTGTTTACAACCATTTTGTACGGAATCTATTATATGTTTGCTTCAGAGTATCAGTAAATTTTACCGCCAAGGACAGGTGCAGCGTTGTAAATAATTTATAAATAGTTGAATGCATGGTTGTATTGGGGGGGGGGGGGATCCAGATTCCTCCCGATTCCATAAAAGTATTTTTGCTTGTTTCTTAAAAGAAGAACAAATGTGACAGTCGACAAACCATCGACACCATTTTTAAATAAATTAAAACGTGCTGTTAAATTATTCGATAAGGATACAGGTTCTGATTACGGAATTTCCTAAATTTTAAAGTTAATAAAGCATACGTGAATACATAGCAATTAAGTATAATTTGTTTGCATAGCATTTTAGAGAAAACGCGAGGCCTGGGGAAACTAATATTCTAGAGGCCCTTCAAAATTTAAAATAGAATATGTGCAAGAAAATAAAATCAACGGTGTTTAATATTTTTCGGATCATTACATTTAACTATTTACAGCAGCTTTGAGCGCTAATTATTTCAAAATAGTATACAATACGCGCTATCAGGTTATAAATGAGGGATAATGCTAGTGCATGTAGTCGTTTACACAAAAAACGTGTTGTCAGTCAAACATATAATAAATATTAAAATATCATTATCAATAAGTTATAAAAGTCATGTGAACTGGTCAGTTGGTGGATGACAGGTATTCATGTATAATATATTTCCTTAGCAAACATTTTACCATAGTGTTCCTTATTCAATGCTTCAAAAGCTTTAAAAATACATATTTTCTGAATATATTTGTCGACTACATTCAAAACTTATTACTCGATTCGAAAAAGACTATATAAGATTAGTTTTAGTTTAGTAGTCCTTTCCTTTTTGCATTGTGTCATTTATGATTTATGGTGTGTTGTTGAAGTTTCATGTATATTTCAAGGTCTGGGTATTTTAAAGAGCAAATGCTTTCTTTGCTTAATAAAAGCGCAGCGCAACAAAATCGAGGGTTATTTATTGTTTTAATTATTGTGACTGAGAGTGTCAGTGGGCAATAAGTACAGCTAAAACTTTTCGAATTTTTGTATCTGTCTCGTGCATAATAGAATAGTTAAGGCTTTTGGTCTCAAAACCTAATGGCAAGTTTATACTTTATAGTAAAGTTGAGACTGTTTCAAAACCACAAATTAGTTAAGGCATAAGTTATGTTTTTTTTTGGTTCCCTTACAAAAATTTGTTATGTTCGCATGACTATTTCAGATTCATTTCACTTCTAATACAGTAGAGCAGAAAGAGCGAATAGACTTTTTAATTTTATTTAGCGCCATAAAATATAAATACACGACATGCTGCTACGCTATTTTATTTTAATTTTAAAAAGTAAAAAACAATCAGTTTGGTCAGGTCAAGATAGGGCAAATCCCTCTCAGTCATATAATGCACGGTTAAAAAAATATGACATCTGGTGCAAAAGAAGTTACTGTCGTTAATAGTATTCCATTTTGACAGGCGAATAACAATTTGGATAGAGAATATTACACAAATGGCAGCAAAATTAACAATTTATTAAAACATAAACTTTTTGTATGTCCATGGACCCCAGAGAATAACTATTTAGTTCCTGTGGTTAAACACGGTAAGAAATCATTTTAGGCTGGTACTTAATTTCTAGATAACGGCCACCTTCAGGAAATAAAAATTTAAAGTTTCAAAATAATGGTTGAATAGATTTCCTTGACTAATCTATACAGGGCAGCGTGATCACGTAGCGCTTTGTAAATACTGTGTGTTCTTTTCAAGCAAATTTATGGGTAAAGGCGAGGCACAGAACACAGGTGCCGAAATAAGAAAATCCTTTTGAGGTTATAAAAATGCCGTATAAATATTTAAGGACCATCATCATCATTAGGTCTTCAGTCCTGGAACTGGTTAGATGCGTACCATCATTGTTTCCTATTCTGAACTAACCTACAGATTTCCCTGAAATTTGCACAGTCTGCATCTATCACTATCTTATATAGGTCAACATCTACCTCTTTTTTCCTATCTCTGCTTGTAATATATCCCATACTATTCCCCAAAAATCCCTTAGAACGTATTCTGCCCTTCTATTTCTCTTATCTTTTTTCCCAGATATCCTTCTTCCCCTACTATTTCTATAACCTATTTGTTATTATCTTTGTCTGTCTATGCTATCGTCCTCATACATCTGAAGCGCAGCATTTCAAAAGGCTGCTACCGTTTTTCTGTTCTGCATTTTAGACTGCCCGTATTTCATAGGCATACTGTGCTGTGCTCCACACATATGCTTTCAACAATTTTCTTCTTGTTCTATGTTTGTTGTCTTTCCTCATAGGCACTGTTCTTTCTTGTTAGATGCCGTTCGGTCACCTTCTATTGTTTTACAATTATATACCCTATATCTCCGACCTTCAGTGGCTGTGAAAGACCGGCGGCTCCGTGGCGTAGTGGTATGTGTGTGACTACTACGCCCAAGGTCCTGGGTTCGAATCCCGACACGATCCGCTTGAAAAATGTTTGGCAAGCATTTTTCACAAAAAATACATCCTCGTTCGGATGAGAGGTAAAATGGAGGTCCCATGTGTGAGTGTTGTCACGCACGTTAAAGATACCTACCTTGCTTGGAACATCATGGGTTCGGCAAAATTCCAAATTTTCCAGGTAAAAAAAAACTCGCGTCCTGGCCAATGTAGTACCTTCGGGTGGAGCATTGGAAAAATCACATGTATGGTTGTGAAGGAGCACGAAAAATTAAAATACCATATCAAAATCGCTGTTGATGCTGATAATTTTTGTAAAGCCTTTGCTAAATCACAAGATGATGTAGTATCAAATTTAACAAATACTATAATAGGCAGGCAGCGCCAAACCGCCAGAAAATAAAACCTGTTATAGCAACTATAATTCTTTTTGGGCGACAAAAATTTCCCTTACGTGGAACTTCAGACTGTAGATCAATAGGTCTTAATATTCAGTGTTACACAAAGAGGGTGCATTTCGGGCTCTTCTGCGTTATCGTATTAGTGCTGATGATAAAGTGTTACTAGGACATTTACAAAATTCTACACGTAATGCAATATACCGTAGTGCTCAAATACAAAATTGCACAATATCGTTTAGTGGGAATATAATTCAGAACAAGCTCGTGAAACATCAGTAACTTTAAAGGATTTTCTATTTCAACCGATGGAGCTTCTGATGTTTCAGGAATAGCACAGTTATCACTTCGCATGCCATATTTGGATGAAAGTCGATCAATACGAGAAGATTTTATGGAAATTGTTTCAGTAAAAGGAACGATAGATGAATATTTGGCTGTGGTTATAATTGATTCGTTGAAAACTTTAAGAAACAAAATGAATTATCTTGTTGGACAAGGCTACGACGGAGCGGCGGTCATCTAGCAGTTTTAAAGCAGTACAGTCTATTATTGAAAGAGTACTGAGAGACCTATATGTGTATTATAATGCTTATGCAATAAATTTAGCAACAGTTCAGTTTTGTCCAAATCAATATATTAGTAATTGTATAGGAATAGCTAAGTCCACCGGAAACGTTTTTAGAAATTTGCCTAAAAGAATAGAAATTATAGAAACAAATATAACAAAATATTTGTCAAATTCTAAACGGCATAAACTTACCGGTATGTGTACGACCAGGTGGGTTAAAAACCATAACGGCCTTTTGCGTTTTAAATAAATAGATCAACTGCTCGTGGACTCATTTGAACCGAAGCGTCAAATCTTGAAGTTCCTTCAAGGGTTACGCAACATTTAAAGTGCATAATCACGGGAGAATTTGTCATCGGTATAAGTGTTTCTGACTATATACTTTCTCACGCAATAACCCTTCGTAAACTTTTGCCGCGCTTGACTATATTGAGGACATAAAAAAACTATAGTACCATTTAGAACAAACAGATTCGACGTTTGAAAAAATTTGTCCGAGTCAAAACTTCTATTAGAAAGTATTGGCTATGACATAACTATCCCTAGATTAACGTCAAAACAAAAAACGGCGTAAAGGTAGTTTCTTCGAGCCCAGAACATTATTACAGAACATCAGTCGTAATCCCTTTTTTGACAACCTTTTAACACAGTTGGATTCACGGATTTTAAATCATAAAATGTTATTAAAGCTTTAGGTTGCATTTTGCTTAAGCAATGTGTAAACTTAGACTTTAATGATGCTATTGTGGAACAGTTAGAAATATATAAACAATTATTTTATGAAGATACTTCACTTAGTGAACTAAATATTTGGAAGACAAAGTGCAAAGAGGTACAGACTAAGATGGAAATAGGAAAGACCGACGAAACATACAAACTAATTAGAAAAAATTTTAGGGATATAAAACCGTATAACAAAAATATAAGGGACGCGGAAGGAGACCCCATTATAGAAAATATGCAAGAAAAAAATTAACAGGAATCAGACATGGAAAAAGATGACTTGAGATATCCTATACCTAGAGATGAGTTTGAATTAGCATTAAAGGGTCTGAAAAATGGTAAGACGCCGGGTACAGATAAGGTGCAAGCAGAAACTCTAAAAGCCGCTGGACAAGCAGTAACAGAACGTCTCTTTCTAATTGTAAGCTATATGTATGAGACAGGCGAGATAGCCAAAGATTTCAAACGTAACATCAGAGTCACTATACCAAAAAAAGTGAGGCTTGGATAGATTTGAAAATTTTCGAACAATAAGTTTGACAGTAGACATGTCAAAATTTACTAGAATTGTACAAAGAAGAATGGAAAAACGCGCTGAAGAAATACTAGGAGAAAATCAATTTGGGTTTAGGCGAATTAGGGGAACACGGGTGGCTATTTTAGCTCTCAGGGTGATCATGGAAATAGCAATGGAAAAAGGTGAAAGCATGTATACAGAGTTTGTAGATGTGGAAAAAGCATTCGACAATGTAAAATGGGAAAAAAATGTTCGAAATACTCAAAAGATTGGATTGAGTTTCAGGGATAGACGGATAAATAACGATTGAATATATATTGTAAAATCTGTCTTTTATATATTCAAAGTATCACAAATAAAATATTTATATAATATTTGGAGGTATCAGAGAACTCGAAGTAGAGTGTAATTTTGCAATTACTAGCAATAACTAGCAATAAATCTACAACACAACCTACACCTATACAGAAAACTTACATACGTACATATTCATTTTTAACAAATTCACAGGCACTTGTAGAAACAAAAATTGTCAGTTTCTGACTACTTTTAAATTGTAAACAAAAAACTAATAGTCTTAAAGAAATAAGGCAATTAATTACGAATCCACCTCAAAACTTTTTTAATGCAACACAATGCGCCGGTTTTTATGTACTGCATTTTATTTTGCAGTGTTTGGCCATCGGCAGCAGATGTTCATAAACTAAAAAATTTACATTTTAAGGGTGAAGAGAACCACTGGATACGATAATGTCGGAACACTGTTCAAATCGTTTGTTGAGTTCTGATAATACTGCGTCCAATACCAGTAAAAACATGTTTATTTTACAGTGCTTTATGACTTCACTTTATTGTTTGTTTGTAATTGGGGGATACATAACTCCTCCCACCGTAAATGAAAAATTAAGGTTTTACTTAATTTTTAAATACATAAAATTCATTATTCAAATTCATTTAAAATTCATTGTTTCTAAGGGTATACTTATTGTTTCTTTCTTTCTCTTTGTTTCCTTAAATCTAGAACTGTTTCCTTCATTCTTATATCTAAGGTACATTTTGTATAATACATATATAATTACAAAAATTATTAAAATGATTAATACAATTGTCCAAACACTTATATTATTATAATGTAACTTTGGAGTTTTGAGTTCACTTAAATGTTCTTAATAACTTTCCACTAATTTCACGGCGTGGTTGAGGTCGTCTAAGTCTAGATGCTCTAGCTTCATAGGTTTCTTGATTATTTCTTTGTCTTCTTGTTGTATCTTGAACTATAGTTCCGGTAGGTTTGCAAGTTTCTTTGTTGCTATGGGATCTTGATAAACTCTGATTACTTCTTCTTTCAATTTCACATAACAGTCTTGTTTGAGGGTAATTAGTTTGCTTCCGATTAATGCTTGGTTATTTTCATCTTGGTTGCAGTGGATGGTTGCTATTACTTCTGTTGGGAAAATGGCTATTCATTTGTTTTCTGTAACTTTTTGAATTTTCATGTTAGTTATTTGCACTTGTTTGGCTTCACAGTTTTCATAATGATTTGAGAATTTTAATAGTTGTACTTCACAAGGGCTGTCTTCTTTAATGGTTGTTGTCGTCATCGATTGACATAAATATTGGTTCATTTAGGGATAGGAATTTGGTTTTGGGTATGATTACTTGGTATGTGCTAGTAACTTTTGTTGGAAAAGCAAATAAATGATAATAATTATAATTGTTACTTTCTACTATCGGAATTTCTATTAAAAATATTATTTCGTTTTTTCTTAATGTTGCTAAAATTTGTTGCATTAAAGTAAGGGTTGATTGTGTTTTGCATACTGCTTAATTTAATTGGTAGTATACTGGGGTTGTTTTTTATATTATATCTTTTATTGGGTTGTCCGTTCTACCTGGGCGGAGGTTGACGGTAAGGGTGATGACTGTCCATCTGAAATTACAGGGTGTCTTAGGTTTTTCAAATGAATGTACTTTGTTATTTTACCGTTGTCTACTACTGCTATGTTTTTATCTGATATTTTCTTAATTTTAAATGGTCCTAAATTTCTGGGTGCTGTTTCATGTCGCTTGCTTTGAAAGTTTTTCTCATACACGGTTTGTCCTATTGAAAATTTATTTGAGTTGGTATTTTTATTTCGGGTTGTGGTGATACGTTCCTTATCATTTTCTAATTTATCTTTTACCTTGTCGTAAGTTATTTTTAGTTTTTGTTTGTGGTCTTTCGCGTATTGTTGATATACTTCCTTGTTGTAGTGTATGTTATAGGGATTTCGTGAATCTGAATGTCCTAAGGTTAATTCTAAGGGTGTAAAATTTGTTGATGAGTGAATTGTGTTATTATAGGCGATTAGTGCGTATGACATTAAATTGGTTATATGTTCCTTTTTATAATTTATTCTTAATAATCGAATTTGTTCTAACAGGGTTAAATGTAGTCGTTCAATTAGTCCGTTTGATTCAGGGTGGTTTTCCATTATGAAATGAATTTCTATTTTGTGGAGTTCTAAAGTGTTTTGAATTGTCTCATTTTTAAATTCGCTACCATTGTCTAGAGTTATTGATTCGGGTGTTCCATAAAATGTGAAATATTGTAAAAATCCTTGGGTCACGTCGATGCTATTTTTGGATGTGATTGGTATTGCTTGGCCTATTTTTGTGAATGCGTCTACATTTGTTAGATAGTTTTGTGCTTCTACTACTAGAGTATCGGCATGTAGTTTTTGAAATGGTTTGTCGGGTGTTTTGGTTAACATTAAGGGTATCTTTGGGGGTTTCCTATCGTATTTCGCTCTGTCACATAGTTCACATTGGTTAATGAAGTCTGTGGTCAATTCCTTCATGTGTTTAAAATAATAACGTCTTACAAGTTGCTTTATTGTTTCGTTAATTCCACGATGGTTGGTTTTTCTTTCGTGTTGATTCCTAATTACATCGTTTATTTCGTCAGGGTCGTCTAGTGTTATTAATTTTCTAGTACATCTGATGAGTTCAGGGCCAGAGTTATTGAATAATTTGATGTATAATTCTGAAAATCTTTGGTATAAATGTTCGGTGTTGAAATAAAAATAAAATCGTTTTTTCTCGGGGGTGTTTGTTCCTCGTTGTCATCTTTAGTTATTTGAATTTGGTATATCTTTTTGTTATCTACTTTTGTATATTTTACTGGATTGGGGTTATTTAAAACTTCGGTTATTATAAATTGGTTGGGTTTCATATCGATTGGTTCGTTTAAAATTTTAATCGCGTTTTTAGGTTCTTCGTTTTGTGTCGAATGTATCGTGTCGATCTCGTCTGGATCTTCCCTTATTTCTGCTTCGTCTACGTTTCCTATAATGGATTCCGTTTCTAATGCATTGAGTTGGATTCTGCTTAAAGTGTCTGCGTTGTTGTTATAGATTCCTTTTTTATATATAATTTCGTAATCGTACTCTTCGAGTCTGATTCTCCATCTTTGTAATTTTGAATTCGGTTCTTTCAGTTTGCATAGCCATACTAGTGGTCTATGATCGGTGTATATGTAAAATTTTCTTCCGTATAAATAAGGTCTAAAATATTTTGTTGCCCAAATTATGGCTAATAATTCTTTTTCTATGGTACTATATTTTTGTTCGGTTTCATTTAGGGTTCTGGATGCGTAGCTGATGGGTTTATCGCTACCTACTTTTCCCTGGCTTAATACTGCGCCTAATGCTACATTCGATGCGTCTGTCGTCAGTATAAATGGTTTTGTAAAGTCTGGTTATTCTAATACAGGGTGATTCGTTAATATGTTTTTAATTTGGTCTACGGCTTTAATAAATTCCGGGGTGTGTTCAATTTTGTTTCCCTTTTTTAAACAATTTGTCAGGGGTTTGGTTATCTGAGCGTAACCTTTAATGAATTTGCGGTAGTAACCACTAAGTCCTAGAAATCCTTTAATTTCTTTGGTTGTTTTTGGTAATGGGTAATTTAAAACTGCATTTGTTTTGTCTGGATTTGGCATTACTCCTTGGGGTGTTATTACATGTCCTAAAAATGATACTTCTTTTTGTAAAAATTCACTTTTGTCTAATTGTACTTTGAAATGTGCTTGTCTAAGTCTTTCGAATACTTCTTTCAATCTTTCTATGTGTTCTACCAATGATGTAGAATACTATGATGTCGTCAAGGTATACAAGGCATTTTTCATTGTGTATTCCTTGTAGTATATTGTCCATGACTCTCTGGAAAGCAGCGGGTGCGTTCTTTAATCCAAATGGCATTCGTTTGTACTCGTAATGTCCTCTAGGTGTGCTGAAGGCTGTTTTTGATATGTCTTTTTCTTCCATCTCTACCTGATGGTATCCTGATGCTAGGTCTAATGTTGAAAAATATTGACATTTGCCTAATTTGTCTAAAATTTCGGTTATATTTGGTAGTGGATATTTGTCATCTACCGTTTTTTTCATTTAACTTTCTATAATCTATTACCATTCTGTACTTTCTCTTTCCGGTCGCGTCTAATTTCTTAGGTACTATTAACACGGGGCTGCTCCATGGTGAATTGGAGTGCTGGATTATGTCTTGGTCTAATAAGTCTGCTACTTGTCTGTCAGCTTCTTCTTGGCTTGCATGAGGTAGTCTATATGCTTTTGTAAAAATTGGCTTGTCGTCTGTTAACTCGATATTATGTTTTACTTTGTTGGTGAATGTTAATGGTATTCCTTCGCAATGGAATATGTCGCGGTATTCAAAACATAAGTTTTTAATTGCTCTTTCTTCTTCTTGATTGATGTTGGTGTTAAAGCGGATGTTAGTTAAATTTTCTCTTGACATTTTGTCATGTTCTATTGGGTTGTAATCGTTTTCTAAATTTTCGTCTATTTCCATTTCGTTAAAATTTAGTTCTTCTACGTTAATTGGGTCTGTCAATGATAATTCTACAGGATAGTCGTTTGAATTTAATATTGTTGTGGTTGCATAATTATCTTTTATTTGTACTAAGGCAGTTGGAGTTTCTACTCCTTGTTGAAATGTCATATGATTTATTATTCTTAAATTTTTGTTAGATTTTACTGGGATTTTAATTTTTCTTTCCGTTCGGGGTTCTATTGTGTATTTTTGTTCAATTTGTGTGTTTTGAAATTTAATTGGGATTTTTCCGTATTTCGTCCTTAATAAGCGATTTTTAATGTCAATGTTGACTCCTAATTTTCTTAGAAGGTCCATTCCGATTAATCTGTCATATTTGTCGTTAAATTCGAATACACAAAATTTATGTTTCATTTTAACATTAAATGTTCTCGGTAAGGGTATATTAGCTATAAATTGACGTATTGTCGTTTGATGGGCTGTTTTAATTTTAAATGGTTCTCTTTCTACATAATCTAAATAATGTTTTTGTACGGTTCTGGGGCTAATTAATGTTTTTGAGGATCCGGTGTCGATTAATAGTTTGAATTTGGCGTGGGGTATTTCTATGTATGGTAATACTAAGTGATTTATGTTATTTAAGTTTATTAAGTTTGGTTGTCTATGAATGGGTCCATTTGAAAATTTGAATTCGAGTTTTCGTCGTCGTACTCCTCGTAAGTTTTGTATTGTTCGGCACGTTCGTAAGTTTCTGCATGGTTTGATTCATTGTTCGTAGGTGTCTCAATGTAATTATTCTGGTCAGTGTCAAATTTTTCTATTTCTTGATGGAATAGTTCTTCCGATGTAAAATTGCGTTTCTGATGAGGGTTTGGTCGGATATGTGTTATCTTTGTATTTTGTCTGGTGTTACTAGATGAGGTATCAATTGGTGTTGGTTTGTAATAATTATTAGGGTTGTTATTATTATTAGTCATTGGTGTACTTCTATTGGGGTTTGCGTTGAATACTGGTCTTTGTTGGTTTAGGTTTTGATTAAATCTTGGTTGGAATGCTGGTTTCGTAAAAGTTGGGTTAAATGTTGGTTTTGGAAAATGTTTATATTGATTATTAAAATTTGTATTGTTGAAACTTGGGTTATTAATTTGCGGTTGATTTGTTTGTGCGTTAAAGGGTGTGAATTTTTGTTGAGGGATTGTTTGTCTTGTAGCTTGTATGGTTTTTATTGGTGAATAACTTTTATTCGCGTTGGGGTTGTATAGTCTGTTGTGGTAATACATTACATTTTCTTCTTCTATTACTAGGTTCATAGCTTCTTCTAGATTTTGGGGTCGTTGGAATCTGATTTTATCCGATAGTCGTTCTGGTAAAGCGTTTATATATGTGTCCAGTGCCATTTCGTCATACATTTTTGTTTTTAAATGTCTAACGTTTTGATCGGGTTCTTCGATTTTTAATTTTGTTAGTATTAAACTTCTTACGTCTTGGCATTTCATTCCGAATTGGTAGGGGGATTGGTTGTGTTCCATTCTAAGGTTTATTAGGTCTCGTACCAGGCATTTTATGTTACGTTGGTCTCCAAAATATGCAATTAGTAGTTGTTTAAATTGTTCCCATTCGTGTAAATTGTCCCTACTGGCGATTAAGGTTAGTGCCCTTCCGGTTAGTTTACTAATTATCAAGCGTATAAGCAATGAATTCCTTTCGTTATCTCCGGGTTTGTAGAAGGTTTTTAGGAACATTTTGGCTGCTCCAATGAAATTTACAAGATGCGCCTGCGTGCCATCAAATATCTGTATTGTCTCCAAATAGAGTCGCATGTCTGTGCTACTCATGCTGGTTAAGGGTTGTTTCCGATTTTGGGTAATTTCAAAAAAATTTTTTTTTTGAATTGAGGCTTATTTCGCTATTTGTATCGTTATTTTTGCTTCGGATTTATTAATTTTCCATTTGGGTTGTGAAATTTCAAATTTTGTAAAAATTGGGGTTGGTTTTGCTATTTGTAGCGTTAATTATGCTTTGGATGTATTAATTTTCCGTTTGGATTGAATAATTTCGAATTTTGTAAAAATTGGGGATGATTTTGCTATTTGTGATGTTAATTTTGCTTTGGTTTTATTTATTTTTCCTTTTAGATTGGATAATTTTGAATTTTGTAAAAATTGGGGTTGATTTAGCTATTTGTGATGTTAATTTTGCTTTGGTTTTATTAATTTTCCTTTTAGATTGGATAATTTCGAATTTTTGTAAAAATTGGTGTTGATTTTCTATCTGTAATGTTAATTATGATTTGGATGTATTAATTTTCTGTTTGGATTGGATAATTTCTAATTCTGTAAAAATTAGGGATGATTTTCCTATTTGAAACGTTAATTTCGGTTTGGGTTTATTAATTTTTCATTTAGGTTAGGTAAATTCAAATTTTGTAAAGATTTAGATTTATTTTGCTATCTTCAGCGTTAGTTTTGGTTTGGATTTGTTAATTTTCAGTTTAGATTGGGTAAATAAAAATTTGGTAAAGACTGAGATTTATTTTGCTATTTTTCAGCGTTATTTTTGGTTAGGATTTGTTAATTTTAAGTTTAGACTGCGTCGGGTTATTTTTAGAATCGTAGTCGCTGTTATTTATATTTAGTTACACAGTGCGGTGATGTACTCGTGAGATTTATACTCAATAATGTTGAATTAATTACCGTAGTCTTGAATTTGCTTGTTTTTATGCGGCTTTTAATATGTCTTGAGTTTCTGGATGGATGGATTTGTTCTCGCTATATTTACTTTGTTGTTAATTTGTAATTAATACTCTTTCCGTGGGTTGAGTTGCATGAACGTACAGTTCGTCTGTCTTGAATTCTAATTATAACTTGAGGTTAATTACTTTTGCACTTTATTGTTGCACTTAACTACTAAAAGATGTAGTCTTTGTTATTTAATCAAGTTTCTTGGTAATAATTGCGTACGTGCTTAATAACATATGACTATACTTGTTGAGGTAATTAATAGGGCTGGGTCGGCGTATCGATATATCGATACGACCCCCGTATCGACCCCCCCGATACAGCAAAAAATAAATATCGATATATCGATACTCGATATGTATCGATACGTATCGATATGTATCGATACGCATCGATACGTATCGATACGTATCGATATTCGATATAGAATATGTATCGATATTCGATACGCAAAATCCCGTATCGCCCACCCCTAGTAATTAACACTTACAGGTGTTAATTTCAATTTATAGGAATTAGATAATTTACTTCCGTACTCGCTAATGCTTTGCATAAAGTGTTATGTCTGTTTATTCTTAGATATCTCGGTACTGCTTGACTTGTAATTGAATCTCCCGTAATGTAAGTTTTCAGGTTACAATTATAAGCGTTTTATATCTTTGTATGATAACGTTTAGCGTTATTCTGTATTTGTACTGGGATAGTTGCAATTTTATTTATAGATCGTTGTGGTATAATTTCTCATTAGATGTTGGTTGCAATTTTACGCTTTTATTATTCCGTGATAGATTTAATTACTTGTGGGTATTACTGCAAAACTACGTTGCTTTTATTATGTCGTGATGGATTTATTACTTATGATGCAAATTGCGTTGTTGAAAGTTATACTTTAGTTCTGAAAGCGATTTCTCTGAGGTAATAATAATGTTCACAGACTTCGCTTATCCGTGGATGGCGTTTTAGATTACAGTGGTTTTAGGTTACCGTAGCAGAGTGTTTTGCTATAATTTATAAGGTCAATGTTTTAAATAATCGTTCCGTAATTGCTTTGAAGAAATACCTTTAGCTTTGAAATTAATTCGCGTTCTGTGTTTTTTAGTTAACCGGGTTAAAACGTGCGTTTGAATCGCGGTAGTTAATGGTTCTTATTTGGTATTAGTGGATGTGCGTCAGTTATTTTTGGATTATTTTTGAGTTCGTTCTAATAATTGTGGTAAGAATCTCTTAAATATTAAGTCTCTTTTTGCTTTTTTAAAAAATCTCTTTTAAAATTCAAGTTTCATAGATTAATACTTTCTCAAAATAAGGTCTCGTTTTTTTGAAAATAATTCTCTTTGTAATTATTTTCAAGAAAATTTTCATAAAATAAAATTCATAACATAATAATAAATGGTAATCAATAATAATAATACTAGCATATATCAATTATAGTTTCTGGTTTAAAAAAAGGTATAAAATGGAAATGAACTTACATTAATTTCATCTGTTTCTTTGGTGAGCTCGATCGATGCTGTATCTTGTCCACCTTGGTTTGTTTGGTGGATTTAGACGATTCTTGTTCTTTGTCCAACTTGGTTTGTTGTTGGATTTAGACTATGTTTGTTCTTCCTCCAACTTGGTTTGGGTTCTGTCAAAATTTCGAATTAAAATTCTTGGTCACCAATCTTCCGATTTTTGATTTTTAGTGCTCTTTTGACATCCGTTACGACTGCGCCAGTTAAGGTTCGGGCCTTTGGAGCTGTGTTTTTAAAAAACAACTTAAACACTTAACAAAAATTTAATAATGAAATTTAGAATAATTTGTACATAATAACTTTAAAAATAATTATTGTACTGGGCGAGTAGTCTAGATAGACAACAATGCAACAGCTGTATTACTCAGACTGACTGCCGGGCCTTGAGCTCCCGGGCTTTTTATAATAACCTGCCCCTCACACGGCTGTGGGAACTTGCAGATCTCATGTCTGCTTTACACTTTGTTACAATGTATCAATCTTAATTCTAAGTAATTGCGGTATGTTGACCGCCTGTGACCTGCCACCTGCAGTATCACTGCCCTCACGGATGCAAAGTTGCATGTCCGTTCTCATGAACTGTCGATAACCTCTCTGGGTTATCCTTGTGTTACAATGTTGCAATGGACTTATACTTTATTTAACAATTTCTAATAATTCCTATTAGATTCAATATTTCAATATATATAGGTAATTGGGGGATACATAACTTGCCCGGCCCTCACAGCCTAACCTAATTGGGGTGTGGTTGGCTAATGAAGACCAAAAATGATGAAACACGCTATACAACCTGGCTTTGCTATGCTCAATACAGGAATATTTTAAAAACTGGATTGTTAACATGGCCCTTTGCAAAGTTTAAAAGAACTTAATTGGGCGGTGTGTGTCAAAGGTATTCCTGGGTAAATGAAATTTAGCATAAGTCATAGTCTGATATTTGTAACGCAACTGTAACACTATCGTAGACCGTAGCTTTATCATTTTGTAACGATACTTTCTACCCTACCTTCCATTTTTTATTTTTTTCCTTAAAAACACCAAAAGAAGAACACCCCACCATACTTCTTTCCGTGTAATATTTCAAGTATTATAAATCGAGATCTTTAAAAGATTCGTTGATTATAGAGATTATTTATACCATTTTAGTATTTCAGATAGTTAAAATACTTTTTCGTCGATTGTTCTTTATTTATTCGAGTTAGTTACAAAATTCTTTAGTCGACCGTACTTTAATAAAATGAAGAACACGATATGTTATTTATTTGTTATTTAAGAACTAAACAAAAGACAAATTGAACTCTGCACTTATTAAAACTATTATTAGTTTAGCTTTCTTTGTTTTTTTTATTAGGGGTCACTATGCATCATTTTGTTAATACATTAATAAACCATCACCTGTTCCAGAATTAAGAAAATATGTGTAGTTCAAACAAAATAGATAATTCCTTTGCGTTTATTAAACATTACTTAAAATACATACATTGATAAACACAATTGAGTAATTATTTATTTCCCTATGTGTTATATACCAGTGTTTTTATTTGTACCCAATCACTGTTCTCAAATAAGTTGAATGTTTGATCAAAAATTCCATACATTTTTGCTTTTTTGATGCTGTTTTGTATTGGATGTGGCTTTTAAAGAATTCTATAACAATTTTCTTTTCTTTAGTCGACCACAAATTTCTTACGGAACCCTTGGTATTATCAGAATTTCTGACACGATCAATTTCTTGTACCGAATTTACATCTACTGTAGATTTCACTCTCAAAGCTAAAGTTGTTCCAATGGGTTTGATGCCGCTTGACACTAGACGGCCGCCGCTAGCGCAACGTACTCTGGTTCAGTACCATTAGTTGAATCAGTACAGTCCTCTTCCTCGTATTCAACAAGATCATCAGTAATTTGAATATCTGGAAGATGTTTTCTTTACATTCCATTCTTGTTTTGGTATTTAGTAATAGTAAAACTTTTGCAACCTTTGCTGTTTGATGAATGTCTTTGGAAAACCTAGAAAAATAAAATTCTGTAAATATTTTTTTAATATACCTGCACAATCGTATCAATTTTTTTACAATCACTAATTAAACAAGGCTTTTTGCTTGACCCCGACAAAGAACGTCGACGTTTATTGAAGCGAGTGATAAAACTAAACAACTCGCATCGTCTATAGCAACCAGTAAATAAGCGTTTCAATTTAACTCTTGAAAGAAGAATAAAACGCGGTACTGTAATTTAGAGCGGATTCATCGTGTGACAAGATACCATAAGTAAGATATTCACAGTCTCAGTTGCATTATACCAAATTTTGTTGAACTGCAAAATAATTCCTCATTAAAATTATTACGGATATTTAATAAAATAAGTAGTATAGTTAAAAATTTAGTATCGGCAAATTGGCTGTATTTTTATATTTATGTTTACTAACGCTTAATCAACAATTTTACTGGAATGAACTGTAAACTCGTATCAAATACCATGATAAATAGAAAACACAGTGTGTAGCAGTGTTCGCTGTTATAGATTAAAAAGTGTCGAGAAAGGAGAATCTTAGACAAAATCTTACTAATATGGTTTATAAAAACAATACAATTTCTTGCTAAAACTGATTACGTTAATGAAACAGAGTTATTGTTAACTATATGAAAGCATTTAAATATAACTACCATTACTTACCAAAATTGTCGCATCTGATTACAGGATTATTACGTTCAACCTTCCAATCTACAAAAAGTCAATGTTAATTAAAAACCACGATATGCTTTAACCACTTCTTACTTACTAAAGCTGTTTTCTTATCTTCATCCCTTAAACCACTAGTGGACTCCCATTCTGGTCGTAGAAGAAGATTGTCATTGGTATTTTAGCACATTAACATTATATTCTTGTACCTGGTAGTCATCGTTAAGACTTTTTGGTTTTCACATTCACTTAACAACGCATGTAAACATACGACTAAGCAAACAAGGTAAGGCGAAAGTCTAGTTTAAGCCCACGATGTAAGTGTAATAAAATATAATATGATTGAGCTTTACAATGATAAAATGCTGTACACAAACGCGGCAACGGTGTCGGGCATGAGAGTATCGGTCAAACATCATTTCTGTATATAACTGGGTTCAGGAAAATGGTTTAACTTTCTGGATCTAGCGGAGATAGGTATTTATCGAAATTCCATATTTTGAAAAAATCATTTCCCCTCTATAGCGTCTTGTAGAGTGCTTGTTAAAAACATTCTAATTTAGTGAGATATACATTTAAATTAGTGGTATATCTACAGGGTATTAGGTCGTCTGCTGAACATCGGTCTAGTAACGTCGATTGGATTCGTATATATATATATATATATATATATATATATATATATATATATATATATATAGCGTGAGTTTTCTCGCATGTTTTCAGTGGGATCTTGGAAACTATTAGAGATGGAATTTCAGTTAAATGGCGAAAGAATTGCCCATTTCTGAAAACAATAAGAATCCAAAAAAATTGATATCTTACGCCGTTCTCAAACAGGAACGAAAAAACTGAAATTTTCAATTTTCTTTTTTTGTTTCTAGCTTCCACATTTTTAAAATTTTGAAAAAATGATAAAGGAATTTTTTGTTTTAAATTTTGTAAACTACGAGGTGCTACTATTACCATTTTGATTACATGTTTCGTCTCTTCAAGGCCGCCATCAATTTCAGATTTTTAAATGTGGACCTGGATTTTTCATTTTATATTTCGATAGTACTTTTAATTCCTAATTCAACAATGTATGGCACATATGTTTTCTACCAATTTGGCTGTGAAAATATGCTAATTTGTTTTGAACAAAATTTTTAAATACGGACCTGTGTTTTTTATTGCATTTTATAACGTGTTATAACATTATAGAAAAAAGACGTTTCTGTTACTGAAACAAAAAAAATGTAGAATTATTTTAACAGATGCTCAAAAAGTCCTCTGCTATCATCAATACATAAATTTCGCCTCTTTAGAATGAAGTTTGTTGCTTTTCTAACAAAATGCCTAGCAATACTGTTAAAGGCTTGTGTGTCATAAGTTTTTTGGTATACTGTATTTTTTACTGACTAAACAGAAATACCACTTGTCAGCTATTTTGAATAGATAAATAAATTATGGCCATTCTCTTTCCTTTAATTTTCGATCTGTTCAAGTAGTAGGCTATGGAAACAATTAATAAATACAAACGACAATTATTGACAGTGCAAATCATTTAGTTTCTAATTAAAGTTTGTTAAGGTTTAGTAAATAATAAATATGAATTTTTCTAATAAAAAAAGGTGTAGTATGATTGAGTGTTTCATTTTGTGCCGTAAAAATGCAGTACAAGCCGCACAACAGGTTTCTGAACTGTATTTTGATCGTCACCGGCCTTCTCTACCTACCTTTAAGAGACTGTATGATAATCTGACAGAGTATGGTTCTTTCTGTAAACCTAATACAACGGGAAGAGGCGTTAATGAGGAAGCAGAGATAAACGTATTGGCATGTGTAATACTAAATCCGTCGGTTTCAACCCGAGGAATTGCAACAGAAGCAGGCAAGTCACAATGTACTGTTGTACGAGTACTGAAAAATCATAGGTTTCATCCCTATAAATTATTAGTTACACAAACCCTATACCCTGATGATTACAATAAGTGCATTGAATATTGTACTTGGTTTACTAGCATGTGTGAGACTGACGCACGGTTTAGATTTAAAGTTTTGTGAAACACGATTTTCAAACTGTGGCATGTTTAATAGACGTAATGAACATTTATGGATGCAAGAAAATTCACATCATGTTGAACAGAGGAGATCTCAAGTTAGGTTTGAATTTAATGTTTGGTGTGGCATCATTGATTCAACAATTCTTGGTCCCTACATTTTTGACGGTACATTACCTGGTGATTGTTATCTTCACTTTCTGCAAAATGATTTTGAAAATATGTTAGATGAATTACCCTTTCAGACACGTGGTATGCTCAAATGGTTTCAACACGACGGGGCACCACCACATAATCAGCTAATGGTACGAAATCATTTAAATAAAACATTTCCAAACTCATGAATAGGAAAAAATGTACCAGTTATATGGCCACCTCGATCTCCAGATCTCTCAGTTTTAAAATTTTATTTATGGAGAATGGTTAAAGATAGGGTGTATAAAAAGTCATACAACACAATAGATTGTCTTAAAGAAGTTGTACTCGAAGTTTTTGCCAATACTGATGGGCGTTCTGTTAGAAAAGCAACGAATTCTGTTTTTAAAAGGTGTCATTTGTGTATTAATTATAATGGAGCACCGTTTGAACATCGTTTGTCGTAAATCCTTTTTTACTTTAATTACGTTATTTAGTACTACTTAATTTAGATTGTATGATTTCCTTTATTATTTTCTAATTTCTTCTTTTTCATTGTTTGTTTTTATTTAAAATTGTAACTCCAATGTAATATACGTGTCACACAAAAATAATTATGTTTAGACTTTCGAAATTAAAAGAAAATTTTAATAACTAGAGGCTCCGAGGAGACGAAGCAAGTAATCAAAATTTTAATAGTTCCTCTTTTAGCTTTCAAAAATGTGGAAGCTAGAAGCAAAAAAAGAAAATTGAAAATTTCAGTTTTTTCGTTCCCGTTTGAGAAGGGCGCAAGATATCATTGATTTTCTTTTGGATTCTTATTGCACTCAGAAATGGGCAATCCTTTCCCCATTTAACCGAATCTCTAGCTCTAATAGTTTCCGAGATCCCAATGCATAACACGCGAAAAAACTCACCCTGTATATATATATATATATATATATATATATATATATATATATATATATATATATATATATATATATATATATAAATAATAAGATGTATCTGTAAACAAACTCTATGAAAATAATAGAGCCTATTGACGAATACAAATCGGGCTGGTAGTTATATAGCCATTAACAAAACATTAGCTTATTACTTCATAGGGGAGAAATATCCACTGACCGACGGTTTCGGCTTTATTAAGCCTCCTCAGAGTGAAATAGTCTCCAAGAACCCTATGAAGTAATCGAAGCTATAATACTGGTATAATTTCGAAACAATCTCTGTACTATGGCAAAAGTAAATAAAACCGCCATCAGGTGATAAATACCAACACTACTAAGCGTGGAAGTACAAAAATTGAATCGAAACTACATAGTAAATCCTATAGATGGCTATACAAGTACGTGTGACCATTTGAGATTTGCGGAATGTTGCAGCAAAATTTATTTGCAAACGTAACAAACCTTCTCGCGGCGACACCCGGGTTCATGCCCCAAGGCAAATCAAATAATAAAAGGCAAGTTATTTGCAGTCCGCAATAAGAAATTGTGTAGAACAATATATAAAATAAGATGTATCTGTAAACAAACTCTATGAAAATAATAGAGCCTATTGACGAATACAAATCGGGCTGGTAGTTATATAGTCATTAACAAAACATTAGCTTATTACTTCATAGGGGAGGAAACATCCACTGACCGACGGTTTCGGCTTTATTAAGCCTCCTCAGAGTGAAATAGTCTCCAAGAACCCTATGAAGTAATCGAAGCTATAATACTGGTATAATTTCGAAACAATCTCTGTACTATGGCAAAAGTAAATAGCCATCTATAGGATTTACTATGTAGTTTCGATTCAATTTTTGTACTTCCACGCTTAGTAGTGTTGGTATTTATCACCTGATGGCGGTTTTATTTACTTTTGCCATAGTACAGAGATTGTTTCGAAATTATGCCAGTATTATAGCTTCGATTATTTCATAGGGTTCTTGGAGACTATTTCACTCTGAGGAGGCTTAATAAAGCCGAAACCGTCGGTCAGTGGATGTTTCCTCCCCTATGAAGTAATAAGCTAATGTTTTGTTAATGGCTATATAACTACCAGCCCGATTTGTATTCGTCAATAGGCTCTATTATTTTCATAGAGTTTGTTTACAGATACATCTTATTTTATATATTGTTCTACACAATTACTTATTGCGGACTGCAAATAACTTGCCTTTTATTATTTGATTTGCCTTGGGGCATGAACCCGGGTGTTGCCGCGAGAAGGTTTGTTACGTTTGCAAATAAATTTTGCTGCAACATTCCGCAAATCTCAAATGGCCACACGTACTTGTATAGCCATCTATAGGATTTACTATGTAGTTTCGATTCAATTTTTGTACTTCCACGCTTAGTAGTGTTGGTATTTATCACCTGATGGCGGTTTTATTTACTTTTGCCATAGTACAGAGATTGTTTCGAAATTATACCAGTATTATAGCTTCGATTACTTCATAGGGTTCTTAGAGACTATTTCACTCTGAGGAGGCTTAATAAAGCCGAAACCGTCGGTCAGTGGATGTTTCCTCCCCTATGAAGTAATAAGCTAATGTTTTGTTAATGGCTATATAACTACCAGCCCGATTTGTATTCGTCAATAGGCTCTATTATTTTCATAGAGTTTGTTTACAGATACATCTTATTTTATATATTGTTCTACACAATTTCTTATTGCGGACTGCAAATAACTTGTCTTTTATTATTTGATTTGCTTTGGGGCATGAACCCGGGTGTCGCCGCAAGAAGGTTTGTTACGTTTGCAAATAAATGTTGCTGTAACATTCCGCAAATCTCAAATGGCCACACGTACTTGTATAGCCATCTATAGGATTTACTATGTAGTTTCGATTCAATTTTTGTACTTCCACGCTTAGTAGTGTTGGTATTTATCACCTGATGGCGGTTTTATTTACTTTTGCCATAGTACAGAGATTGTTTCGAAATTATACCAGTATTATAGCTTCGATTACTTCATAGGGTTCTTAGAGACTATTTCACTCTGAGGAGGCTTAATAAAGCCGAAACCGTCGGTCAGTGGATGTTTCCTCCCCTCGGAAGTAATAAGCTAATGTTTTGTTAATGGCTATATAACTACCAGCCCGATTTGTATTCGTCAATAGGCTCTATTATTTTCATAGAGTTTGTTTACAGATACATCTTATTTTATATATTGTTCTACACAATTTCTTATTGCGGACTGCAAATAACTTGCCTTTTATTATTTGATTTGCCTTGGGGCATGAACCCGGGTGTTGCCGCGAGAAGGTTTGTTACGTTTGCAAATAAATTTTGCTGCAACATTCCGCAAATCTCAAATGGCCACACGTACTTGTATAGCCATCTATAGGATTTACTATGTAGTTTCGATTCAATTTTTGTACTTCCACGCTTAGTAGTGTTGGTATTTATCACCTGATGGCGGTTTTATTTACTTTTGCCATAGTACAGAGATTGTTTCGAAATTATACCAGTATTATAGCTTCGATTACTTCATAGGGTTCTTAGAGACTATTTCACTCTGAGGAGGCTTAATAAAGCCGAAACCGTCGGTCAGTGGATGTTTCCTCCCCTCGGAAGTAATAAGCTAATGTTTTGTTAATGGCTATATAACTACCAGCCCGATTTGTATTCGTCAATAGGCTCTATTATTTTCATAGAGTTTGTTTACAGATACATCTTATTTTATATATTGTTCTACACAATTTCTTATTGCGGACTGCAAATAACTTGTCTTATATATATATATATATATATATATATATATATATATATATATATATGAGACCTTTTTCGTAATTGAACAGTGTGTACACTACACTCATTTAGATGACATTGAATAATTTTAATTTCAAATTTGCTTGTATGTTAATATGTAAGTAAGATTAATTGATTCCTTTTTTCAACATCTACTTATTTTGGAATAAGTCTATGGAGCATTCCTTACGTAGGGATAATACTTAATTGTAAGTTTTTACTAAAGGTGTCTTGATCGAATTAATTATTTCTACTTGTATATTGAAACATAGAAACAAGGACAACAGTGTGGGACGCATATGTGTGGAGCACAGCACTGTCCACCTATGAAATAGAGACAGGAGAAGCAGACATGAAAAGGAAGAAGCCTTTTGGAATGTTATGCTTCAGATGTATGATTACGATAGAATGGGCAGTTAAAGTTAATAACAAAGAGGTTATAGAAATAATAGGGGAATAAAGATATCTGTAGAAAACTAAAAAAAGTAGGAGAAATAGAAGGGCAGGATACATTATAAGGCATTTTTGGGGAATAGATCAGAGTATTGCACGCAGTTAGTGAAGGATGCAGACTGTGGGAATTTCAGGTAAATGTGTAGGTTAGCTCAGAATAGGAAACAATGGAGGTTTATGTGTTTTTTTTTAATATGTTGGTTAATTAAATCTTACTTTAAACATTTATTCTACAACAAGCTTAATAAATATTAAATTCAACATTTTTAGGTTTTACAACTAATTGTGTGTATGGAGAACACATAAATGAACACTATGGAATTATGGGATATCTTTGTGAAGTATGTGGGCGACAGTTTGCACAATACACTTTGTTTTACAAACATATGGAGACACATCCTACAAAAGGGAATAGGACTGTGCAGTGTGCTGAATGTAATCGCATTTTATCATCTCGGACTGTTTTAAAAACACATTTGGCTACACATCGAGAAAAAAACATAAAGTGCAAGATATGCACTGCCAAATTTTCAACCATCGTTTTATATAAGAGGCATCTGCAAAAGCATACAGGTTGTAATAAAGGTATTCCTTTTTGATTTATTATGTATTCTTGCAGGTGAAAAAACATATTTTTGTTCTGTATGTTTCAAAGAGTTTAGACTGTATGGGGCTTGGCGTGCACATGTGCGTATCCACACTGGAGATAAACCATTTAGATGTGAAGTTTGTTCGAAGACATTTACACAGCTACCTCATCTGCAAAGGCACAAGTTAACACATAGCAAAGATAAACTACATTTATGTCCTGACTGTGGAAAATGTTTTTCTAATGGGAATTATTTAAAAGTTCATGAAAGAATTCATACTGGTGAAAAAACTCACATTTGTTTTGTTTGTGGTATGGGATTTTATTCAGTTTCTAATTTGAAGAATCACGAAAAGGTGCATAATAAAAAAAGCACACAGTAAAAGTTTTTAATGAAAACAATAGAATTTAAGTACATTCATAATATTAGACCTAATATATACTAATTGTACATGTTTTATTTCTTGTAGATGCTGCTATGTTGTATTTATAAAAGTAAATTACCCTTTATGAAAATATTGCATATCAGGTAGTAAATGGAACTCTTGTTAAAGGGTTTGTTGAGTTATTTATGTATCTTATCAATACATCTAGATGTTGTCATTAGAGCAACATGCTTTATAATATACTTTTACTGATTTGTTCGTATACCACATTAAGTTGTATTTACCTAATTTTTTTCTTTATGTAGCATATTTGTGACGGGTTAAACGTCTTAGTCCATCTGAGCGGTCGATTTTCAGTTTTAACCAAGGAAATGCCCACAGGTTGTGCTTTATTAGTACTCTTTAGTGGTCGAGAGATGATCTTTAATACCCATGTGGAAACTGTGGAAATAAAAAATGCCAGGTGGTTAATTTGAGGATCATCCTTCAGTTTGCTGATCAACAAAAGTACACATAAATAATGCTTCATTAGTTTTTCTTCTGGTGCTCTAAATAACATCGCTAGCGTTCTTATGGTTTCCAATGAAAACCGTAGCAAGGGCTTACTTAATCGTCTATTTTCAAACTTTTACAAACAAAATTGCATATATAGTATGCTGTTGTGCTCCAACAATTAATAGTGTAACACATAATTTTGCTTATTGCAATGGTCATATTACAGCTTAGTAGATTCTTCAGATTTACTACCTTTTATTTTTGCATTTGTCAGAGTATATTCTAAACCACATTTTTAATTTAGTTTTAAAATAAACAAATCCTAGTTTTACTAGTCCGGTTGTGTCTTAATTCGCAATAGGACGTTTGATCTCCGTTTGGTGTACATTAATCGCATCTATGATTTTATATAGTTTTCAAATAGACGGACTTTTTTTTTATTCTGTTTGCTGTTATATTCTTCATAATATAACCTAGATGGTTTTGAAGTCATAATAAATGGATATTAAGTTATCTTTCTTTGTAATTAAACATCTTGCCTTTTATACTTTGTCTTATCTGGTCTTATCGGTTCCTGCTTTGGGCGTGAATAGTTTAGCATGACGTAGAAAGTAGTATGTTCTTTTTGGAAATACCTCACATTTGCTAAAAACTAATATTTTAGAGAAATAATAAGAGTTTTGCCTTTTTCTGCTAGATAAATGTGTCACATAAATAAGTATAAATAAGATTTATTAGTATGAAGTTATTACCTATGATCATCTTAAACAGTGTTTAAGCCGATAGAAAATGAATGGAAGTTTTTGCATTGTTATTACCTGATCACAAAAAATGTGTCTGCCATTTTAATCACTCAATAAAATAGTGTATCTGGTCAACTTGACTGTAGCTTTTATGGTTTGGGATCTCCTGTGTTTACGAACATTGTTAAAGAAGGAATTTTGTCGTTAGTTTAGAGCTAAAAATACTACTTCTGAATTTTACCTTAAGCTGAAAATATGCTCTATATATAACATATTTATGATGAATATACGGTAAGAAGAGCTGTCTCGATTTTATTTAATTTGTCTATATGTGTTAAGATGCCGTAATAACACTTTATCTGAATATTTCTTTTAGACGGCTAGTACATGCATGTGTATTTTGGTATATAAACTTGTTGATGTAAAACTAATAAGTTTGATGAAACTTGTTGTTAAGGTAATTACTGTCAGAGTAATTTTACTCATGTTTATGTTTCATTTAAATATGAAAAATTATCTTTTACTTACGATTGTTTCTAAGATGTAAATAATAAGAGTAGTGTATGTAAAAATATTAAGTAGAGTTTAGTTTTTCTTGGGTGTCTTACAAAAAAAGAAGTTTTAAGTTTAGAATCCGATTAGTAAACACTTTATTTTTTAAGTTAGCGTTTTAAGTGTAAAAGAACTGCCTCAAAATTTTTAGCTTATAGTTCCAGCACAATAACATTTTTTGTAGATACTGTAATTTGAGAAACTGTTTAAATGTTTCCCTGATACAAGTCAGGTAATACTTGTTCTGATTAGGTGTTTTATTTCACTTTCGACTTTATATCATTTGCAAATATTTACATTAAATCATTTACATTTTGTGTCTTTGTTTCTTTTTTGCTTTTCCAGATATCTCCACTGAGATCTAGGTTTTGAGCTACTTATGCAATCCAAGAGGGTGAGACTAACTGTGCTCGAATGTACCTTACACCGTCGTGCACCTATCTTTTTATCCCATTTCAAAGAAGGTAGGGTGCAACGTGAGTGTTCTCAAGACTTCCAAAAAAATAAATCTTGGGGTGGGATAGGGACAATTTTACATGTGTTTGTAGGCAGGAACAATATGTTAGTGCAGTTTAGTGTTCCTAAGGCCATTACTGTTATGGTTTCCAAAATAAACAAAGAGAAACTGTAGTAGAGTACACTGAATGTTTGATTTTAGTTTTTGTTTAATTAAATTACATTTGACTTAGTTTAAATGCTCGCCACTAGTGCTCTCATAGATTAAAAAAAATAGGCCATCCACTTTCAGTTATAATCATATGAGTTTTGTGACATCCCAAAAGTGTAGTTGTAATGTCACTGGTTTTAGAATGACTTTTCTTATTGTTTTAGTACTTCATACTACTCATAATTATAGATTCTTTTATGAAGTTCAATGGATAATACTTTAGCAAGGATTTTCAAATGATTTACTTAGTTCAAATCTAAAACTAGTATATATTAATATTGATAATTGAAAGACGTCTTCTGCAATAATTTTCATGGAAGTCCTCTGTGTTCTTCATGTAAGTTCACCTTTGCTATTGGTCATCTGTTAACCTAAAACTTAAGAGAGTAATTGCAAATCCAAAACTCAACACTCTCACTAGTTTATTCGGTGTTTCATAACTATTTTGAAGGCTATAGATCCTAGGGATTTTAGTATTTCACCATGTTACTCCTGATTTTTTTGGCTGAAACGCATTGTGAGAGTTCTTGTTCTGGTCAGGATTTTGGTGGCTCTTGTCTAACTGCCGGATGTAAAATTGTTAAGTGGTAAAGTGTAATGCTAATTAATTATCCGATCTTATCGAATTATAGTCGGGTCATCCATTAAAGTTTTATGGGATTTCGGTTAGCTAAATCTCCTCATAATTCCACGTAAGTTATTTTTATGTTGGATATCGACGCAGTCGGATTCACCACTTACAATCACCATGTGCTGTCAAGTTATTTTATTAAAGATTTGGATTGTTCATCTTTTAAATTCGTAATTGGAAGCAGCTTAATCCAGAGCTGGTAAGGAAGCATATTTACTCGAATTATCAGAATAAGACTACCAAAGAAATCCTATCCATTTGTAGTTAATTTTGCACAGCAGTCAAGCTCAGATGAAGATTTTAGTGGAAGCATTATATGGCCAGTCACAGTTCAAGTTAAGTTATTATTCATGATTATTATTAACCTTCTAATAATTTTTATTAGTAATTTTATACATTGCGATTTCGGGGACCTAATGTCCTTAAGTAATATTTGGGGTAAATAGTATACTTATATTACACGTTGTATACCAACTGCATGCAATTGGCCCACTTGAATGTATAAGGGATTAAATACGTATCGTTTCATACCTAACATATGTTGATTTGCTGTACCTCTGTATCCCTATCAAGGCGTAATAAATTGGGCTAATTGTGTTAACTCTTTCAGTTATTCATACACTTGTGTTTACAGGGCCAGAGTATCCAGGGAGGTCTAGTCTCAAGCTCCACAACAGTTAGCGGAATTGTGACGGCAGTTCATGCTGACGAGTAAGCTAATATTCATGTATAGCTGGGAGTTGGTAAGATCTGATATTGACTGAACTGTGAATAGCAAACCGTAATAACAGTATTTCAATCAATAGTTGCACGCTAGTGTTTAAAGCATTAATTTTAATAGACAGGTTATATTTCGTTATTAAAGATCATATTAGAGCATAATACAAATCGTGCAACAAAAATAGTGTGTTGCAGTTTATTATGTAGGGATGCATATAGTGGTAAATTTTAGATTAAAATTGTTTAAATAGTTATTTTGGGTTAAATGATAGTATCGCAACGTTTAAATATTTATGCTTGCTAAATATAAATCTCGGTACAATTATGAAAAAACTTTTTTAGCGCATGGAATTTTAAAGGTAATTTAAAAACATGGTAGAAGTATTATGTTAATGTTATCTCACATTTGTTGTCTTATTAAAACTAAAATGAGCAATCTACGATTTTAAGTTTTTCACTGTTTAAATGTTAGGGACTTTTGGAGAGGGTTTGTCGTAATTGGAAAAGACGATGTGTTGATATAGCAAAGGGGAAATGCTTTGCCTGAACAGGACACTGTCTATTATTTAAAAGAATCACTTCAGAAGAAAATAGGAACGATTTTTATATTGGGGGAATGCACACCTTGTATTGTGAGTGAGTACTAATGAAAATCGCATGCAATAAAGGAACTACTACAACAATGTGTAGCAATATGCAATTGCATAAAGTAACACTTTAGTCACAGGAACAAATTGAATGTAAAATCTGCCACAAGTTTAAAGTTTTAAAATGACTAGTAGTTATTATTGATGTGTTAGGTTAGGTGACTTTTTAAAGGAAAAAGAAAATGCCCCAAAAAAGAACAGGAAAATTAATTGCTGCATCCCAGTAAGTGTGCTATTGTTGTTTTTCAAAATATAATAAGGAAAACCTAATTACCAACAACAAAGAATAGCTTAATGAGATTTAGGTTTTTCTAAAATCCTATGCTAATGCCATGTGTTAAATTTGTTGTACAAGGCGTGTTTCAAAAAGTAATGAAAACTTGAATCTTGAGACCACATGTTGAATACACTAAGAAGAAGCAGTTGTGATACAAACTTCTTGGTTGAAGAGGTAATATTTAATGCATTGAAAACTAAAATTTCCCTCGTGAATATCAGATAGCAAATTGGACCTCCATTACCATAAACGCCTACCTTACCTGATATCACTAGGTCGAGAATTTCTTGTTAATGAGGGAAGCCCAGGGTAAAGTTGGATGGAAAACGGCTTAAGGAAAAGAAAAACTCATTAGAGATAAATGGCTAGTAGAGTGTTAGCTCTGGCAAAGAATATTAACTATAGAATAAGAAGCGACACTCCCGGCGAATTGTTAGTATTTAATGGTGGAAAGAATATCTGACCTTGAAGTGTTTCGCCATTTTGCTGGGGTGCCAAGAATGGCGGTAAAATTCAAAATTATAATTCAGAAAAATTTGACATTTATTTATAATTCTGAATTATGGAATTTTTTACACTTGTGTTCCTTTTATCAGAAAAATACCAATCAATTATATTAATGAGTGGGCACAATATGCATTGTATTAGATATTTCAATTAATAGGTTTAACATATATATTGCCATTTTCTTTCTAAAAGACCTCCATTTTATTCAAGATAATATTCTAACTACAAAAAATGCGCATATACAATGCAGCCACTGAAAATTGGATACATCCTAGTAAAGAAATCAAACAAAACAATACACCTCAACATAAATTATACTTCCTTTTATATGTATATATCTTAATTGAAATATAATTACTTAGACGTGTATATGTGTCAAGTGTAAATGTGGAACTTCAATTAGTGTAATACAACTTAAAAAGTGAATTAACATTGCAATATTTTGTTTCAATACATACGTTATAACATCCTACAAAAATAATGCATGTTATAAACCAGAACAACTAATTATCTATTAGAAACTATTAGTCTTGCATGTGTGTTTCACAGGATGCGATATTTACAAATGATTAACTCTAACATCAACATAACAAAATTACAAATTTAATATGTGAATAATTTTTCTCTGCTTTCTAGGTATATACTTCTAAATTCGTAATTAGCACGCTTTAATGTGTGAAAAATCCTCATTCTACAAAATAACTTTATAACATATTCTATAGGAAATTGTTCGCAAGGTGGAACATAATTTATTGACATGCACAATTCTGATAAAGTTTCTACTATACTAGGTAAAATAGCCAGTTTTTCAAAATGTGCTTGAAAAATATTTTCCATATTTTTACAAATGATATAAACTCGCCACCAGGCATGCATAGATTACCAAAGGTGCTTTTCCGGCCGTTTCATAGGCTTTCAAATCACAAAATACATTTGCAGGAGACAACTCTTTGGTTTTTACTTTCTAATAAACATAGTGTGCAATTTTATGTCGATCCAAAGATTTTCTGAACAAATACCCACAAACATATGTCAATTCATTTTCTGTTACTAAATCCATTTCTCTGAAATCTGTGCAGTCTCCTATATCTAAATTAATAGAAGAAAACTCAACAGTTTCCTTTATTTGTTGATTTGAAACCTCAGTGTTGGTAAAAATACTGATTTGATTCAAAAGTTATCGTAGTCCTCCTCACAATTTGCTTTATCACTGTGGGTGATGTAATTCAATGCAAACATTTTCTTGAATGTGTTGATAAAGGCTTGAGGAGTAGGGTTCGTACTGTTGCCACCTTGGCTTCTGACTGCACCAAAAAAGTTTTCCAAACAATCAGTATTCAAACGTCT
The DNA here is from genome assembly GCA_036346225.1 of Platerodrilus igneus. Lineage (NCBI taxonomy): Eukaryota > Metazoa > Arthropoda > Insecta > Coleoptera > Lycidae > Platerodrilus > Platerodrilus igneus. Next base: position 264,884 of record JARFIW010000821.1, on the reverse strand, counting down.
GGTCAATAAAAACTTGAATCCCTTGTGCTTCAAATCTTGATATAACTGGAGGAGACAATTTATAGAAATACACCAACCTTTGAAACATTTTAGACGTTGAGTTACGATTTTTCCTTCCTTTGTTGTAATTACCATCTTTTCCAATAGTGAAAGAATGTCCTGCAGGAAAGATATTTGAAAACCTGATCCCATGAATGCAAGATTGTATTGTTTTACATTTTTGGTAGATAAAGAATTAAATAAATCAAAAAGTTTATCAAATTTTTCAATAAATCTAGCTGTGTCTTTAGCATAACTTGGGAGAGCTCCTAAAGATACATAAGTTGAAATTCCAACAGCAACCGATTCGCTCAATAGTTGGGTAGCTAACTTAACTCGCATTTTTTCAAACATAGTGGGCTTTATGTGGCTGTTTGTTAATTTTGGGGCAATTCGCAAAGGCTTTGCTTTGCCACTGTCATAGAAGGCTTTTATTGGGTCCCAAGATGCCACATGGTCATCATAAAGAATATTATATTTCATCAAATTATTTCGTACCGATTTGATAAGATGACAAGCATCAAACATAAAAAAAATGTTATGCTCTGCTATTAAAAAGTATGGTTTTTCCTTGGAGATGTTCAATGTCTTGGCCAATTCCAAAAAATTTGACCCGTGATCAGCACAACTGGTTCAACACACGAAATAGTTTTAAGTTTTATAACAGTTTCTTCTACAATATTTTTTAAAACGTTCTTAGGACAGGTAGTGCTGCACAACCAAAATGCCAATGGCTATTTCCATTTCACATAAAGGCCTCTAGCCATAATAACCGTAACGCTTTGAGCTGGTTTGAATTCGTTACCAATACCTTCACCAGAAAACCCCACAATAGTGTCTTTTGAACAATTATAGAAAAGAAAAGCTTTTAAAGACATTTCATCTATACATATCGAACATATTCTTTCATTGTCGTTCAAAGTGTTAGTTTTAACCTTCAAAATTTCAAACACAAAATTATTAAAACCACTTTTGAATTCTAAAGAATGAGTAATTCTTTGTAATGTTCTTATAGAGGGAAATGCAAAACTGTTCATGAGTAATTTATAGCACTTAGGGCTAGTAAAATAAATTTGTAAAGCAAACTGTTTAAATGCATTGCTATATATTCGTCCTTTTGCGGTGTGCTTTGACAGGCTCACTTGAATTTGTACAAATTTTGAAATCGTGTCAGGTAAAAACTTATCACATAATTTTTTAAAGTCATCAAGATTTGCTGTTTGTTCAATGTCAACTGGTTCCTTAGAAAAACAAAGTTTCTTTTGCAGAGCTTTGTTGTGTAGTCTCAATTTTCGTTTTCTTGGGGTGTTGGCAGAAAGATATGAATGAGTTTGTGTATTGGCCGGGCTCGACAATGAAGTGTTGACTATCCTGAAACATTTGTATTACATAACATATGCATACCATTAAGATTTCCTATTTTACCTGATCTGATCATTTCCGTGCACAACCTCATATTGATTTAATAATGATGTTGCAAGTAATGCTGTTGACTCAGAGGGAGTAAAATTAGCTACTTGTGTGAACAAACATGATGGCCTGTCAATATCTGCTTGTGAAATAATTGGGTTATGAATATTTGAAATGTATTTAATGGGTTTAGCATGAGGCTGTAACCTATTATGCAAATCATTGAGAAACATACTATTTTCAAAATGTTTAGCACACACACGTAAGCTATTATAGCAATAATTTGAATCAGCTTCAGTTCTATCCATTAGTTCATCTCTTAAAATTAATTGCAGCCACTCTTTGCACCTGAAACAATTTTTATTAACAGATCTAATTACCTTCATTAACGAGTCAATGTAATTAAATCCAAATTTAAATAAACATTTAGAAATAACACTCACCTCACAATATCTCCTTTCGAAAAACGAAAAAAACTGATGGTACCATCATTTCTTGTACTGCAGGATTTAACAGCACACGAATATCCACGCCTTTTAAGTTTAGACATGATTATTAAATTTTTACTCCTGCTTATAAAAGTTTCAAGTTTGACAAATTGTAAACATTACTGAAATCAAATGACATTTGAAAACTGACAGCAAAATTCCTGCAAGAAACTATCTTAGAGTATATATCCTTCTAGCTCCGGCCATTTTCTTGGCGAACGTGCGCACTGAACAGGATTCAGGATATTACTAGAGTGTCGTTTCTTATTCTATAGTTAATATTCTTTGGCTCTGGGTAGATCATGAGCTTGGGTCATGGGTTGACAAATGATCAAAAATATAGATAAAGAGCGCCACCGTATTTTCAATACAACAACATACGAAGATACCTGTAATTGTATTAGGGGAATGTGGAAACTTGAAGTCTACACCGCTTATGTAGCCACAAAACCTAAATATTAACCTTGCAAAGCACTTACCAAAATGTCACTTACCAGATGTATTACAGATGTCTCTGCATATTCTGTGAGCAAACAAATGCACAACAGGGACACCGTTTGTGTCCTTAAAAATATTCACCAATAAATAACATATTTGATTTTAAGTTCCAAAAATATGTACACCCAGGGTACTTGTTATCATTAGACAGAGTTAATCTTTTGCTTATTAAGGACCAAGAAATTTCCTTTGAAATTTTTAATAATAAAAAAATTAAGCAAAAAAAATTCTTTTCAATTAAATTGGTTTAGCTTGTTTTAACATTAATATTTACAATAAAAATTTACATGGAAAGAAACTAGTATTGTTCGATCTTCAAAAACACGAACATCTTTAAACTCAATATTTCAACATACGTTTACTGTAAGGTATTTGCTTTCTTAATAAATTAAATATCAAATTTAATTATAGCCTTCAGTAGTACTACAGTCGACTTTACAAGTAAGAATCAAGATTATTTTACGTGATTCTAAAATGTAGCATTCAAACAAAAAATAAGCTTTAACTTTATATCCTTCAAAAATTTATCATGTCTTAAAATTAAATTGCATGACCTCAAAATAATCAAAGATATTATTAATGTAACATAGAATAGCATGTGGTAATTATATTGATTAACTAGATATTCTTGACATCACATGTCAATAACAATTTTTTTAGTGAAGCTAAAACGGTCTGCTTGTGGAACCATTATAATAGGCAACTATGGAGCCATCTTTAAAATTTTGAAAAGTTACGAAAATAAAACGGGATGTTACTTACAAAATGAATTTCAAAATAACTAAATCAAAGTAAAATATCAACCTTTGATCATACGCAAGACATTTAAATAAATACAAGTTAAATTAAGGTTAAACATCACTCACGTGCTTGAAGTACAGTTCAATCAAAAAAACTTGAACGTTCTCACCAGAACCAAACAACGTCAGATGTCGACAAATCTAAGCACATGTGCGATGCACGCAACATGAATAACATACCATTATGCTGAATTTTAAGCTGGAATTTTTTAAAGACCAGAACAAAATATTATCCAACCAAATAAAATCTCCGTTACATATGTCCACTAATTTGTTTTCTAAATTTTAAACTAAAGCTTTATACCTTTGGTATTGCACTACGGAAAACGAATTAATAAATTTTATTAAATTATTTATACTAACTGTTTTAATGATGGATTTCTTCAATCTACTTTGCATCTGCAGGAATCAACTAACTTTAACGATGATGGAATACAAAATAAAATCTTCACCAAAAGTTGTCAGGAACCATATCATGACACAAAGGTATTTGTTAATCAACTTTCTTACGAACTCTCTTCCAGGCCATGTGTCTGACCATGTTGACTTTTCTATGCTCCGGAGAGCAGCTTTCTTCTTCAAGCGCTAATGGAAAAGTGAAGTCGAAATGACAGACAAACGATTTGTGTTGTAACTTAGATATAGAAAGCGAAGTAGCGCATAATCCATTATACACTTAATAAACTATTTTTAGTGATCAGACAATTATAAATTATGTTTTTATATTATCGAAACATGATATTAGATTTATAAGGAATGTGTAACTAACAAGAAAAAAATACGTTACAGCATGTTTTTATGTAATCTTATGAAAGATCAAAAATAGTGTTGGTTGTTGATTGTCTTTGATTATAGTAAGAACAAGAGTCCTTACAATGGCATTTATAAAAGTTAATTAAAATAATTGAACAGGTTCAATTGTCATTGTAATCCATAAATTATAATTTATGATTAACCAAACTGGAAACTGAATGACTGCTTTCTGGATAAGTTTCTTTTTACATTTTTTGGGGCAACAAAATAGTTTTTGTGATATTGTCGGAAGCTTTCATGGCTGGAGTCATTATAAATATTTATGGTTCCGGGTTGGGACCGTGTCATCTTGTAAAATACAGTCGTGGTTTTGCCTACTTTTGTAAGGGGCTCATCAGGACAAGAAAAGAAAGTGAAATATAAATATAAATACAAAAAATAATAACAATAAAGATAAGAATGATAAAATATTAAGTAGACACGTTAAAGTGTAAAAAGTATGAAAATGTTACTTCTGAATTAGCAGACTCACCAGCCCATATAAGCCAAAAGGTGTTTTGTGGCAAAGTAACTGCCACAATACACCTTTTGGTTTTATTACTGGTAAGTATTTGAAGGTGCCGCTTTTTAAAATTTGCTCATAATTTACATGTCCACTATCACCATCTGTGGTTATCAAGGTTAACGAATGCAAGACATTGATGATATACGGGCCTGATGTGAATTAAACCTGCAAGCTACTTCCATAATTAACTGCGTTATTTGTAAATAAAACTGCTGCTTATCAAAATTATAGTCGAATCGTTTCTTAAGTTTTAGTTTATTTCAATTTTTCATTTAAAACATTTGCTATCAGTTCTAATAAGGTGCAAGTATTTGTTATCGCTTTACATTTAAGCTTTCGTTTATTTGAGTTATTGACGGACTTAGATAATATTTGCTTTTGTTTCGGTAGTTTTAAATAGCGAGAATTACGGTTTCGTTTCTAATGCATTTAGTTATTGCGGAAAAACTGAAACGCATGCACTTTTTACGTATTAGTTCATTAACGCACTTCAAGACATTTTTGACAGCACACAAATGTGAAAATGACCCCACCCTGTTAGATCTGTTTCGTGCTCAATACACATCGCTTGATGGAATACGAGAAAGCTTTTTTGTACAACATAATGCCATAATCCATGCAATCGCTTTGACTACGGACGCCGCTGACCAGTTTGAAAAGAGTACGCAATTCGTAAACGATTTCAATAAAAGTACTATTTAAAACTTTGTCCAAGTAAACCTGTCTCGTCGCAAGCTAGTTTACATGTTTCTCAAGATACTTTTAACTCAAAAGTGTCCCTACCGCCACTAACCCTCCATATCTTGGAAGGGGATGGTAGCTTAGTCAAAAGTTTTCTTGCCCGCCTTGATAGTTTAGTCCATCTAAATGATGTGATGTCAGCTATAAATAAATTTTCATACCTTCAGTCAGTGCTAAAGGGTCCCACATTGCTTTCTATTAAGAAGTTTGATCTTACGGACGCCAATTACCCTCTTGCGTACAATAAGCTCTGCGAAAAATATCGTAATATTCACTGTATTACATCTGCTCTTTGAGAAAATATTGCTAAATTTCTCAAGTTGAATTCTGAACATCCGTCAGGCTTACAAAAATTAGTGGACATTTTTGTCGGCAACTTGCAGGAGCTTCAAAAATTTGATCTACCTGTAAAGGAATGGGATTTTATTCTGGTACACATGATTCTAGACTGCCTTGAAGTATACACAGCTCGCAATTTTGAATTACATCAGAATCCCGCCTCTATCCCAACCTATACAGAGGTAATTGGTTACTTAGAAAGGCTTGTAAATCCTTGTCATATTTGTCGATTTTTTATATGGCCGATTTAAACAAAATTATTTATTCCAACAACATGTCCAGGTTTTGCTCCGCTGTTTCCATGTCGGTACATACTAGTCTTAATTTTATTGTGTCCGTCTTGTCACCGAGATCATAATCTTTATCGTTGTAATCAATTCGCTAACCTTTCTCCACAAGATTGCTACACCTTTTGTCAAAAAAAAAACATAACCTTTATATCAACTGCCTTAGCCGATCACACTTTTTAAATAAATGTAAATCCACTATTTCCTGCCGTCAATGTAATGAATGTCCGCTACTGCTACTAGTAACAAGACTTGTTTCGAGCCCTACTTCCGCTGCCTCTACGGTTTTTGAAATACGTTTATTTTTGCGTTTAAACCCAATGTAGTACCTGCAAGTGAAGCATTGGCGACGTGGCCGCAAGCGTAGCGGTCCTTATTTACATTATACTACTTTTTACAGTTTCATCTGCTACTGGTTCCGCAATTCATAGGATCTCTATAAACGATCTGTTCCTCTTGCTTCCAAGGACATTTTCGCTTCAGTAGTAGTGGCCCGTCCAGTCGAATGTTGTCTTATTTAATTCTCTTGTCGAACCTTCAGTTGTGTTACTCTCCACCGTTCATTCGGATATCGCTGATCGCTCTGGTTCTTTCCAGAAAATTTGTTGTTTACTCGGCTCGGGTAGCATGACTTCCTTTATCTCGCAAAATAGTGTGAAATGTTTGGGTTTCCGCGTTATTCCGCATTCTCTAATCCTGGTTTAGGTTCCATGCGCTCTGTGGCTATGGTGCTATAACTGTTTCAATCAAACCCATAGGCACTTTCTTACCTATTATTAATTACTAATATTTATTCTGAAAATTTCGCTGAGCTAGCTAATCTCAAACTGGCTGATCTGCTCTTTGCCAAATCTGGACCTATTAATTTATTACTGGCATGGATATTTTCCCTAAAGTCTTAATAAATGATCGTATCCAAAGTTCAAGTGATCAACCTATCGCTCTTAAGACTATCTTTGGATGTTTTTATGGGAAGCATATCGGTATTGCTCACTTGTGAAGTCACTAGCTTGTTTTGTATGACCGAGTCTACTTCCCTCGTGGAGGATATTGTTGCGAAATTACGAGAAGTTAAAGAGGTTTATGACGTTAAACCCTTTACACCTGGGGAATTCTTAGTTGCAAAATATTATGTTGACACTCTTTGCAAAAATGAGCAAGGGCGGTATGTCGTCTCTTTGCCCTTCGAAGATCCAAAACCTTTTTTTCATGGTAGTCGTGGTCTCGCTCTACAGCGCTTTGTTTCTTTAGAAAATTGTCTAAGCAATTTTGATTTATGAACAATACGTTTCGGTCATACGCGACTATTTAAATTTCAAGCACATACAACTTGTTCATGCTGGGTCAATTTCTGACACTTCTTATTATATCCCGCATCATTGTGTTGTGAAACCAAAAAATGTAAGTACCAAACAACGTGTAGTTTTCAACGCCTCCGCTAAAACTGTCTCTCGATTGTATTTAAATGATCACTTGATTTGTTGGACGCAAGCTTCAACGAAATATTACTGCAATTTTTCTACAATTTCGTTTTTATTCCTGTGTTATTACTGCAGATATTCGTCAGATATATAGACGAATCCTTGTTAATCCTGATCAGCATTATTATCAACGAATTCTTTGGCGTTCTTCCCCTGATGGGCCTATTGAGGACTTCAAGTTCAATACCGTTACCTATGGGGTTAATTGCGCCCCTTCTCTTGCCATACGCACTCTTCTGCAATGGGCCGAGGACGAATGAAATTCCTTTGCTTTAGCCTCCTTTGCCTTTCGCAACCTTGGCTTTACAGAATCAACTAAGTGATCCTTTGAAACATTGGGTTGTTTCGAACTGCATAAATAGTCTAGTAATTATCCAGAGTTATCAAAGGATCTTCCCGCTTCGCAACAATATGCACACCTCCCTTTTTTTGCAGAGTCTGACACTTAGCCTCTGAAAGTTCTAGGTCTTCAATGGATTCCCACCTCAGATACTTTTCGTTTTCTAGTTCAACCACAGCGTACCGCCTGTACCAAGTGCAACTTACTCTTCAATTTAACCAGTATTTTGACCCTATAGGAATTTTATCTCATCTAACTTTTTTGGTAAAACATTTAATTCGGCGTTTGTGGTCTTTGAAATTAAACTGAGACGATCCTCCTTCCCCCGACCTGCTCCGTTTGTGGGAAAGATATCTACATGAACTACCACTTCTGTCCCACTTTGCTTTACCACGCTTGCTACTTCCACCTCAATCTTCTATGTGTGAAGTTTATTGTTATGCGGACGCTTCCGAACCCGGCTATTGTACTATTTTTTATTTTCGTTGTCTTAGTTCGTGCTAAGTTTAAAGTTGCTCCGTACCCTGCCTTTGCCTACATTCGAACAGTTAGCCGCCACTTTGGCATCGAAACTTTTAGTCTACATCCTCAAAGCTTTTGATCCCTATATTACTTTTTGAAAAATTTTGTTTGTCCAACTCTATGGTCCTTCTTTCTTAGATTCGTTCACTACCGCAGTGATGGAAAACATTCCGCGCAATATCGAGTTTTCTATATTCAGGAAAACACTTCTCGTGCTTCTTGGCATGATATTCCTTCCACTGAGAATCCTGCTGATGTCGGATCTCGTGGTTTGCTACTTTACAACTCGTGTCATTGTTCCTTGTTTTGTGCGACATCGCGTGCCTTGCATCGCTTCTTCGACACTTACCGTCCACTCATTCCGCTTTTTAATTCTTCGGATGTTCTCATCGAGGAATGTTTTATTGTTTTGACTGTCGTCCCATCCCCTTTTGGGATTGAAACAATTTTGGAAAGCCATTCATCTTTTCATTTTCTCATTCGCATTGTCGCTTGATCTCTCCGCTTTGTCCATAACATACATAAATCGTTAGTAAAATACACGGAACCTTTGTTCCATTTCGAGCTCCATAATGCTTTGAACACCATGATTAAATATACTCAACAGACTCAATTTTCTATTGAGTTGGACGCCATCCATTTTGGATCAGTTCTAAGGAAGTTCTTCGCTAATTGTCCCGCTTTCTTACAGAGGGAATCTTACGGGTTGGTGGTCGCCTCTCTTACGCACTCTTATCCTTTCACAGAAAATGTCCCGTCTTTTACCTAGTAAAGCCGCTTTACAGATTTGGATATCAATTTTGTTCATTTGAGATACTTCCACGCTTGTGTTCAAACGGTTGATTTTATCGTTTATCAACGTTTTTGAATTGTTTCAGGTAAACAGTCCACTCGTCGAGTTTTGAGTCAGTGTGCGACTTGTTGGAAGACTAATCTGTCCTTTACCTTCGTTGTAAATTTTCCTTCCGGAAACCATCACTGAGATAAAAACTATTCAGAAAAATCCGAAGAACGTAACGCTTATCAAAACTTTATAAAGTATAATTGAATATTTTCAGCACAAAGATATTTAATTATAAAGAAACATTTATGCAATTTACTGCAACAAAACGACTTACTTATCACAAAGACTGAAATACCAACATTCAGGAAACTTAAGACTTTATAATTAGACAATTCAAGGTGACGAACTGTATAATTATAAAGGAAATGTTTACGCATTTGTAATGCAAAACCTGACGAGATAATTAAAGCAAACACTTAATTACTCAGCAGGACTGAAATAAAAACGTACAAAATTACAACGCAGTTATTGCAAAAGTTATTAACCACATAAAACCATTCAGAAACTTAAAACGCGACTAGCAACAACTGTAACATCTGCGAAGTATAAAAATGTACGAATTCAAGGCTACAGCAATTGAAGAGACATTACCAAACTCAAATTCCTTAATATAATTATAGCAATTGATAACTACGTATAAAATATAAGTGAAGCGACTCTTTAAATAACCCAATACAATCCAAACTGAAAAGTAACAATACAAATTGCAAACCAGGAGACAACAAACGCAATGTCCTACTTTTACGCCTAATAATAAGTAAACTTACCTGATGGGCACTAACACTAATTGCCAGTCGCAACGACTTTAAACGATGGGAAGACTTTAAACGCATACTAATTGCATATTTAGGCGACCAACGCAACATCAAATGTCTAATCCGCGATTTAATAAACCTTAGAATGGAAAGTAACCAATCACCATATTAATTTGGTATGAAATGTCACAACGTATGCAGTTTAATTCTGACAAAATTAAAAATTGAAGAACCCGACCAAAATATCCGATTTTTAAAAACAAAAATGTACGACGAAATGACATTAAACACCTACATAAACGCACTACCTGAACGGTTATTAGACAAAATAAGATTTCAACATCCCTAAAATTTAGAAAAAGCAATGGATATGATCATAAAAGAAGAAAACTTCATGTATTACCGAAATAAACTATTAAACCCTAACGCAAATAAAAACTACTCACCTATAGAAACCATACAAGCCGCGAGACAAATAACCACACAACCAAGATTTACTCCATTTAACGCACAAATGAATCAACCGCGAATTAACAACCCAAATTTTAATAACACAAACTTCAACAATCAATTTAGACAATTCCCGAGACCAACATTCAACTCAAATTTTACAAAACCCACATTTCCACCAAGATTCAACCAACACGTAAACCAGTCAAGGCAAACATTCGGCGCAAACCCTATCATAAACACACCAATGACGAATAACAATCCTAACGGTTATTACAAACCAACTTCTCATCTGGTAACTCTAGACAAAACACAAAAATATCACAAATTAAACCCAATCATAATCAAAAACGAAACTTCACTTCCGAAGAACTATTCCACCAAGAAGTGGAAGAATTTAATAATGACAGAAATAATTACACACACACTCCAGTAGATACGATATACCACATCATTTAGAAGACTCGAACGTAACGAACCATGTGAAAATTACGAAGAGGACGACGAGGAAGATCGTGCTCAAATTTTTAGTTAGACCGATTTATAAACGACCAAACAATCAAGTTAAATTATTAATCGATACTGGATCTTCAAAAACACTAATTAGCCCCCGAATCGTAAAAAGGCATTATTTAGATTTTGTAGAAAGAGAATCCTTTAAAATTAAAATAGCCCATAAAACAACATTACATATATTCAACGTAAGAATAAAAGATAAATTTTGCATTTTTGAATTTAACGACAAATACGACGGACTAATAGGAATGGATCTTCTAAGAAAATTAGGAGCAGACATTGACATAAAAACCGCTTATTAAGAACGAAACACGGGCAAATCCCCATTAGATTCCAAAATAGTAGTACCCAAACCGGGCAAAATTACACCATCGAACTCCGGACAGAGAAGCAAATAAAAATGTTAGTAAATTCAAAAAACGACGTAGGCATTATAAACCACCCTTACTGTAATTCAACAAATTTTAGCCACATTAGAAAATGCTGTAACATTTGCAAGATTAAACACATTACACTCTAGTATCATAGAACCAAGTGACTTATTAAAAGAATTAAGAATCAGATCATTTATAACTAACAGTAAATTACCCTTCGAAGTAGTAGAATCAAACATACTCATATTTGAAAAAATAGCCATAGTGAAAAGCTTAGTAAAGAACAACGAAATCACATTTTTAATAGAAATCCCCATAGTAGAAAGTAACACTTATAATTATTATCATTTATTTGCTTTCCCCATGAAAATTACTAGCATGTATCAAGTTATTATCCCCAAAACCAAATTCCTTTCCTGTACTCAGATATGGTTACACGAACGAAAAATGTAACGAAGTAACACCAAATCAATATTTATGCCAATCATTAACAACAACAGCTATTCAAGCAGATAGCCCCTGTGAAGTACAATTACTAAGATTTTCAAATCATTACGACAACTGTGAAGCGAAACCAGTACAAATCACCAATATGAAAATTTAAAAAGTTACGGAAAACAAATGGATTGCTGTATTTCCACAAGAAGTAATAGCAACCGCTTACTACAACCAAAACGAAAACGATCTAGCATTAGCTGGAAGCAAAGAAATCGCCCTTAAGTAGGACTGTTATCTAAAATTGAAGAACGAAATTATTAGAGTATATCAAGATCCAACAGTAACCAAGAAATTCGCAAATTTACCAGAACTACAATTTAAGATTACACAACCCAAAAACGACGAAATAAACAAGAAACCCATTCAACTAGAACATCTAGACTTATGCGATCTCAACCACGCCATGAAACTAATGGACAATTACAAAGAACCCTTAAGTGAGTTAAAAGTGCAAAAATTACATTTTAGTCATAAGGAAACGAAGGTAAATGAAGAAACAATAAATGTACCCTTAGGGACAATAAAATTTTAAAATTTAAGCAAAGAAACCCTTAATTTTTCATCTACGTCGGGAAGAGTTACGTATCCCCCAAATCAATATATGTATAATTAATAAAAACTATTAAGAAACTTTAGTTAGATGCAACATTGTACTTCAAAGATAAATAAAGAAAAGGTTAATGAAAGTTCGCAAGCAAGTTGTGAGAACGGATATAAATACAATGTATTCCAGACGTAAGTGATACTGCAGGTGCAGTCACAGACGGTTATAAAAACCGCAATTATTAAAATTAAGATTATTACTTTGTATTATATAATTGAATAAAGTGCCCTGATAGGATTGTTAATTGTGGGTTTACACAATACAATTATTTCTTACAGCATAGGTCAAGTACCAGTTAAATTTTGTGTACATCTAACTAAAAGGTTTAGTAGGTTAGTTACATGAAATAAACAAGCAGCCAACACGTAGAAATTTTACTGAAGGCCAGGTTGGTTAATTTCGGGTTAATTTTTAATATTTACGTGAGAAACTTCAAACGCTACCAGATGTGAAACATTCCAAGTAATGTAATTATCTGACATCCACTACGATCAATCGAACAGCTGGAATAACTACCATAAATTTTGAGATATGTGAGGAACAAAATAAAAAGTAGAATGTAAGTTAGAGGGGTGGATCTTAGAGGCTGAAACCAATATCATTTAGGATTAAGTAATTATAGCAATACTATACACACCAACGACGATAACAAATAATGCGCGTAATACGAATATAACGAAGTTGCCTCTTATTTTATTAGTAAGGAATTAATTAGCAGTAAGTAAACTCGACAGAACCCAATCACAAGGTGTAAAATTAGCAGAACGAGTTCACCATGCAATGAAACAAGAACAAATGCCTTCATAAACGTTATCAACTTTAGATTAGAATTGAATTGCGAGCGTTAGATAAATACCAACAACTAATAAACAACAAGTAAAACCGCTGTAACTCAGCTACAAGGTAAATCGTGAAGTGAAGGTAAGCCAAGAGATGGCATGACAGGTCCCAACAAATCTAATAATAATTATAAAATAGGACAAACTAAATCGTATGAAAATTAGCACGTTACAAATTCCCCTTAGCAAGAGGAAAACGTGAAACAAAAAAAAACGAAAAGAAAATCCAAAACCAATTTGAAGGAAGGGAAAAAGACGGTAAAAAAAAAGGAAAACGGTAGAACAGGGAATATCGATGGGAGAATTAACACAGAAAGGAACTTGGCCAAAAATCTAGAACCAACTCAATGGATAACTGACGTCGGAGGTAAGAAATCAAGCAATATCACAAACAGGCAAAACAGACATCACGACTATGGTAAATCCCAAAAAGAGTTTCTGTAAAGCAACCTAAGTCATGTAATCGGCCAAGGTAAAATGCGAAGGGTAGCACTAATTATGGGGGAGGGCGAGTTAAGGTTTGGGCCTTGGGAGCTTCCAAAACTTCTTAACAAATTTATTTGGTTAAACAGAGGTTAACATGAAATGTTGACAATTTTGAATTAAATTAACTAAATCGAAAAATAATTTCTAATTGTACTATTATGAGTAGCCGAAGCAACTGCAATGTTAAAGCTGAATACTTTGACTGACTGCCGGGTCTTGGGGCTCCCGGGCTATTTATAATGTCCCTGTCCCTCACAATTCTGTGGGAACTTGCAGAGCTCATGTCTGCTAATTCTTAATTCTATACATTGTTACATTGTTACAATCTTACTTTCTAGGTAACTGCGATTTCTTAACTGTCTATGACCTGCCACCTGCAGTATCACTATCGTCTGGAATACATTGTATTTTATATCTTATATCTTATATCTTATATCTTATATCTTATATCTTATATCTTATACCTTATATCTTATATCTTATATCTTATATCTTATATCTTATATCTCATATCTCATATCTCACATCTCACATCTCACATCTCACATCTCACATCTCACATCTCACATCTCACATCTCACATCTCACATCTCACATCTCACATCTCACATCTCACATCTCACATCTCACATCTCACATCTCACATCTCACATCTCACATCTCACATCTCACATCTCACATCTCATCTCACATCTCACATCTCACATCTCATCTCACATCTCATCTCACATCTCACATCTCACATCTCACATCTCACATCTCACATCTCACATTTCACATCTCACATCATCTCACATCCCACATCCCACATCCCACATCCCACATCCCACATCCCACATCTCATCTACATCTCACATCTCACATCTCATCTCATCTCACATCTCACATCTCATCTCATCTCATCTCATCTCCATCTCACATCTCATCTCACATCTCACATCTCATCTCACATCTCACATCTCATCTCATCTCATCTCATCTCATCTCATCTCACATCTCACATCTCACATCTCACATCTCACATCTCATCCATCTCACATCTCACATCCCACATCTCATCTCATCTCATCTCACATCTCACATCTCACATCTCACATCTCACATCTCACATCTCACATCTCACATCTCACATCTCACATCTCACATCTCACATCTCACATCTCACATCTCACATCTCACATCTCACATCTCACATCTCACATCTCACATCTCAATCTCACATTCACATCTCACATCTCACATCTCACATCTCATCTCACATCTCATCTCATCTCACATCTCATCTCACATCTCACATCTCACATCTACATCTCATCTATCTCATCTCACATCTCACATCTCACATCTCACATCTCACATATCACATTTCATATATCATATCTCATATCTCATATTTCATATCTCATATCTCATATCTCATATCTCATATCTCATATCTCATATCTCATATCTCATATCTCATATCTCATATCTCATATCTCATATCTCATATCTCATATCTCATATCTTATATCTTATATCTTATATCTTATATCTTATATCTTATATCTTATATCTTATATCTTATATCTTATATCTTATATCTTATATCTTATATCTTATATCTTATATCTTATATCTTATATCTTATATCTTATATCTTATATCTTATATCTTATATCTTATATCTTATATCTTATATCTTATATCTTATATCTTATATCTTATATCTTATATCTTATATCTTATATCTTATATCTTATATCTTATATCTTATATCTTATATCTTATATCTTATATCTTATATCTTATATCTTATATCTTATATCTTATATCTTATATCTTATATCTTATATCTTATATCTTATATCTTATATCTTATATCTTATATCTTATATCTTATATCTTATATCTTATATCTTATATCTTATATCTTATATCTTACATCTTATATCTTATATCTTATATCTTACATCTTACATCTTACATCTTATATCTTATATCTTATATCTTATATCTTATATCTTATATCTTATATCTTATATCTTATATCTTATATCTTATATCTTATATCTTATATCTTATATCTTATATCTTATATCTTATATCTTATATCTTATGTCATATCTATTCTTGAATTACATTGTTGTAATTGACTTATAATTTCTTTAACAATTTCTAATAATTTCCTATTAGGTTCTATTATTTAATATATATATATATATATATATATATATATATTGCTATGTACTACCGGAATTATAGAGCCCCTACGTTGGGCTGTTATATTATTTATTGCTATGTCCCTCTAGATTATTCGCGCTCCATCATTTGGGCGACTATATTAATATTACTATGTATAAACAAGATTGTAATTATCTCCTCCGACGTTGGGCTGTTTTATTAATATTGCTATCAATTCCCTCCAGAAACTTAACTGGATTTTATCTTGAACCAACCTTGTCTACCAATAACAAAGTTTTGTTACGTTACCGCCTTACTTGTTATCAATTTCGTGTTCAACATATAGCTCCTCCTTGAACTGTTTAAATTATCAAATCACTCCCATTAACTTTATCTTATGACCTCGACTAGCATTTATTTGGAATTGTAAAATTCAGTTAATTCGATTCTTATATAATGAAACCAATATTATGTACAGCTTTTGTAAGTTATTTAAAATACACTTTTCAATTAATTAATGTTTGCAAATCTCATTTATCAAAATCTTATACTTTTTACTCAAAACCCAAAGTCACCAAAAAAACCTATTATCTTTATAAAAGAAGTGTGGAACTTTCTAAACCTCTTATCATATCACGCACTTTATACGTGTTCAAATCCTTTGTTTTGGTGAACTTCGTCACATTAATTTATATTAAGCAAATTCAATATTCAAATAAAAAATATAAAAAAATAATGTCTTACAACTAAAAATCTAACCTGGTCTATTTTCTTCTTGCAATTGACGCATCCACTAATATTTCTCATGCATTAAGCCATCCATTTGAATAAAAATTATTTTTCCACAATTCAGGATTATTACATGCCCATTCGAAATATTGTTTATCTACACACTTGAACCATTGCATTTAAATCATTGCCATCACCCTCTGGACTACTATTATTAACATATACTTATGCACCTCAATTTATTGTCGTCTCATTTCAGACTTAGAATTACTTCTTATCAATTTTCCTCAACTTAGAATTAGATTATCATCTTCCCCAGACTTGAAATTACATTTATTCTCCACGGACTCAAAGATTGAATTTTTCTCCCCGTACTCGAAACCCTATTATTAATATGTTTTAGTTTAACATAAAATTCCCCAAAATCTACTTACGTTTAATCGGCAATTATAATTTTCATCTTGGCACTTATACTATCTTTCACTTTAAAATTATTACGTATCACTTTATTTCATAGCGGCGCACTTCGGCCTTTGTTGAGTTGCAAACTGACTTCGTTATCACTGTACCTGTTAATATATCTTTTCTCTCCTACTACGTCAGTGGGTATGGTCTAGAAACTTGTCGCTCATTTATAACCAATCAAATATTTACATTTAAAGTAGTTTCTGATGTAATTTTTTATGCTTCCCAATAATTGTGATCTTGCCGCAGCTGTCTTCGTTATCAAACATGCGGTGTTTTGATGAATCTAATTGCTTTTCCATAAACAACTGATGCAATTCAACTTTTAATTTTTATATCTGCCTGTTATTTACGCAATTTCTTTATCAAAGTTCTTAACTACTTGCACGCCTTTACATTATGCTTCCTGAAGCTCTATTTCTAATCTTCGTATCAACCTAATTGTTTGGGACTCTTTTGAATGCGTGTTTAATTACACTTTATTATGTTTACATATAAAGTACGCGTGCTTCCGCTGACAAATATCATTATCCGCCTTACCTAAATTAACTAAAACTTTATCTACAGGGTATTAAATATTTACTATTTACCTAATGCATGTGTTCCTGGTTTCTACGCTAACTGTGCGTCTTCCTGTGTGTATTTGCGTCGCTTAAAACTACTTATACTTTATATACAGGGTGTTGACTGCTTACTAGTTACACACTATTTTCATTTCCCCATTCTTTACTAAATAAATGCAGTTTTCTGCTGCCTATGGTAATTTCTCATTTCTAAACGACCTTTATTATAAAGTACACCCTTAAACAACCCCTTATCACAGCAATATATATATATATATATATATATATATATATTGCTTATCACAGCAATATATATATATATATATATATATATTGCTGTGATAAGGGTTGTTTATATATATATATATATATATATATATATATTACTCAAATTTAGACCAGGGTAGAAAATTAATTAACGACATCAAATAATTTTAATCACACTGTGTAAAGAAACAAATAGAAATTACGTGCGAAATTTATATTAATTAATTCAATTTTTAAGTAACGGGTATTACACAAAGTGTACAAATAATAATTAATATTTAATTAGTATTCGCTAAAAATTAAAGGGTAGAAGTCAATGCCATTCATTATTATTTTAATTGGAGTTAATTGAACCATTAGTAATATATAATAAGCACAAAAGCCTGTGAAAATCCAAGTTTGGTTAAAATACCATGAAGAATTATATTAAAACATTCATTAGGAGCACACACCTGCAAACTTTTAAATGTCAAAGTTCCAATAAAATTGAATAGATAAATTAGCAGCTTCTACGTATATTGGAAACGGTCGGATGTTTTAGCAGGAAATGCTAGATGAGGGGTTATTTTACTTACGTAGGAATCCACGTGGATTTAAATAGCAGATAGTAAAGAATATCGATTTGTACCACTCAGACCAAGGTAGAAAGGGACGGATAAAACGCGCAAAGCAGAGACACGAATAATAAAAGGCGTGATTTGTGAAGCTTCTCTAGGGCTACGATTGGTTGAAATAAGATGCAAACATAAGAGGGGAAAGCATATCAGTTGGTGTGTAAAATTAATTAGTTGTTCTCAGACGTTGCGAGCCGTGTGGAAAATTCTTAGATTTTCAACTTGGACGTGTGCAAATTTTAGTAGAATTGCTGTGCCGGACTGTCGAAAGGGAAAAGAGAATGCGAATTTCTAAAAATTGTCCGTTGCGGGACAAATTCGACTTGCAAGCGGGCCATTAGATAAACGCGGGTTTATAGGTGTTTCGCTCTCTTAGATTTTTTATTTTATTCGATACTTTAAACAGTTTTGCTCTTTATTTTTTTGATTATTTGATACTTTAAGTAGAATACGTGGTGATTACGTGCTTCACGAAAACTTATTAGTACACTGAGAGAAGATAAATGAAGGTAACAAAGTCTAGTTATATTTGCGGGTATTACTGTACCAATTATCCTAATTAATAACGATAAATAAATAAATAGAAGTAGGCAGTTTTTGGTATAGCGTGAAAGAATTATGAATTTAAGTGCTATGTATCGTGAGTGTTAGTAATCAAATGTTATTCGTAAACGTGATTGGACCCACAAAACAAGATTTCGATATATCTAGATGAGTTCCTGAGAAACCCTGAAACCGTTTAGACGCATGGTGGTGTAGAAAATTTTTAAAGGCGGCTAGAAATCCGAAGACGTAAACATAAACCAGCTGGAATGGTAGGACGAGCAAGTCCGATGTACATTGAAGCCACAAGTGCAGTAACCTTCAGGTAAATTATGCAATTTTGTTCGATCTTAGATGTTTTGGTGTGTGTTGAATATCTTTATAATTTGTTTGATAAAAATGGACAGTAGTAAATTTGTATAAACAACAAATTTTTAATTTTAAGGTAAAATTTTCTTGTATAAGTAGAAAGGAGTATTTATCAGGTTTATGTTTTTGATTATGATGAAAATTTGGGACTGTCTTTGAGCTCAATTAGACTAATCTATTAAATTAACGTAAAGGGGTGGGAGATGCTCCCTTTTATTCAGACTCGGGTCTGCAAATATTGTTTATTTAATTAGTATGCATCCTGCAAGGACTTTAATTCTGGATGCAAATTAAAATGATGACAAATTTGAATGTAATTTTATGATGCTGCAATTTATGCAGAAATTTAATTTGGAAATTTTAATGTATTGTGAATATTGGTGTAAATAGAGTTAAGTTGATGTTTGTGGTAGGAATGTGTTTTTTTTATGAATGAGGATGAAAGTTTTATCTAGGGGAGCAGCCGAGGCGGAAAGAGTAAAGAAGCGATTATCAGAAGAGATTCAACAGTGCGAGAATCACAGCAAATCTTGGTGCCCAATTCGAGGGCTCGAATGTTTTTTAGAAAGGACCCAGTTCCGGTGGACAAGGATCACAGCAATCTTGGGCGGCCCAACGCTGGGGCTCGATTTGAAAACCGTAGTTCCCGAAATTTGGAGGTTTCACAGCAAATTTTGACGCCCAATTCGAGAGGCTTGAATGTTTTTTTTTTTACTCTGGTGAGGCTTTTTGTAGGTTCCACAGCAATATATATATATATATATATATATATAAATATATATAAATTGGGGGATACATAACTCTTCCCGACGTAAATGAAAAATTAAGGTTTTTCTTGCTTAATTTTTAAATTCATAAAATTCATTATTTAATTTCATTATTTAAAATTCATTGTTTCTAAGGGTACACTTATTGTTTCTTTATTTCTCTTCGTTTCCTTAAATTTAAAACTGTTTTCTTTATTCTTATATCTAAGATACATTTTGTAAAATACATATATAATTAGAAAAATAATTAAAATGATTAACACAATTGTCCAAACGCTTATGCTACCATAGTGTAACTTAGGAAGTTAAAATTTAATTTCTCTACGTTAATTGGGTTTGTTATTGTTAGTTTTACGGGGTAGTCATTTGAGTTTAAAATCGTTGTAGTGGCATAATTATCTTTTATTTGTACTAATGCGGTTGGTGTTTCTACTCCTTATTGAAATGTTATGTGATTTATGATTCCTACTTTGTTGTTTGAATTTATTGGAATTTTTATTTTTCTTTTCGTTCGGGGTTCTATTCTCTATTTTTACTCGATTTGGGTATTTTGAAATTTAATGGAGATTTTTCCGCGTTTCGTCCTTAATAAACGGGTTTTTATGTCAATGTTGGCTCCAAATTTGCTTAGAAGGTCCATTCCGATTAGTCCGTCATATTTGTCGTTGAATTCGTAAATACAAAATTTGTGTTTCATTTTTACATTGAATGTTCTCGGTGAGGGTATATTAGCTACGAAACGGTGTAATGTCGTTTGATGGGCTGTTTTAATTTTAAATGGTTCTCTATCTACATAATCTAAATAGTGTTTCTTTACCGTTCTGGGGCTAATTAATGTTTTTGAAAATCCGGTATCGATTAATAATTTAAGTTCGGCATGCGGTATTTCTATGTAAGGTAGTACTAGGTGATTTATGTTTATTAAGTTTGGTCGTTTATGAATCGGTCTATCTGAAAATTTGAGCACGCATTTTCTTCGCCGTCTTCTTCGTAAGTTTCGTATGGTTCGTCACGTTCATAAATTTCTAAATGGTTTGATTTATTGTTTGTACTGGGGCGAATGTAATTATTCTGTTCATTGTAAAATTCTTTTACCTCTTAATGAAATAGTTCTTTCTATGTAAAGTTGCGTTTTTGATTGTGACTTGGTCGGATGTGCGTTATTTTTGTATTTTGTCTGGTGTTACCAGATGAGGTATCCATAGGTGTTGGTTTATAATAGCCGTTAGGATTGTTATTGTTATTATTTGTCATTGGGGTATTTCTAATAGCGTTCGCGCTGAATGCTGGTCTTTGTTGGTTTACGTTTTGGTCGAATCTTGGTTGAAATGCGGATTTCGTAAAGTTTGAGTTAAACGTTGGTTTTGGTAATTGTCTGAATTGATTACTAAAATTCGTTTTATTAAAAGTTGGGTTATTAATTCGCGGTTGATTCACTTGTGCATTGAATAGGGTGAATTTTTGTTGGGGGATTGTTTGTCCCGCGCGCGGCTGGTATAGTTTTTATTGGTGAATAACTTATATTTGCGTTGGGGTTGTATAGTCTGTTTTGGTAATACATTACATTTTCTTTTTCTATTAATATGTCTATGGCTTCTTCTAAATTCTGGAGACGTTGGAATCTGATTTTATTTGATAGTCGTTCTGGTAGTGCATTTATATGTGTCCAGTGCAATTTCGTCATACATTTTCGTTTTTAAATATCGGATATTTTGATCGGGTTCTTCGATTTTTAATTTTGTTAAGATTAGACTTCTCACGTCTTGGCATTTCATTCCGAATTGATACGGGGATTGGTTATTTTCCATTCTGATGTTTATCAGGTCGCGTACAAGGTATTTTATGTTTCTCTGGTCTCCAAAATATGCAATTAATATGCGTTTAAAGTATTGCCATTCTTCAAGGTAATTAATGTTAGTGCCCGTTCCGTCAGTTTACTTACTATCAGGTGTAAGCGTAATACATTGCTTTCGTTACCTCCGGGTTTGTAGAAGGTTCTTAAAAATATTTTGCATGCTGCAATGAAATTTACTAAGAGGGCTTCGTCTCTGTTAAAAATGGAGATGGTTTCAAGGTAAATACACAAATACAACAAAGTTGCCTCTTATTTTATTAGTAAAGAATTAATTAGTAATAAGTAAACTTGACAGACCAATTTACAAGATGTAAAATTAGCAGAACAAGTTCACCATGCAGTGAGACAAGAATAAATGCCTCCATAAACGTTATCAGCTTTAGATTAGAATTGAATTGCAAGCGTTGGATAAATACCAGCAACCAATAAACAACAAGTAAAACCACTGTAACGCAGCTACAAGGTAATTCGTGAAGTGAAGGTAAGCCAAGAGATGGCGTGACAGGTCCCAATAAATCTAATAATAATTATGAAATAGGAGAAACTGAACTGTAGAAAAATTAGCACGTTACATCTTTAGAAGATCCGCCCAAAACTATCACATCGTGATATTTTCCAAGACAATCCACGCAGTATCAACTCCATCAAACGTTCAAAAGTAGCAAGAGCATTCCATAATCCGAAGGCATGACCTTGAACTGCCATAATTCAGCAAAGCAGTGTTCTCTTTATCGTTTGGCTCTAAACCTATCTGCCAGTATCCGCTTTTCAAGTCCAAGGTCGAAAACCATTTAGATCCGGATAGAGTATTTAAGGTGTCATCAATTCCGGGCAACGGATAGTTGTCTTTCTTGGTGACATTGTTTAGCCGCCGGTAGTCTACACAAAACCTTGTCCACCCATCCTTTGTCTTGACAAACACTATCGAGGAAGCCCATGGACCATTTGAGGGCTCAACCACTCCCTGTTTCTCCATATCTGTGATAATTTGGTCAGCTTCCTTACGTCTTGCCAAAGGAAGCCGCCTGGGATATTGTCGTATTGGTTGCGCATCTACATTATTGATCTTGTATTGCACCACTTTCGTCCTACCTTTCTCATTATTAACCAGTGCGAACACACACATATCCAGCAATTTCTATGAGCAACCGTTGGCTGGTTTATCTCTCGTTTCGTCCACACAGCGTTTAATATGAAATACTGGAATGCAACTTCCCACAATCATGCTTTTTTTCAGGGTCACCGTATGCGTATTAATGTTTAGCACCCTTATTGGTATCATATTTCGAGACTTTACCAGTGTTCTTTCAATCAGTAATCCCTCCTTACTCATTCACAGAGAATATCATCCAGGCGTCCCATTACGATCATTTCCGTCTTCTCGGGTATTTTCATATCACAAATCATTCGAACTTGCATCGTCTAGTTACTCGCACCTTGAAATGGAATCTCATCATCATCTATCCCAAGCACATTTTCTTTCATGTTCACAAGAAACCCATATTGTATCATCCATTCCCAAGATAACTTCTTCTTTAATTTCCGCTACCAACACCCGATAATTAATTAGTTTGTTTCCAATTCCCATTGTTAGGACAGTCTCTCTGTGAGTAGAAATTTTCTCACCGCTTGCCGTTCAAAGACATGCCAATGCAGGTAGCACTTTTCAACGACCAACCAAATCTGGTCTCACAATAGTCCTTGTCGCTACTGTATCCACGAGTAATCGGACAACCCAACTATTAATTCTACCATCAATAAAAATGCTCTCCAGACTTCCCATCGACGATGTAGTTCGGATGATAATCTCCGGGGCACTAGGTTGTGCTGTCGACGTTCGCCCCTTTACGTCGACTTGCTTTAGTTTTCTTTACTGCTCAACCGGTTGCTTTTTTGGTTGAGTACAGCGTCTCTGTATATGACCAACTTCAGCGCAGTTCCAGCATCGTAGACCCCTTCTACGCAGTCGTTGTCTTTCCAGCCCTTCCGCCTTTTGTTTTTTAAACGCACGGTTGATTATTTCTTCTATTCTATTCTGCTATTGACCAGGTTCTTCTAAAGCAGACCGAACTTTGTGACTTACCCTGTGTGATATTTGTTTAGCTGCTCTAAATTCAAGCGCATGAGCCAGGGCGTCATCTAACATTTTGGCCGTGCCAATCTTAGTGCTTGCTGTATTTCGCTATCTTTAACGCCATCTATAAATGTTTAAACAGCCAGTTGTTCAAGGAAGCTATCTGGTGCCATTGGGAATGCCAATCTAACAAATTTGGCAATGTCAGCTTCGAATTCTTGCAGGCTTTCATTTGTCTTTTGCGGGCGGTTCTTAATTTGTGTATGGTAAACCCGTTGAGAGTGAGTGTCTCCATGTTTCATTTCAAGCTTTGATGTTAAGAGACCGTAATCATTCTGTTAGTGATCGGGAATCGTTTGCAAGGTGTTAAGAGCTTCCCCCCGTAGGGCGGCTATTAGCGAGATAGCCTTCTCTTTGTTGCACCAACCGTTGGCTATTGCAGTAGCTTCAAATTGTTTCAAATATGTCGGTCAAGGTGTTTTACCATCAAATGTGAGTGGTTTCACTTTAAATTTTGACGGTATTGACTCGCTTCCTTCCATGCTTCTTATTTCAGGGATGTTCTGATTTACAACTTGGTTTGCTAATTAAAGTGGCCGCGTTGTCAGCGAAATCATTTGTTCTCGCAGCCTCATTACATCTTCTTCCATTTTTACCAATTTGCTGTCCAATTTTTGCTCAACTGTTTTACCTGTTCAGTGAAATCTTCTTTCAATGCAATGGAGCCATCCGTTAATCTTTGTTCAAGCGTGGCTGTACTTTCAATCAACTTTTCTTCCATTTTCGTAACATTTTCACTACGTGTCACTTCTAGTTCAGCCGACCTCTCTTCCATACCGGATTTTAAATTCTTAAGGAAATTCATTAAAGTTTCTGCATCCATTTTACTTAGGCTTCTTGTAACTGGCATATACAAACTACTCAAATGTCTTTAGACTTGTGTTTTCTTTTTAAATTAATCATTATACACCCAACACAGCCTGACACCAGTGTAGCCGGCTTCTGTTAACGCGTTCACCAAATTAGAACAAGTAACAACAAACGTCTTTATTATTCACTATTCACACGTTCAATTAACAGTATATGCCGTATTTATAGATGATTTCAGTCCAATTAACAATGAAGCACTATTACACTAATGTTATTTACAAGCACTAATATTTTGTTAAACTAAATCTTTAACCAGAAGTCTTCTTAACAACACTAACACTACAATAATTTATTTATTACCCTTTTGTTTATCTATGTACAAGCTGGCGGTACAATATACACGTTCACAAAACACAAATTTATATTTACTATAGGACTTTCAAAACGTAATAACCAACTAACTATACACGATATGATTTATATACGACATTTGGATATAGACTAACTGATGTAGACTCATCACCGATCTTATATATACCCTAAAATTAACAACATGATTCATAGTCTGGTGTTTGCTCGAATATTCTAGACTTCTGTTGGATACACTTTGGTTATGCAACTTGCGTGTTTGATGGGTTGCCTAATAGTTCGTAACACTATATTAAGCTATAAACTGTCTTTTGCACTCGAGCCTGGCATATTCTTTAATTGTTTCATTATAAGTAATTGATCTGCCCATAGAGAACTAAATAGAATGAGAGTCACGGCTTACATGTTAAAAATAAGAACATAAGGACGTCATTACGATGGTGGCGCTTACATTAACTACCGGAGTAATGTCAGTCATGTGAGACATTTAAATTTCCCGGGAAACTAAAATGTAAATTCATGAATTTGATTTATTTAACCCATTACATACTGAAGTATTTTAATATTTTCTTACAAATAGTATTACCAAATAAATCGAAAAAGGAATACGTTAATAAGTTAAATAGGGTAAAATGCATCAAATTGTAAATAAACAATGTTCTAAAACTGCTATGTAGTACATTTGTCATACAACATACATGTATTGGTATTATTATATATTAGGAGTAGTAAGCGAATATAGGAAAAAATTGACAAGTATGGTTCGAATCATGTGATATTATACTTACCGTAATAATACAGTGAGTATAATTACCTATAATATAAATCTAAACAACGATGCATGTGACGTTACCCAATTAAAAAGTTATGGCAACTCATAATCCAATAACTCCCATGCCGGAAGTTAATTCTCGTATTGATCATATTATGACATCAATAAAAGTTTTAAGCTGTTTCTTTCGAGCAAATTCCCATTCTAGAAATTTCTAATCAGTGCCATATTTATGTTTCTTCATAGTGCTAAACCGCTTCTCTTGTAACCCTAAACCCCGCATTTAGAATTAAATACAGGTGTAAATATCATGCACAAATAATTCCCTGAGGCGACGAAATACTTCACAAGTATATTACTATTAACACTTACCCGCATATCCTTTCCGTTGATGCGACGACCAAGGTCCTCATGGATGGCTCTATTGTGGTTTCCTTTTCTGTTGGTGTTGCTTCGCTGATCGACGTGTCGGTACTATATAAGGAGAGGTAGGGAAGGGAAAAACCATTAGTCGATGCGCTCGAAGCACTCGCACACATTAGTACTCAATGGAAGTTGATACGCAGGTCTTGAATTACAATACCTTTTCTCTCACTTCACTATATACCCCTCCAGAAGAGGTTAAAGCACTCTGACGCACGTTAGTAGGAACCATTCCGTTCCAACCGTGAGAAATGCTATGTTAGCATAATCTCAGACCATAAAGATAAGTCAATGTTCATAATATTCGTGTAAACCACAACTTTGTGTGGTTTTCACATATGTCGGTGTTAGGATATTATCTGCTGAAGTTTTCCAATGCAAAGTTTAAACAAACTCCTCTAAACTTAATTAATACGCTAAATGTTACAGCTTTATGTAAAAAAGCGCAACATTCAAAAACATGAAAGATATACGGATTTTGAACATGAATATTTACATAGAAGATTTTAAATATGAATCTAACATTATAACTTGGAATGATATATAATATTTTCCTAAATGTTGATTCTAAAAACTACAAAAGTTTAATGAGTCTGTCAGAGCTTTTTTGATATTCAATCCCTATTTAAAACTATGTGAATAAATAAATCTAAGACTTCTTGTCCTACTGACCATATACAGAGATGCTGCAGCACAGAATTTTAAATATTTGCCCACAGTTGAAAATCATTTGTTATAAGCTTTTCCGAACTAAAACAAAGCAACTCATTAGAAACTCAAAATTACGTTACTGATATTCTAAACGACCAAATTTAAATTATGCAAAACTTGGAAAGAAATAATATCTTTTGCTGTAGGTAAATTTTCAATTCAAATTGTGGCATCTCTGAATTTAGATGATCTAAATAATCATTTTGTTTCTATCAACACCATTCAGCACTATATTCAAAGCATAACCAATTTTATTGCTCCTGTTTGTCCAAAGTTGGTTTTAATTCAAATCCAGTGCTAAGAGGTTTGATCAATGTCTTGCTAATGCTCCCTTCTGCTTTAGGTAGTATTGTGTTTCTATTATAAATTTATTGTTCTATACTAATACATTTCCTAAAAGCTTTAAAACCTAGATTCCGCTAGGGTTAGTTGCACTATAAAATAAAATGGTATATTAAATATGTTATTATCATAAAATAAAGATACTACTATTAAAGACGTTTAATTTGATTTAATTATTTTTTTGTACACTTTGTTCTCATGGTTTCCTGCAAATTACAATACTCAGCATCATAATACTTTTGTATTATTAATGAAATGCTCTAATCTAGTAATTCATGTAGGACATAATCATGTTCCTAGCAAAAAACCAACTAAACGACATATGCTGTTTAATAAACATTTTTGAATTCAAGCAGAGATGTAAAGCTGCATTTCTAATCACTTCACCGACGAAGTGAAACTTCGGCACGCATGCTAGGTATATGGGGTTGAATGTAGTCGTTTATAATGAATTTACTGTTAAAATGTACGTCAGCACGGAACGTGAAAGTTTGCAAACTACAAACTTTCGTGCTGCGTGCCGTGTATGAGACATGCGTATTAAAAATGTTTTTAAAATGTCAACCGTTTTTATTTGAAATTTTCATATTTGTGGTTAGGTATTCTTTCTTTTGTGGAGTTGAAAATTAAAAACCTATTTACAAATGGCGGAACATATTAGTGAATTAAATTTATAATTGATGGGAAGTCTGTGTTTACTACTTAAAAAAAAAGAAATGAAAAAGACTAGAAAACAGAAACGTTATGGTATACATCCGATATTTATGGTTCGCAAAACGCAAGGATTTTATGAAAATTTATTGCAAGAAGCGCGTTTCAGCGATCCTTTAATATTTTTTAATTTTACCCGGTTGACACCCACAAGTTTTGATAATCTTTTGGCAATTGTGGGACCATCATTGAGCAAAACCTCAGCTCGGGAGCCTATTTCTCCTGGATGCAGGTAAATTATAAAATGCGGTAAGGTTTTAATAATATTAACAAAACAAAAACTGTAAGTTAGCAGTGACAATACGTTTTTTGGCAACAGGAGACTCGTATCCAAGTTTGTCCTATGCATTTAGAATAGGCGTAACAACCATATGCAATATTATCAGAGAGACTTGTGATGTTTTATGGAAAGAACTACAGCCTATGGTATTATCTGTACCATCATTAGACGATTTGCAACAAATAGCAGTAGATTTTCGCAAGAAATTATCTCTACCAAATTGTATAGGCGCAATTGATGGAAAACATATTGTTATTCAAGCTCCTTATAATTCTGGTTTTTTACATTTTAATTATAAGAAAAATTTTAGTATGGTTCTACTCGCTGTGTGTGATGCTAATTATCTCTTTACTTATGTTGACATAGGTGGATATGGTTCCCAGAGTGATGGTGGTGTATTACATCAATCTGCTTTTGGAAAAAAATTATTTAATAAAGAATTAGACATACCACAAACACAAGAACTGCCGTTTTCTATCGATAAAATGAAAGTTCCACATTATTTTGTTGGAGATGAAACCTTTCCCTTGAGAGAAAACTTGATGCGACCTTTTAGCAAACCTAGAGTAGGAACTTTGAGAGAAGAAGAGAGAATATTTAATTATCGTCTGTCCCGAGCAAGACGGGTAATTGAAAATACATTTGGTATTATGGTTGCTCACTTTAGAATTCCACATAGAGTTATCAATGCACATCCTACCACTATAGATAAAATCATCAAATCCATAGTGTGCTTACATAATTTTATTAGAAGAGAAAATAATCATTTCTATATGCAAGAAAATTACGTTGACAAAGAAGTAAATGGCGTAATAATACCAGGAATGTGGAGAGCCGATGTTCCTAATGAGGGATTTGCATTTGGCAATGTTCCTGTACGACTTGGTTCAAAAAACGCTTCCTGTTCTGCTTTAACAATAAGAAATACTTTAAAAGAATATGTAAATGGTCCAGGAGCTTGTTTAGCTCCATGGCAGTGGAATATTATCAATAAGACTAAATAAGACGTAATATCATTTATATTTCTTTAAAGCAATAAAAAAACAGAACACCTCTAAAAGCACTGGTTCTCAGTAGATCAGTTTAGTGTTTAATTCGACAATTAGAAATTGATTAAGAGACATGAGTAAAAAGATAATAGCTACTTTTCAAATTTATTTATGCGCGCCAATATCTCTGTTAATAAACAAAATAAGATTCAAAGCTAAAATATAAAGGGAATTTCTCTATTGAAAAAATGTCAATTATCAACATTTCAATTTAATTTTACCCTGATATTGTTTCAAAATATTGCACATTTATTAGATTATACGAATTTCCAGATAGTGAAAGATGCATATTGTGGAAATTTTAGAGAAATGTGTAGGTTAGTTCAGAATAGGAAGCAATGACGGTACGCGTGTAATCAGTTCCAGGACTGAAGACCTAATGATAATGATAAGAATTTCAAGGAAGATCACAACTACAAAGTTCCTTTTTGAATTGAACTCTAACAAAAGCTTGGTTTAATTTAATTTACTGGGAAGACAGTTAACTCACGAGTAGGTACTTGCAAATTTTATAATATCGTAAACACAATTTGAAAGCTGTTAAATTTTATTGGTATTTCTTATATTAAATGCAATTATTAAGAACACGGTTGCTATTGAGAAGCATGTAAAAAGTTATTAGTTATCAATGTCTTTTAGAAGCAAAAATACTAGAAACAAATTTAATATTTACACAGTTTACTCAACCCTTAATCAAAGGAATAAAAAAACACTTTTAATGCATTAAAACACCATTGCTTCTCAGTTGCTTGTGATAACCCACCCTCCTTAGGTCGAAGAAATAAAAGTATTCGACGGTTTAACTAAAAACGTTTTTACTTACGGACTTGGAATACTGTCACCAATCCAAGAAGTGAGACGAACAGTGCTGCTTTCATCTTGTTCTAGGGATTGAATTCTTCACCTTTAAAGAAAATCACATCTCAGTATTGTGTGCGTTTCCCTTTGCAGTTCAAATCTACATTCGACTTTGCGATAAGCTAATCTAGTTTTTCTTAGACTTATACAAGACGTCGCTTAATTTACTAATTCGACATAAAATTTTTAATTCCAGTAATGCATAATAATACTAATTATTTAAAGTCTTTGCAATTAGGCGAATCTAGCACTTTCAAGTTCAGATAATAACAATATAACCTATAATTTGTTTACATAAATGAAGCCGATAAGCTAATTTGGATGCTGTATAATGGCTTTGTCTTTGCTAAAGACTTAAGCGCCAGTTTAAGTTGAATGTAACAATGGTAGAGATAAATGACAACAAACGAGGACATTTAAAATATAAATCCACTAAACCAGTTGCAATTTCATTATAGAGAAGAATGAGAAAATAGATAATTGAAACATTCAGAGGGGCAAAAACACAAAACCTTACAAAGGTAAATTTAGCTTTAAATTAAATAATAGCTTAAACTTACATGATATTCGTTTCCTGACAAATCGCAAAGAACTGTTGGATAATAGTAAAAGTCGACAGTTTAAACTTACCGTCTGGTTTGGTTTAGTATCTGTTGTGTTGAACCACCACTGAATGAATTGTTCGAGGGTTTGCTTTGTATAGGATTCACGCCTTATTTACGTCTAAAATTACTATTCTACCAGTCACCTTAGCAATCCCATTACGCAATGTTTTTATGACTATTAATGTGGTGCATGTTTGAAATATCCAAAAAATTGTAAACTTAACATCATGTATTGTTTTTAGAAAATAGTTTGATATTACAATGCTTGTACACTTAATAGCTGATGTTATCACTTATTGTCCATTTCTTGACCTTGTTTTATAATTCTAATTAGATGTTGTCGTACTTGTTGGTAGTAAAGCTGTTTCTGTTATATTTTGAATGGTTCAATTTAACCATAAATATTTTAGTCTTCATAGATTTCATAGAAACATAGAAAACATGGCGAACTGACATCCCGTGTTTAAAGTTACACTGCAGCGCTTTTTTAATAATTGATTAAGATGTTGTACAAAGGAAATATTGACAAATACTCATTAATTCTTTTTAAAACAGTTTCGAATTTTTTATTAAAATTAGCTATTTAAACAATTTAGAAAACGACAACATTTAATTCTTCAGATTGTATACAGAATCCAAGACAACAGTGAACAGCGAAAGCATTTGCAATCGATATGTCCAAGAAATCACTCAAAAATACAAACAAAATTTCACCCCGAATATTAGTTAGTATTGTATATACCAGGTGTGGCCAACTTTGGTGCACATAAGATCTACTTTTTATTTTAAAATTGTGTCGCGATCGACCTATTTTTTAGGTAAGAAGGGGATGTTTTTGCAATGTGCTTTTATACCGACGTGCACTTTGGCGAGCTCCATGATTAAGGGGTAAATAATCTACATACATGAGTATTTATTTAATGGGTTAAAAAACTTATGTCCAGAGGAATTAAAACAACATGAGCACTTATTAATAACATTTAATTCATTAAAACTTTTTAAATTAATGAGAAACCTGAGTCTGCATTTCCTTTACTAGTGCATCATAATTTGGAGTATATCCTGACAAAGACAATAACAATGAGTCCTCAGTATGAGAATCGGTCAGGACGGAACGAAGTTTAGTTTTAGTCAATTGTAAATATGAAAATGCCGATTCGCACAGATACGTAGATCCAAAGCAAGAATAAATATATTCGCTACATTTGATAATATTGGGATACTTTTCTCGGTTAACATATTTCCAAAATTTTCTTCAAATTTTCTGGCTTGTAAGATTAAATCAGATTGTAAAATTATAATTTCATTTTCCAAGGCGTTTTGCTCCATATCAAATAAGTCTGCAATTTTTTTGCTAATTTCCTTCACAATTAAATCTTTTTTGAAAAGAAAAGATGTAAATTCCACAATTTCTTTAATTTTTTTAAAATCTTGGAATCGCTTCTCAAAATCTTCCATTACATTTTGTATTTCGGCCACGTACTTGTCAATCTCATAAATAATATTTTTATTTTTTGTAAGTTGTCTGCCATATTTGGAAAATGGTTCATATTATTTTGTTGTAAATCTTCTATCAACAAAATAAATTTGGTTTTATATGCATCTATGCTGCTAATCATATCAATTATTGTTTTATTTTTACCTTGTAATTCTAAATTTAAATGGCTTAATATGGAAGTAAAATCTGTAAGGAATGCTAAGTCACTAAGCCAGGTTTTGTCATTTAAATATGCATATTTTTCTCTTGTTCATTAAGAAATTCTATTATTTCAGGCAATAAATCACGAAATCGTTGCAGAAATTTACCTCTACTTAGCCATCTTACATCAGTATGCAATAATAAATCAGACTGACCTTCATCGAGTTTTAGTTGAAAAGACGACGTTTGAGAGAACTTCCACGAATTGAATTAACAATTTCAAACGCGATGTCCATTACTTCTTTTGTATTTAGTCTCTTGCTGGATAATACTTGCTGGTGAATTATACAGTGGTAACTCAAAAATCTGGGAATTCATCGTCATTTCGACATAGGGCTATAAATCCATTTTGCGGCCTATCATTGCAGCTGCGCCATCCGTTGTTATTGAAACTAATTTAAAAAGAGGTACTTTCTTATCATTAAGCAGACTTTTAAACCCGTTGAATATATCTACACCTCTAGTCCTTTCTTTCAAAGAAATCATACCCAACAATTCTTCTTTAGATGTAAAATCTTCAAAACTAAACGAATGAAAACAAGTAACTGTGCAGTATCACTTATATCTGTCGATTCATCACATTGAAGAGA
Source organism: Platerodrilus igneus (assembly GCA_036346225.1). Lineage (NCBI taxonomy): Eukaryota > Metazoa > Arthropoda > Insecta > Coleoptera > Lycidae > Platerodrilus > Platerodrilus igneus. Next base: position 231,567 of record JARFIW010000821.1, on the reverse strand, counting down.
AAAACAAGAGCATCTGTTAATATCATTTTGTAACTGTTCCTTTAAATTTCCACCCATCTTTTCGATTCGTCGCATCACTGTGTTTCGGGAGAGTTGTAGATCTTGAATTGCAGCAGTAATTTCGCTCTTGTTCTTAAAATCATTAAAAAGGGAATCCGAGATTTCCAAGAACATTTCCTTTACAAATTCACCATCAGAAAATGGTTTACATTTTTTAGCTAATAGATAGCTTACTCTGAAGGATGCAGTTGTTACTGCTTGTGACTTCAATATTGGCTTTTTGAAAATATTTTGTTGATTTGTTAATTGAGTTTTAAGATCCCGAACTTTACGTTTTCGTAATTCGGAATTTGGTGGATAATCTGTTTAATACTTGTTATGTAAAGATATGAAATGTCTCTCCAAATTACCCTTTTTAGCAATGGCTACCGAGCTAAGACATATTAAGCAGCAACATTTATCATTCACCATCGTAAAAAAATAGTTAATTTCCCATTCTTCATTGAAATGATATGTTTTCGATTTTTTTGGTTTGCTATCCATGTTCATAAATAGGTATACTAAAATGCAAAAAAAATACGACTTAATAATAGGGCATGTAATAAAAGTATTAAACAGTAACAATATAAATTACAATTAATACCTGGTGTAGGTTTAGCCGATAAAACGAAATAGCTAATCATACTTAATAGTTGCGAATAATTAAATTATTATTTTAAATAATGCTTATAAATATTTAATTAAGATTTAAATAATTTTATTTAAAATATATCTCTTATATACTTGCACAAGTAATTTAAAGAACACTAATATTTCATTAATACTTACAAATGAAACAATCCGCAAGAGAAATTGACTGTAGCGTACAAACACTAACTTCAGAATGAAAATTTAACACTATATTCTGCAAAATTAGATTCCAAGAATTAATCCTAATGGCATGCAATTCAAATGTTATTATTTTAATAGTCATAAATTTCTTAGAAGTGTAAATACAAGTCAATTTTAAACGCACTGTATTTCAGATTTATTAAATAAACATCATTTATATACGTTTTTATATGTATTGTATAAGTTTTTATCATAAGCCGAAGTATTATGCTGATTTTGTAATATCCCAATTCAAATAAATTTTATATAGGTAGCAAAAAGTAGCAGCAGCAAAAAAGTTATCTACCGACAAAAGCTTTAAATAGAAAACAGAATTGCAAAAGTGCAAAGAAAAAGAACTTAATAAAACCATTTCAAATGTCAAAACAAACTAATAAAAATAATGATAATATAAAAATTATATCCTTTCTATGAGCTAATCACAGAAAACATTTGAATAAAAAGTATTTGTACTTTTTAAGTTAAAAGTTTTTATGAGATACTTTTCGCAAATCCCGAACTTGCGAGTGATCGACCAAAATTGGTCTCGCGATCGACCGGTCGATCGCGATCGACTTGTTGGCCACCCCTGGTATATACCAACGGTCCCCTATTATATGATGTACTGTCCAAAAGATGTAAATATTTAAGAACAATGCTGTTGAAGCTCAATAATAACTTCACCTTCCCGGTTTCCTCTTTGCCAAATATCTACCTTTCGCAGCTATGCAGAGCAACGTTTTACATATATGCTTCCTATATTCTTTTTCTAAGCCCTATAGCTGAACTGTAGTTCTATATTGTGGGTTTGTCGTCAAAGACTTCTCTTTGTTAAGGTAGTTATACAAGTGACACTCCTGCACTTGTGATTAATGAATAAAATTTAAGTAACAAATAGAAAAGTTCCAAAACGTTTTTTTGTCAAATTCAAAAATCCTTTAGTGTACCTTATTTTTTAAATTTTTTGAATAATAATTAGTAATCAAATTCCAATTTTATTGCGAAAATGGTTATATAGAATAGTTTGTTCTTCAATTGAGACGACTATTAGATATAGTTGATGCTATTTAAAGTTAGCCGAAACCAATAAAAATTTTATTTGAGAAACAAAGTTTACATTTAAGTCTGCTCATAACTTTTATATTTGCAATAAGCGTATTGGTTAGAGTTCGCTATTACTGTTCTTTTACTGATGAATTTCAAAGGCCGTGTTATTGGTCTTGTAGCATCAGTTGATAGATTGTTATAAAAATATAACTTTGGGTCTTTCAAGGTTTTAACCATTTTACCAATTTAATAACGAGAAATATATTTTAATCACCAAATACGATTTGACCACTCTTACATGCAAATTTGATGATAATGACCACTAAAATTACGTTAACACTGAAACGTACTAGAAATTGAAATGCACCAGCTAGCTTACAGGGCAAAGGTGGATTCTATGAAAACAAATGCAATATCTTGTAAGGGTAGAGAATCTCCAACACTTTCTAATTTTACCTACCAAAAGGTCCATGAAATGTCGCTATAATTACTAATACTTGGTTCCCACCCACCTGGTACTAGTCCTCATCTTTGATAGATGGCAAGGATTTCCATCACTAATTTAAGTTAAACAGAAATACTGGAGCAGCTAAAAAGATATTGATCTTAACAGCTATTAGTATTACAACAAACAATTGTGATAGCTCCAGTGAAAAGATAAAGTAGACTGTAATTTTATCGTATTTGTTATGTTACTTTTGAATATTAAAAGTCACCCTTTTCACCTTATCTTGTAACTGGTTGCAGTGTTGAGTACACTTGACTCTTGGGCTGAGTTTTACAACGCAAATCTAGGTGAACGCAAGATAATTTTGATTGGTTGGTTATACAAAATTCCACTCCACTGAAACCAGAATATCACAACCCTATTTACACATAATGAACCTTCTCAAACTAATTTTTGCTTTGTATGCATTAAAACGGTGAGCTCTTCTTAATGTGATTTGCCTGTAGTTTACAGTTTGTAATGGCACTATTCAATAATATTCTTAAACTAAAATTCTTTTACAATCAGCTATTAAAAACCAAAATGTCAGTATAGATATATCAAATTAGAAAAACACAAACATATTTTCCATAACTAATCCTCTTACGAAATTATTATTAATTATTCAAGCAAACTGAAGCTCATAACATGTTATAAATTTAAGACATTTTGGACCTACCCAATGAGGCAGATATAAATATAAAATAGCAAGCGCAAGAGTGTCTAATAATTCCATGTATCAGAAAACCCTTAATGCCCAAACACAAGTTCAAACCATACCCGCCGTTATAGGAAATGGGAAATTTCCTATAATAGTAAAGATTATAAATACCACCATCGCATAACGGAAAGGGCAATTCTATTCAATTTATTCATTCCTTCGCATTTATTCAAATTCAAATTGTTGAAGATGAGATTTTAGCTTCAGTCGAGTGACAAGTACGGTAACTCCGCTGACGAACCGGATTTCAGTATTTTACCTAACGGTAATTAGATAAATTCGTGCTTGCTGGTGATAAAAAGCCCCAGAACGCGAAAGTGCTCGCAGAAATAAATAAATGCGCGTTACATTGTGAAAGTATTTCTGATGTAAATAATTTTCCGATAACCGTAGTTAGATCATTGATTACTGATAACTAAGTTTGTCCTTCTTTAAAAGGATGGTTGAACCTGATATTCGAATCACAAGTTGAAAGTGATAAAATTCTAATCATCTACCTACTCAATATCTTGTTGAAGTAGATTCTGTTAGCTACACAGTAATTTATTGGTATCCAGTTTTTGCGTTGGTGCACGCTTAATAAAAGATATCTCAGTATCCTTCGAGCATAAAGTGCAGCTCAAGATGGTTTGGCGCCAAGCATTTGTAATTAGACCAATAATACATGGACCTATCCAGTAAGTAAAATTAGAAAGTGTTAGAGTTTGCCTACCAATTGCATCTGTTTTTATAAATTCCAGCCCTCGCCACCGTAAACTAGCTAGTGCAATCCGTTTCTATTACGCTTCAGCATTTACGAAAATTTCAGTGGTCATCACCATCAAATTTGCACGTAACAGTTCTCTTTCCGTATTTGGTGAAACAAATGAATTTCTTTTTATTTTTTGGTAAAATGGTTAAAAATCTGAAACCCCAAAATTGTATTTTTATAATTCACTGCCAACTGATGGTATGACACCGATAACCCGGTCTTCAAATTTCATTAGTCAAAGAACAGTAATAACAAACTCTAATCAGAACATTCACTGCAAATGTGAAAGTTATAACTAGATCTAAACGTAAACTTTGTTCCTCCACTAAAATACTTATAGGTTTGAGGTATTGGATTACCTGCTACGTATCTTGACGTAGCCTGAAATATAAAACAAGAACGACCGGGCTTAATCGGCGAGTCGGCGGGGTATACCAATATAAAAGTAAAGGATAGGCTTGAAATAAAAGCACATATTAATTTAGAACAAAAGTACTATGTAACAGTAAAACGTCTAATTAGGCATCATATTACATAAAAAAGAGAACCCACTTAAAAAACTCTGTCCTCTCCTTTGTCATACTCTTAAAAGAATTTCTATAGTATAAAATAAAGGGTATGACGGAAACATTATTTAATACCTTCCTAAGTTACCCACTACTAATTTAGATGGTAGCGTCTCCCATGCCTATGAATTCCGAAAATTTACACCCAAAGGTAGCTAGGATGTACAAAAAAAGTTAAATCGATACAAACCAGCAACAGAAATGAACTAAGCGTTGCTATTTAAGCACCCACAAGTATACTATATGAACAAATTATTAGTTTGGATACGAAGTGCGCATCTCGTATTTGACAAAATAAAAAAAAAACAATTCATTAAAACTAATTAAACTAATCATAAAACTTGTGAGTTTCTTTTGACAAACGTTTCCGTTTTTGTTTCAAATTTATGTATAGCAACCAACAATAGTCCAACGTTTCCATGTTTATTGGCACATAACTACATCAAACGATGGTAAAGGGTAATCTCTTGATGTACATACAAGGCAAACAAGTCATATACCTGCACGTGTATGACTCCTTATCTTACACGCCAGCGGACATGACTCAGCACAAAATCGCCACGGTAGTCGGATCCATTTACCCAATTACCATAACAGCAACAGTGATCTACGAGTAAAAAGCACCTGTTGGCCTGTGGCAACGAACAGTCGGGTGTACATAAAAAACAATGTGACTTCCAGTGTAGAGCTAAAAAATAATATTAGTATGAGAAGCGCGGGAGAACTTACCTATGCACCCAAGACATTCGACACTAGTAGAGTAAAATCAGGCATTCTGTGACCTCATTTCCCCCAGAATCCCTCATTTCCCCACACATCTGGACCAAAAAGTTTTCTTCGACTAACCATTTTCATCTTTCGAGATAAACCTATCTTAAATTTTTTATGTTTCGAGATAAATGAGCATCCACATTTCCTCCTTATGGGGATTTACATGTAAATTTGGGAGGAAATGAGGAGAATCCTCATTGCCCCACATCTGAACCAAATAGTTTTCTTTGTCTAGCCATTGCATCTTTCGAGATAAACCTATCTTGTTTGGTATTAATTAACACTAGATTTTTCTCAGCTACCCGAATCTCTAGGAATTTTTCAGATAACATCACCTTCAAGGGAGCTACCCCAATTTTAAGATTTCTTACCTGCTGCGATTTCTGACAATCCTTAAACATTTTTTTAGTCATGCGATACATCTTGTTAGCTTAGAATTTTACGCACAACCCGAATCTGCAAACAGATTTAAAATCGGACCATCCCTTACAAAGTTACACTTTAAGCTCCCAAACCTCTACATTTCGCTCTTTGCTTTATAAGCAAAACTAACAAATACTTTTCTTTGTCTAGCCAATGCATCTTTCGATATAAACCTATCTTGTTTGGTATCAATCAATATTAGAATTTTCTCAGCTACCCGAATCTCTAGGAATTTTTTAGATTGCATCACCCCCAAGGCAGCTACCCTGATTTTAAGATTTCTCACCTGTAGTGACTTTTGAGCGTTCTTATAAATTTTTTTATACATGCGATACATTAAATTAGTCTACAATTTTACGCACAACCCGAATCTGCAAACAGATTTAAAATCGGACCATCCCTTACAAAGTTACACTTTAAGCCCCCAAACCTCTACATTTTGCTCTTTGCTTTATAAGCAAAACTAACAAATACTTTTCTTTGTCTAGCCAATGCATCTTTCGAGATAAACCTATCTTGTTTGGTATTAATCAATATTAGAATTTTCTCAGCTACCCAAATCTCTAGGAATTTTTCAGATTGCACCATCCCCAAGGGAGCTACCCTAATTTTAAGATTTCTTACCTGTAACGACTTTTGAGCGTTCTTATAAATTTTTTTATACATGCAATACATTAAATTAGTCTACAATTTTACGCACATCCCGAATCTGCAAACAGATTTGAAATCGGACCACGCCCTGCAAAGTTACACATATACCCTCTGCGAGATAAATCTTTCTCCACATTTCCACCCACGAGATAAACCTACCTTGTTTGGTATCAATCAATATTAGAATTTTCTAAGCTATCCAAATCTCTTTAAATTTTTCACATAGCACCATCCCCCAGAGAGCCACCCCCATTTTAAGATTTCTTACCTGTAGCGACTTTTGAGCGTTCTTATAAATTTTTTATACATGTAGCACATCTTGTTAGTCTAGAATTTTATGCACAATGCGAATCTCTAAATAGATTTAAAATCGAACGACCCTTTACCATTTTACACACACCCTTTAAATTATAAATTTCCTGCGGCTTATACATAAAAGAAAATCTAAAAACAATTCTTAAAACTTTTTTATTACAGACAATTTTTACTAATACAGTTTAAATTTTGTAAAACCACATTTCTAAATACATATTTACAATTTTTTATTTTTAACCTAGAACTTGTCATATCGGGTCATACTTATTAATATTTATTTCTAAATAGAGCACCTTTTCCAAAGACCAACCGGACTCGCATGTTTCAAATTCCTCTGATTTTGTTCGCATGGTTTCGCTTAAGACCTCGTACGTATTTTCCAGATTACTAGAAGACGTTATAACCACATTTTTTGTGTTAAAGGATTTCACATCGGTAGCCTCTTCCCCCATTTTGATGTAAACGCCGTAGAGTTCGCAATAGACTTTTACTGCTGTATGTTGTATTCTTTTTTCATTTATTAATCGAATAAATCGCTCTTTCTGCTTCCAAAGAAACTCGGGCACTCCATCGTCGACACTGGCGTTCTTTATGCGATAGCTAGCCATACGGTTGTTAAACGCAGTGCTAACCATTTCTACACCATCGTCGCTAGTAGCGGTAACTGATGCATTTTATGTCCGTTGCTCCTTAAATGTGCGGCATACGTAGTTTTCCATTTCGAAATCGCATACTTTACACATAATTCGTGGTTGTTTCGTACAAGACCCTTTAACAGCTGGCGGAGCTGAGCGTTTACGGCTTAATGACATGCCGTGCTGTTTTTCCTTGTGTCGCAGTAAGTTGTCCATTCTCGTAAAAGCAAAACCGCAACTCCCACAGTTTAAGTACTTTGCTGCGGGCGGATGTATAAGCTTAACCGTGGACGATGTTGCACCACGACATTTGTTCTGGTGCCGTTTGAGAGCATTTTTCCAGGTATAGGAAGCACCGCAAGAGTTGCACTTAAAAACGTTTGCAGATACCATTTTAGTACAAAACAAAATCCGCACTATAGCACTTTGGTTAAACTTGTAAGCGAACTAACTTATAACTAAAGAGTTTATTCTTGCGCACCTGCTTTATGTACCCTATAGAATGCAAACCGAAGGTTTCCGAAGACACCCGAACGAAGTCTCGGATTCAGCGAGGAACTAAATGACGTCATCTTGAGCCAATCCTCGCAGCTCGTCCAATACATTTAGCACCAATGTATGCGCCCGGTTCGCTTTGTCCTGCTTCTGTAGGCTATTACACTTTCGCATAGCGGTCAGCCGCACGTAATGATTTCTAGAACCGGTAAGTACTCGATATCGTCCAAATAGAGAATTAGATGCTCGATGTCTGTCAACTTCCAATTACCTCGTAAAAGGTAGCAAAAGCTCAGTCAATCATCCATTATACTTCGACTCGCTACCGTTCTGATAAATTTCCAAACATTTTTCAAACGACAATAGGCCGAGAATTTTTAAACCTCCGAGGGATCTTTAAGTCGTGATCAATTACACATCCGAGCTACGCGTAAACTAACATATTTTGCAGCAACTGTGCACTGTATAATACATGCATATCCCTTCTCTGCGCTACTGCTATTCTTGTAGTTGCTTTGGAAAAGTCAGTCGCCCTTTTTACTGCTAGGGCCGCCAAAAAGCACCATTCCATACTTTCTCTATAAGTGTAGCACATCGCGCACTTTTTTGTCGGTTAATTAATTTTTGTTTATGTAGACCTTTACACTTTCGCTTATTTAAACATCTAATACGACCGATTAACCACTTTCGATTATTCTAACGGGAAACCACCATACATCCCACCGCAACGTTCTTTTTGAATCCAACGATCCTATGGGCTTCCACGCACTAACACATGACGTATCTTTCCTACTATTTGTTAAACAAAACCACCGGTATCACCATTGTGGACGTAAACAGATGTTTGTGGATGTATACGAGTATGTAACCATATACATTAACCAGTCTAAGCTATTTTATTTAGTCCACGAAAACTACTATTTTCTAAACCACAATTAATAATCGCCTTTATAGGTTCCACATTTCGACCATTACCCAATGACTGGTGCTACGTACATGGAAACTTTAATTTCTTATTGGAGAATTCTTATTCTCCCGCGCACTGCCGCGTAGTTGCATGCCTACCCCTTTTGGAGGTATATGCTCGTTATAGGTTGTAAGACCCTCGGTTTTACTTAACTACAATTCGTGAAACCCTTTAATCTTTTTAATCGTATCTTTCTCGCCTACATTACAGTAGGACTTACCCTATTACCAACAATCCTCAGTATGAGAATCGGTCAGGACGGAACGAAGTTTAGTTTTAGTCAATTGTAAATATGAAAATGCCGATTCGCACAGATACGTAGATCCAAAGCAAGAATAAATATATTCGCTACATTTGATAATATTGGGATACTTTTCCGGTTAACATATTTCCAAAAATTTTCTTCAAATTTTCTGGCTTGTAAGATTAAATCAGATTGTAAAATTATAATTTCATTTTCCAAGGCGTTTTGCTCCATATCAAATAAGTCTGCAATTTTTTTGCTAATTTCCTTCACAATTAAATCTTTTTGAAAAGAAAAGATGTAAATTCCACAATTTCTTTAATTTTTTTAAAATCTTGGAATCGCTTCTCAAAATCTTCCATTACATTTTGTATTTCGGCCACGTACTTGTCAATCTCATAAATAATATTTTTATTTTTTTGTAAGTTGTCTGCCATATTTGGAAAATGGTTCATATTATTTTGTTGTAAATCTTCTATCAACAAAATAAATTTGGTTTTATATGCATCTATGCTTAATCATATCAATTATTGTTTTATTTTTACCTTGTAATTCTAAATTTAAATGGCTTAATATGGAAGTAAAATCTGTAAGGAATGCTAAGTCACTAAGCCAGGTTTTGTCATTTAAATATGCATATTTTTTCTCTTGTTCATTAAGAAATTCTATTATTTCAGGCAATAAATCACGAAATCGTTGCAGAAATTTACCTCTACTTAGCCATCTTACATCAGTATGCAATAATAAATCAGACTGACCTTCATCGAGTTTTAGTTGAAAAAGACGACGTTTGAGAGAACTTCCACGAATTGAATTAACAATTTCAAACGCGATGTCCATTACTTCTTTTGTATTTAGTCTCTTGCTGGATAATACTTGCTGGTGAATTATACAGTGGTAACTCAAAAAATCTGGGAATTCATCGTCATTTCGACATAGGGCTATAAATCCATTTGTTGCGGCCTATCATTGCAGCTGCGCCATCCGTTGTTATTGAAACTAATTTAAAAGAGGTACTTTCTTATCATTAAGCAGACTTTTAAACCCGTTGAATATATCTACACCTCTAGTCCTTTCTTTCAAAGAAATCATACCCAACAATTCTTCTTTAGATGTAAAATCTTCAAAAACTAAACGAATGAAAACAAGTAACTGTGCAGTATCACTTATATCTGTCGATTCATCACATTGAAGAGAAAACAAGAGCATCTGTTAATATCATTTTGTAACTGTTCCTTTAAATTTCCACCCATCTTTTCGATTCGTCGCATCACTGTGTTTCGGGAGAGTTGTAGATCTTGAATTGCAGCAGTAATTTCGCTCTTGTTCTTAAAATCATTAAAAGGGAATCCGAGATTTCCAAGAACATTTCCTTTACAAATTCACCATCAGAAAATGGTTTACATTTTTAGCTAATAGATAGCTTACTCTGAAGGATGCAGTTGTTACTGCTTGTGACTTCAATATTGGCTTTTGAAAATATTTTGTTGATTTGTTAATTGAGTTTTAAGATCCCGAACTTTACGTTTTCGTAATTCGGAATTTGGTGGATAATCTGTTTAATACTTGTTATGTAAAGATATGAAATGTCTCCAAATTACCCTTTTAGCAATGGCTACCGAGCTAAGACATATTAAGCAGCAACATTTATCATTCACCATCGTAAAAAATAGTTAATTTCCCATTCTTCATTGAAATGATATGTTTTCGATTTTTTGGTTTGCTATCCATGTTCATAAATAGGTATACTAAAATGCAAAAAATACGACTTAATAATAGGGCATGTAATAAAAGTATTAAACAGTAACAATATAAATTACAATTAATACCTGGTGTAGGTTTAGCCGATAAAACGAAATAGCTAATCATACTTAATAGTTGGAATAATTAAATTATTATTTTAAATAATGCTTATAAATATTTAATTAAGATTTAAATAATTTTATTTAAAATATATCTCTTATATACTTGCACAAGTAATTTAAAGAACACTAATATTTCATTAATACTTACAAATGAAACAATCCGCAAGAGAAATTGACTGTAGCGTACAAACACTAACTTCAGAATGAAAATTTAACACTATATTCTGCAAAATTAGATTCCAAGAATTAATCCTAATGGCATGCAATTCAAATGTTATTATTTTAATAGTCATAAATTTCTTAGAAGTGTAAATACAAAAAGTCAATTTTAAACGCACTGTATTTCAGATTTATTAAATAAACATCATTTATATACGTTTTATATGTATTGTATAAGTTTTATCATAAGCCGAAGTATTATGCTGATTTTGTAATATCCCAATTCAAATAAATTTTATATAGGTAGCAAAAGTAGCAGCAGCAAAAAGTTATCTACCGACAAAAGCTTTAAATAGAAAACAGAATTGCAAAAGTGCAAAGAAAAGAACTTAATAAAACCATTTCAAATGTCAAAACAAACTAATAAAAATAATGATAATATAAAAATTATATCCTTTCTATGAGCTAATCACAGAAAACATTTGAATAAAAAGTATTTGTACTTTTTAAGTTAAAAGTTTTTATGAGATACTTTTCGCAAATCCCGAACTTGCGAGTGATCGACCAAAATTGGTCTCGCGATCGACCGGTCGATCGCGATCGACTTGTTGGCCACCCTGGTATATACCAACGGTCCCCTATTATATGATGTACCCAAAAGATGTAAATATTTAAGAACAATGCTGTTGAAGCTCAATAATAACTTCACCTTCCCGGTTTCCTCTTTGCCAAATATCTACCTTTCGCAGCTATGCAGAGCAACGTTTTACATATATGCTTCCTATATTCTTTTTCTAAGCCCTATAGCTGAACTGTAGTTCTATATTGTGGGTTTGTCGTCAAAGACTTTTCTTTGTTAAGGTAGTTATACAAGTGACACTTGCACTTGTGATTAATGAATAAAATTTAAGTAACAAATAGAAAAGTTCCAAAACGTTTTTTGTCAAATTCAAAAATCCTTTAGTGTACCTTATTTTTTAAATTTTTTGAATAATAATTAGTAATCAAATTCCAATTTTATTGCGAAAATGGTTATATAGAATAGTTTGTTCTTCAATTGAGACGACTATTAGATATAGTTGATGCTATTTAAAGTTAGCCGAAACCAATAAAAATTTTATTTGAGAAACAAAGTTTACATTTAAGTCTGCTCATAACTTTTATATTTGCAATAAGCGTATTGGTTAGAGTTCGCTATTACTGTTCTTTTACTGATGAATTTCAAAGGCCGTGTTATTGGTCTTGTAGCATCAGTTGATAGATTGTTATAAAAAATATAACTTTGGGTCTTTCAAGGTTTTTAACCATTTTACCAATTTAATAACGAGAAATATATTTTAATCACCAAATACGATTTGACCACTCTTACATGCAAATTTGATGATAATGACCACTAAAATTACGTTAACACTGAAACGTACTAGAAATTGAAATGCACCAGCTAGCTTACAGGGGCAAAGGTGGATTCTATGAAAACAAATGCAATATCTTGTAAGGGGTAGAGAATCTCCAACACTTTCTAATTTTACCTACCAAAAAGGTCCATGAAATGTCGCTATAATTACTAATACTTGGTTCCCACCCACCTGGTACTAGTCCTCATCTTTGATAGATGGCAAGGATTTCCATCACTAATTTAAGTTAAACAGAAATACTGGAGCAGCTAAAAAGATATTGATCTTAACAGCTATTAGTATTACAACAAACAATTGTGATAGCTCCAGTGAAAAGATAAAGTAGACTGTAATTTTATCGTATTTGTTATGTTACTTTTGAATATTAAAAGTCACCCTTTTTCACCTTATCTTGTAACTGGTTGCAGTGTTGAGTACACTTGACTCTTGGGCTGAGTTTTACAACGCAAATCTAGGTGAACGCAAGATAATTTTGATTGGTTGGTTATACAAAATTCCACTCCACTGAAACCAGAATATCACAACCCTATTTACACATAATGAACCTTCTCAAACTAATTTTTGCTTTGTATGCATTAAAACGGTGAGCTCTTCTTAATGTGATTTGCCTGTAGTTTACAGTTTGTAATGGCACTATTCAATAATATTCTTAAACTAAAATTCTTTTACAATCAGCTATTAAAAACCAAAATGTCAGTATAGATATATCAAATTAGAAAAACACAAACATATTTTCCATAACTAATCCTCTTACGAAATTATTATTAATTATTCAAGCAAACTGAAGCTCATAACATGTTATAAATTTAAGACATTTTGGACCTACCCAATGAGGCAGATATAAATATAAAATAGCAAGCGCAAGAGTGTCTAATAATTCCATGTATCAGAAAACCCTTAATGCCCAAACACAAGTTCAAACCATACCCGCCGTTATAGGAAATGGGAAATTTCCTATAATAGTAAAGATTATAAATACCACCATCGCATAACGGAAAGGGCAATTCTATTCAATTTATTCATTCCTTCGCATTTATTCAAATTCAAATTGTTGAAGATGAGATTTTAGCTTCAGTCGAGTGACAAGTACGGTAACTCCGCTGACGAACCGGATTTCAGTATTTTACCTAACGGTAATTAGATAAATTCGTGCTTGCTGGTGATAAAAGCCCCAGAACGCGAAAGTGCTCGCAGAAATAAATAAATGCGCGTTACATTGTGAAAGTATTTCTGATGTAAATAATTTTCCGATAACCGTAGTTAGATCATTGATTACTGATAACTAAGTTTGTCCTTCTTTAAAAAGGATGGTTGAACCTGATATTCGAATCACAAGTTGAAAGTGATAAAATTCTAATCATCTACCTACTCAATATCTTGTTGAAGTAGATTCTGTTAGCTACACAGTAATTTATTGGTATCCAGTTTTTGCGTTGGTGCACGCTTAATAAAAGATATCTCAGTATCCTTCGAGCATAAAGTGCAGCTCAAGATGGTTTGGCGCCAAGCATTTGTAATTAGACCAATAATACATGGACCTATCCAGTAAGTAAAATTAGAAAGTGTTAGAGTTTGCCTACCAATTGCATCTGTTTTTATAAATTCCAGCCCTCGCCACCGTAAACTAGCTAGTGCAATCCGTTTCTATTACGCTTCAGCATTTACGAAAATTTCAGTGGTCATCACCATCAAATTTGCACGTAACAGTTCTCTTTCCGTATTTGGTGAAACAAATGAATTTCTTTTTATTTTTTGGTAAAATGGTTAAAAATCTGAAACCCCAAAATTGTATTTTTTTATAATTCACTGCCAACTGATGGTATGACACCGATAACCCGGTCTTCAAATTTCATTAGTCAAAGAACAGTAATAACAAACTCTAATCAGAACATTCACTGCAAATGTGAAAGTTATAACTAGATCTAAACGTAAACTTTGTTCCTCCACTAAAATACTTATAGGTTTGAGGTATTGGATTACCTGCTACGTATCTTGACGTAGCCTGAAATATAAAAACAAGAACGACCGGGCTTAATCGGCGAGTCGGCGGGGTATACCAATATAAAAGTAAAGGATAGGCTTGAAATAAAAGCACATATTAATTTAGAACAAAAGTACTATGTAACAGTAAAACGTCTAATTAGGCATCATATTACATAAAAAAAAGAGAACCCACTTAAAAAAACTCTGTCCCTCTCCTTTGTCATACTCTTAAAAAGAATTTCTATAGTATAAAATAAAGGGTATGACGGAAACATTATTTAATACCTTCCTAAGTTACCCACTACTAATTTAGATGGTAGCGTCTCCCATGCCTATGAATTCCGAAAAATTTACACCCAAAGGTAGCTAGGATGTACAAAAAAAGTTAAATCGATACAAACCAGCAACAGAAATGAACTAAGCGTTGCTATTTAAGCACCCACAAGTATACTATATGAACAAATTATTAGTTTGGATACGAAGTGCGCATCTCGTATTTGACAAAATAAAAAAAAAACAATTCATTAAAACTAATTAAACTAATCATAAAACTTGTGAGTTTCTTTTGACAAACGTTTCCGTTTTTGTTTCAAATTTATGTATAGCAACCAACAATAGTCCAACGTTTTATTTTATTGGCCAAAACCAAAATTTTCTTTTGAATAAACAAACGTAATTACCCCTTTGTTCCATTTCACCCAAAAGATTTTGAAAAATTGTGGACCAAAATTAAAACGAACGGATCTGGGCACCTTTGGCCGTCCAAATCTTTAAAAATTGAATTTTGAGAGCCAAAAATTATTAATAAACCAAACCCATTCACCCAAAGAATTCCAAAGGTAAATAACAACCTTTTTAATTTTACATTTCACCTTTAAATTATTTTAATTTAAAGACCACATTGTTAACCAACTTTTAAATCCACCATAAGAAAATTTTCAGATTTTTTGATTAAATTTCATTTTTGAAGGAATTGATCATTTTAACCACAAGAATTTCAACACCCCTACAAACACACAGCCCCAACCCCAAGTTTAAAACCAATTTCAAAGTTTTAAATTAATTTTGAAAACTTTTATTCCATTTTTTCCGACCTTTTCATTTTATTGCCCCTCCCATTTTCCGCAAATTACCATTTAAAACCCCAAATGTTTGTCAAACCCAATTTCCGAACGTTGTCCAGCAGACCATTCAACCCCCAAATTTAAAATTTTGGACCCCATAAACAAACCCCTTTGTTTAAATTATTGGCATCTCCAAATTTGCCCGAAGCCACATTTTAATTTTCGCATTTAAAAATTTTGTTCAAACGGAAAAGCAGACCAACGTTCAAACCCTTTAGCCAAAACAAAATCCATTTTATTTTAAAAAAAACCAAATTTTTAACACACATTTCCAAAACCAAACCATTTCCGCAATTGTTAAACCAGCCAGAACCATCCCGCCCGACAAAGCACCGCTTTTCCGGGATAAGCCCCCCATTTATTACCGGCCGCCAATTATAAACCAAGTCAACCCCATCGGGCAACGATCCCAAAGTGCCCGGAACCATTTTTTAAATTTCAAGGCAGCGTCCAAACAAATTCGGAACAGCGTTACCAGGAAGTTTAACAAACCACCCCATTTTACAAAACAACCACCAGAATTTTAAAACACCAAAGCCCTTGCACACTAAACCGGCAACCTTAACCGCCATGGAACAGATTTGCAATTTGAAAGCACCATTTGCACCAACGGAACCGATTTTCCCTGGAAGGCAACGGCCAGCCGCCACGAACAGATTTCACCAAAGTTCCGAGCAACCGCAACAATTAATTTGGCGCGCCAAACAA
Organism: Platerodrilus igneus; assembly: GCA_036346225.1. NCBI lineage: Eukaryota > Metazoa > Arthropoda > Insecta > Coleoptera > Lycidae > Platerodrilus > Platerodrilus igneus. The sequence goes on along the minus strand of JARFIW010000821.1, from coordinate 215,370 downwards.
CCGAAAATTTCCAAGTCGGACAATCCGACCCGCCAACCAAAAGCACCGTTCTTTATTTATTGAACCATCCTTTTCCGTTAAAGCCAGGCCATTAATTTACCACCCGCCACATTTTTTTATAGACCGATGGTTTATTTAAAACACCGTTTCAGCCACCCGATTTTTTACCATACGTTTAACCAAGAACCAACCAACACGGTCACCATTTCCGGCAAGAAACGTTGGAGTTTCGGACAAAATCCGTTGCTTTTCCCGAAAATAAACCAAAAAATTTGAGGCTTTTTTACATCAAAACCTCAAGAATTTCCAAAACCGACCCCATTAAACCACGGTTTTCCCACCAGAACCCCAAACAAGATCCCTCACCTTTACAAGCATTTTAAACATTTTATTCCGGAAGGATAAACTTTTTCACCAATTTTAAGAACCAATCCATATTTATATTTTTTCAATTCAGAAACGACCCCTTCCAAAGAACCAAATTTTCCCGAAACAAGAACATTAGGAAAAAAGAAATTCCTTAAAATAATCCCTTAATTAATTTTCAACATTACATCCTTCCTTTAAACCTCCATGGGCACAAAACCCCGCCAGCACACGTCACCATTTCAACACCAATTTACCCCTTGCCCATGGCGCCGGCAGCCACGAATTTGCCCAAACATTCCTTTTGCCCCGCCAGGCGCAGAAAAAAACCAACGTTGATCTAAAAGACCTTTCAGCAGGAAAGTTTCGCCTATTTTCACCATTTTCGCAGCCAACCGAACCTGCCCATTTTTTCAACAGGTTCGTTCATTCCCAACGTCCGGTTTTTAAAATTTGGCCAACCATTTTGTCCGCCGGACAACAGTTTATAACCACCTTTTTTGGATTACTTTTTTAAACGTTTCATCCATACTTTAACAACAACGGACCGGTTTGTCCGAAAGAAACTACATTTCCAAGTGAACCGCATTTGTTGTAAAGAACCCGTTTTAAAAATCCAACCCATAACGCCATTTTTCACCAAGAACCAAACCAGATGTCGTCCACAGAAAAACACCTTTTGCGTTTTAACCCCAGTTATTCCAACCATTTTTCATTGTTTTTTCCACCCGCAACAACACCGGTTAAGACAGACATTAAAATTTCGCAATTTAAACCCCTGTTGGGTTATAAACACTCAGCCGTTGCCAGGCCAGAAATTTTAATTTTCATTTGTTTTCCCCTCTCACCCAAACCAGGCCACGGCAGCCTTACCAATGGCCCACCACAGCCCACACCAACAGCACCGGCCCACCATTTCCAAAGGCCCACTTCCCTTTGAAAACACACCCAACAGTTGGTTGTTCCGAAGAACGCACAATTAATTGCCGAACGCGACCGCCTCATTTGGTGTTTCGTTACAATCCCGCAGTTACCCAACCACCTTGTTTATTGCCATTTTGCAAATTGTTAACAATGCAGGACCCGTAACCCCACGCCCAAGCCTCAACGCCAAACAATCCCCCAAATTTTAAAACCACAATTTAAAATTTTGAAAACCCCATTTGTTCGCTCCAACGCAATTTTCAGTTCGGCAAAAACCGAGTTTGCGCCCGCCAGAAGGCCTTGCACCAACCGCCCAAGCCGGCCCGCGCCCCCGGTTCACCAACATAAAACGTTCATGGCCACCCGGCCCTTGGCACCAAATCAATCATTTGCAGGCAAAATCCAGCCCGCCAAATCAGTTGCCATAACCACCTTAAACAGCCACCCTCACGCCAAAATGCAAACCAGACCCAAATCACCAACATGGACCATCACACACCACCACGGCCCGCAGACCAGCACCACCAGACCGCCGACCAATAACATTTAAAGAACCGGCAGCACAGACTATTAACCCATTAAAACCAATTGGGTTGATAGGCGAAAAAAGGCCGCGCCCGGCGCTGACCCAACCTATTAATTTTTCCTTTATCTAACCTAGGTCCACACTTGGTTTTTAATGGAAAACCATTAAAAGCAATTAGTGTTAATGGGTTTTAATGAGAAACACATTAAAAAGCAAATAAGGTCATATGGCCCGGTGGTCATATGGTCTGGTTGGTCAATGGTCATTGGTCATGTGGTCATGTGGTCATATTGGTCATTGGTCAATGGTCATGTGGTCATGTGGTCATTGGTCATTTCATGTGGTCAATTTATGGGGTAATTTCATTGGGTCAATTTTATTAAAATTAAATTTTAATATATGGAAGTAGTTTTGGGTGGCTTAGTTAAGAAATTTTAACAACATATTCGACTATTTTCGGTAATATACGCCCCACTCTGTAGGATACATAAGGGAACAAATTTTCGTATTCAATTTAGTATTTGAAGGTAGCTAGAACGGTAAACATGAGCGTCTCCAAGGTGATTAACGTTTCTCAACTTTGGGAATAAAGTGAAACCGACAAATGAGCGATTTGGATTATGGCTGTTGGAGAAAATATGTGCAACAATAATCTGGTGACAGATATTGGTAATATTTGTTATGTCGAAGGCGAAAAGATGCTGACTGGGGACTAACACACCAATTACAGAACCATTTTGTGACAATATAATGTTGGTTAAAATTTGCGACCTTTCTGACACCGAACAAGCATCTGCAAACAAAAGGATGTTTATCCTAAAAAAGAAATTTGTGGTGCATTTAACAGCTATCTACGAAGAAAGTTCGACCGATTTGTTTCCGCTAGGCATGGTGTTAAAGCTAAGCTTCCGTTTTTCTGGAAAGCATAACAAGATGGGCCAGAGAGTAAAAGAAATTATCGGAAAAGAAGACCTCGAATGCATTAATAAAAATTCCAAAATCCTATATGTGTTCCATACAAAGTGGAACTAGCAGATGTTAAGTTGGAAACTTTATTGGAGGAACTACCAGATATATTAGACGAAGTCGAAAAGATTATTTCTATCTTTTGACATGGATGTAACCCAAGATTTTGGGCATATTTAGCAAGATGGAGATGTGTAATTATTTAACTACAAAGCATAACTTTTGCTATAAGGGAGAATACGAAGAAAAGTGTAATATTATAGTTGACAACGATAAAACTGGTTGGATTGATTTTTAACATGGCTAACAACCAATGCAAGAATTAAGATTTACAACAAATTTGTGTGCCAGATAACAAGTCCTGGTGTTAATAAACAACTTGGCAATCATATACTAGATTTTTACGTTGTCCAGATGTACGTTTAAGGGAAACATTTGCGTCTACTTTGGCCAAAGAACATGGTATTACGCGATTGGAAGCGACAATATACAACTGTGCAATTGGAAGTTATGTCAGTGCGGAACGGGTGTATAAACCCTTAAAAGACTGTTTAACCTTATTGGAAGATAGTGTTATACTTCCTAAAGGCGCCAATGTACTCGGTACCACTTACCAAAATGTGGAGGTTATCGGACAAGCTACAAAATAGCTGCTGTTTAGTGTTAATAACCTGCTACAGTACGTGTATTGGGGAATGGCAATAAAAGAAATTGACGGCTTGCAAATTAAGTTGTCCAAAAAACCAGAGGAAAGGGAAAATTGATAAAGTATGTGCTTTTTTAGTTTTAACTATTTACCTGTAAATTATTTGGAGATAGTAGAGGAGGAAGACCCAAGATAAAATAAAAATCTTACACAAGTGCTACATTAAAGCAGGTAGTACATATTTTACACAATCTGCAACACCATATTCTACAATTCCAAAAGAAATAGTAATTTCGGAATTGGGATTGATAGATACGCCTAACATTCGTCCAGAGGTTGTACGACAACGCGTAAATATTGGTAGTAAACTCATCCGTTTACGCTAAAGGAAATTGCCCCATTATGTATACCATACGCTGTAAGTGGAAGGAAAAGACAACTGGAATTAGAGGAAATGGATGCAAAAAGGCGAAAATTGGACTAATGGAAAACACTGCGACAATACGCGATCAAACAAAGATGTGTTAGACAAAGAACATCTTATTAGAGAAAATGAGGAAGAATTAAAAGATTATTTTATGTGTCGATGGACTGACTTAGATACATCTGGTTTCTACAAGTTGTATGCATTTGTGGTTAGTAAGAAAGACCTTTTAGTTATGTAGGCGTCCTTGCGGAAAAGGATGGTACTAAATCCGTATATTTTTAAAAGGTTATTCTAAAAACGTATTTATCAAAATGGCAGATAACAAAGACGAACTAAGGAATGCGGGTTTCGTAATTTCGTACACCACACGCAAAAGGGGTTCCGTTAAACATTGTATATTTGCCTAGTAAAGAACCTTTTGGATCATTTAAAACCGAGGGTCTTACAACCTATAACAACCATATATTCCCAAAAGTGGTGGACATGCAACTACGCAACAGTCTGTGGGAGAATAAGGAATTTCCTCCAATACCGACAAGAAGAAGTCGATCAAGCTAACAAGATACGTATGCAGGATATAGTGGAAAGCTGCGATTAAAAGATTGTCACAAGCTGCAAGAATTACACGAAGGAATGGATCTGGTTGTCGGCGGAATCAAAGACTTTAAATATAGAGGCAAACTTCGGTACATTTTACAATTCGAAAACCTAGACGGTCTCTATGTATCAAACTATTGGTTAGAAAAGGAGATAGAGGACTTGGGTATCGATTTAAATTTTAAGCTGCGAATAAAATTAGATAAAATTAAACCACCCAAACAAAACATAAAGAAAGGACTGTCTTCTGTGTATAACTTTGTATTAAAATTAAGTTTAAATGACCCCATGCTTGGCATTAAATATTTTTAAATTTGTTATGTATAATGTCAGAATAAACATTTTATAATAGTATATAACATTGTTCTTTATTTATAAAAGGCTGTGACGTTACCCGAAATAGCATCGCACAAGAGGGAGGGGGGCGGGCATTGGGCAGGCATAGGGTGTGCGCAGGGTGCTCAGGGCTGGGATGTGTCTGGGCGTACACGAGGGAAGCGGATGTTAACAGTCACCAAGCATCCAAACCTTTATTTGGATGGTATCGAGTACTTGCCTGCGTATGTATCCGGAGTAAAAAATACGATTTGCATACGCAGTTTATTAATAAAATTAGTTTATCGAGCGAAGATGACAAAAGGTACATCATTCCTAATAGTACAACAATCTACGCATGGGGGCGTAAAGATATAAGATAGTTGTTTATATTTGTATATATTAGTTTTAAGATTCCATAATTTTTAAGTTCTTCTCCCACCTTCCAAATCCTTCCGGCTTCTATCCTGGTTGACAGAGTATACGTGTTATCTCCACGTGGTATTCCGGAAGGCGGTTTTAGATTTTCGGGAGATGGTTGTTAAGGCATATGTCTTGTATAGCAAAAAGGGTTTTAAAGATGGTGTTAAATAAAGATTAAAAAATTTAAGGGTCTTTAAAACGCATAACTTTGTATGGGGTAGTCCTATTTAAAATCTGTTTACAGATTTGGGGTCCCTAGAAAAATTTAATATTAGTTGATACCTAGCAAAATATATTTATCTTAAAAGAGTGACTACCCTGCGTATAATAAATACAATATAACACTTGTCAACAAAAAAAGTTGTAGGGAAAATTAAAGACGTATTTAATGGGGAACCAGTATTAGAATTTGTTGGTAATAGGGGTAAGTCCTACTGTAATGTAGGCGAGAAAGATACGATTAAAAAGATTAAAGGGGTTTCACGAATTGTAGTTAAGTAAAACCGAGGGTCTTACAACCTATAACGAGCATATACCCAAAAGGGGTGGCATGCAACTACGCACAGTGCGTGGGAGAATAAGAATTTTCCAATAAGAAATTAAAGTTTCCATGTACGTAGCACCAGTCATTGGGTAATGGTCGAAATGTGGAACCTATAAAGGCGATTATTAATTGTGGTTTAGAAAAATAGTTTTCGGAAAATAAAATAGCTTAGACTGGTTAATGTATATGGTTACATACTCTCGACACATCCACAAACATCTGTTTACGTCCACAATGGCGATACCGGTTTTTGTTTAACAAATAGTAGGAAAGATACGTCAGGTGTTAGTGCGAAGCCCATAGGATCGTTGGATTCAAAAGAACGTTGCGGTGGGATGTATGGTGGTTTCGTTAGAATAATCGAAAGTGGTTAATCGGTCGTATTAGATGTTTAAATAAGCGAAAGTGTAAAGTCACATAAACAAAATTTAATTAACGACAAAAAGGGATGTACACTTATAAAGAAAGTATGGAATGGTGCTTTGCCCCTAGCAGTAAAAGGGGACTGACTTTTTCCAAAGCAATTACAAGAATAGCAGTAGCGCAGAGAAGGGGTATGCATGTTTACAGTTGCTGCAAAATATGTTAGTTTACGCGTAGCTCGGATTGTAATTGATCACGACTTAAAGATCCCTCGGAGGTTTAAAATTTCGGCCTATTGTCGTTTGAAAAATGTTTGAAATTTATCAGAACGGTAGCGAGTCGAAGTATAATGGATGATTGACCGAGTTTTCTACCTTTTACGAGGGAATTGGAAGTTGACAGACATCGAGCATCTAATTCTATTTGGACGATATCGAGTACTTACCGGTTCTAGAAATCATTACGTGCGGCGACCGCTATGCAAAAGTGTAAAGTACAGAAGCAAAAAAGGCCGCGATTGGTGCTAAATTAGAAAGTGCTTTGGGATGGCATTTAACTGGAAAGATTGCTTTTCAAATTCGGTTTGCAACAAGGGACATAAAGCGGTTGGCAAGAAATTTAGTTATAAAGGTTCCTTTTTAAACCAAATTAATCGGTTTGTTTTTCAAAATTGGTTTGCAAATTTTTAATAAAAGCGGGCCAAGGAAAAATTTTAAAGGCAAGAACCAAAGGGTGCCAAATGTCCCGGTTTTGTTTTTACTAAAAGGTACTTAAACTTTGTGGGAACTTGCGGTTTTCCTTTACCGGAAAAATGGCAAACGGCACCAAGGAAAACAAATGTCTTGCCAAACGTTCCACGGGCTTTAAATCCGCCCGAAAAACCAAATTATGGTTTTGCTTTCGAAATGGAAAACTTACTGCCGACAAAGGAAAAACAGCAAAATGTCATTAACCGTAAACGGGTTAGGGGCCAGCTTTAAAAGGGCTTGTACGAAAAAACCCACGAATTATTTTTAAAGAAAGGCGATTTTTCGAAAAATGGAAAAACTACAGCCGAAAAGGAGCAACCAGACATAAAATGGGAAAGGTTACCGGTTAAACTTTAACACAAAATTGGTTAAAATTTAGAACTGGAAAAACCGTAAGGGTTTAAGCAAACCATAAAAAACGAGGTTTGAAACATGGAGTCCCGGTTTTTTTAAAAAAGGGCCATTTAAATTATTAATAAATGGGAAAAAGAATTAAAACAAAAAAGTAAAATTATTTGGAAATTGGGTTTACAAAATTTAAACTGATTGAAAACCTTTAAAAAAAATGTTTTAATTTTCTTTAGTTAACCGAAAATTTATAATTTAAAGGGGAAAATGGAAAAATCGGGAATTTTAAACATTTGAGTTCCGGTTGGTTTTGGAAAAAGGTGTTCATTTAAAAAAATTTAATAAGAACCGTAAAAGTTCCTACCAAATAAAAAAATTTAAAATTTTTGGGAATGGTTTTAAAAATTTAAAAATTTGGTATTAGAAAATTTCTTAATAAAATTTTAAAAAAGGTTTAGGTTTTCTTTTGGAAAGGAGGAAAATTTATTTTAAAGGGTTTGTGTAAAATTGGAAGGGTCCGTTTCAAATTTTTAAAATTTGGAATTGTTGTTAAAATTTAGACTAAAAGATTGCATGTATAAAAAATTTATAAGAACGCTCAAAAGTCGTTACAGGTAAAAATCTTAAAATTGGGTCTTGGGATGGCACATACCGGTGAAACGTTTTATTTCAGTGGCTGTCTTGGGTTGAGGAAAATTTACAATTGCGTCAATTTTGCTGGGTCAGTTCGGAGACCATCTTTATTCACAATATATCCCAGATATTGTAACTCTGGTTTACAAAACTCACATTTTGAACTGTTAATAGTTAAATTAGCGCCTTTCAACTTCTCATACACTTCGTTCAAAATTCTAATATGCTCCTTAAATGTGCTTGAAATAATAATTATATCATCTAAATAAACAAATACCGATTGGGATAATGAAAATCAAAAATAGAGTCCATGAGCCTCTGTAATGTGCCTGGAGCATTGGCCAAACCCATCGGCATTACATTATATTGAAATAATCCGCGCCTTGGGACAGTAAAGGCTGTTTTTTCCTTGCTTTCGTCACTCAAGGGCAATTGCCAAAAGGCTTTTTTTTAAATCGATTGAACTGAGAAATTTCGCATTGCGTAATCTATCAAGAATGTCATTTACAAACGGAATGGGATACGCGTCTTTTTTTGTAATTGAATTTAATCGTTTAGCGTCAAAACATACACGAAATTCACCTTTTGCTTTCTTCTTTACTAATAGCATGGGGGAGTTCCACGGGCTATTGCTTGGGCTAATAATGCCTTGTTCAAGCATTGCATCAATTTCTTTATTAGCATGTTCCAGCATCGCCGGTGATAATGGGTAGTACCTTTGTTTAATTGGTTCAACGTCTTCCGTTGTAATATGATGTGAAATTTTAGTGGTTCGGCGTAAGGTAGGACGATCCAGGGATTGAAATAAAGAAATAACCTTGTTTAATTCAGATTTCTGGTCTTCATTTAAATCGGCCATAACTTTAATGAAATTTAATTTATTCGTTTCCGCAGAATGAGCATAAAATTCATTTTTTGAAAAATCTACTTTCAATTCAAATAAATGACAAAAATCAATCCCTAACGTTAGGGTACACTCTATTGAGTCGGAAACTAAAACATTTAAAGACCGAGTAACCCCGTTTATAGTCAAGGGCAAATTAATTGAACCTAAAATTGATTGTGCAGTGCCATCTGCGGTTGTTAATATAGACGTTTTTACATTTTTAATTAATTCTAACTTATATTTATCCAATAAACACAAACCATGTCTGCCTAAAATAGAGGTATTCGCACCGGAATCCAACAGTGCGGTATAAGTTTCCTTAAATATCTCGATATTAATATAAGGTCTTGTATCATCTTTTACTTTATAAAATTTGAAAACCATAGATGATTTACAAAATTTTAACTTTTACTAACCAATCCGACCACGTCTTTTTGTCAGCAGCAATATTATTAAACGAAAAAAAGCAACGGCTGACTACGCGCTTTCCTGTCCTTAGTTTTTTGAATTATTTGAGCAGTTTGGACAATTTGTGGACGTAACTTCCAGCTGCCCACAAGAATAACAAAATATTCCGCGTTTCTCCGGACAAGTATGAAACGAGTGACCTCGTCTTTACAGTTGAAACAAATAGTCGAAAATTTTGCTGTGTTTTTAAAATAATTCGAAACGCCGGACCGTGGTAAATTATTATTAGAAAATGAACTCTGTCGAACTTGACGTTCTAAGATAACTGGTACGTTGGCAGAATCCGAATGTTCCTGTTTAATAAAATTTGTAGGCTTAATGTCTTCTAAAAGCTTACAACGAGAAATCAAATGGAAATGTCAGTCACTTCAATTAACGCCAGTTGCGTGGCATAAAAAGTCTGTAAATTTCTTTTAATAATTTTTATTTGTTCCCTGACTGGAATGGAATCTTCTAATTGGGAAAATAAATTTACCATCTTTGAAATATAAATGGTAGGTGATTCATCGGCGCCTTGCCGTCTAGATTTAATTAACATTAAAAGATTCTCTGCATAATCGGCTGAAAGAAAATCTTGTTTCAATTTAAAATTAATTGTTCCCATGAATTTACTGTACACCGCGTTGCTCTATACCAATCCAATGCTGAACTGGTGAAAAGATCAATAGCCCCTTCGAAAAGGTCATCTGACGAAACTTTTCTTGCAACTTGCAGTTCTTTGACGCGTTGAATAAAATCTAAAACCGATATAGAATCAGATTCACCCGAAAATTGTAATCCCCACTTGTGGATCGGGACTGATGTCGTTGTTTTATTCAAGGACTTAATTAGCGTACCTAAATCATTACTAGAAATCGAAACCGATGGGGTATTAATGGAAAAAGCCGCTGATGCTCCAGGGCATGAACCCTCTGCTGTTGGTGTTATTGTAGGATCTTTATTACCGCTAGCCGAACAATAAAGAGGGTTATCGTTAATCTCATTTTCCCCGTTTACCTGTTCTAAAATCTCAAAAGCTCTAATGCATTTGGAATGCAGTTCTTTGTGTACTTCTAAAAATTCAATATCGAAATTGACATAATTTAGTCTCTGTGTTACATGCATTAATCTCGTGTTAAGTTTAATATATTCTGTCTTTTTAGGAAGAATGGTAAAAGAATTTAAACAGTTTTCTAATTCAAAAATCTTAAGTTTTAATAATTCAATTTCGTCCTTTTGAACGATTTCAATTTCTTCATACTTAGAAAAAACATTACTGTCGACTTTCTCAACAATGAGTTTTCTACGCAATAATTTTTGCTTTTCTAACACACTTAACTTTGTTGGTTCAACGTTCCTAATTAAAAGTTCATAACTAAGCTCGTCGCTTCTTAAAGCTTCTACCACATACATGACTAAATAAAAGGTAAAAGCCAACAATAACGAAACTTGTTCCTAAATCACTAATATTAAACTGTAATTCTGCCTAACACTAAATAGAAACAAAACAATCTAAAAATTCGTCCGTGTGTTTACCATATTTACAATTTTAACCACGTTAATGCGCCAGTGTAATTTTAATATTTACCTACCGCGTGAGGGTATCCAATTAACAATAAATAATCAATAACAGGACCTATAACACTATCGTACCCTCACGTTTCGGGACGTTGCCTCGCAAGCTGCAGCAGTCGGTGTAAGGGGGGGTTCATTAAACAAACACACTGAGACGAAAATTCGATTGTTTTATTGAATGAGCTACTAACTAAAACTTCAACTAATTACATATGCATAACAAAATATAAAGTAAATAACCTTATGTACAATGGGCGCCACCATGGGAATTAAACGGCCCATGGACCAATCGCGGTAATAGCTCTCGTCGCACTTTGTTCGTGGGCGATGAACCAAAATGGCAGAACAGAAAACAAGTCACTTATAGTCTCCGGCTAGCACAAACACAACTTAACTAAACTTAACTAACAAACATATTTTTGAATAGATACAGTTCTAGGTGTACACACCCCAATAACAAAAATTTATTAATGCTACCCTAGTCTAACTAACTTGCGTAGTGCGACGACCCTTTTTTTAACCACGGGATCATCTACACCATGAAAAATACGACCTTCTCAAGGGTCAAATAGTACCGTAACTTGACTTCGGACCTGAGCTTTGCATTCTCAGGTAGTCTCGTGGATTAGTGATTAACGGCCTCTGACACCGTCGAAACACAATATAATAGAAGACCCTTCTAAAACGATGCGGTCTCCCAAAGCAGTAATCAAACGGATCAATTTACTTGAACTGGGCATTCACCCGTAGTTATATTTTATGGAAGTCGACAAATACTGTTTTTAAACAAATAACTGACTTATGCAGCATAACACAGCCTTAAGTTCATGGTAATAACACATATACTAATTACTTACTCAGAGAAATAATTAACTTCAAACATAACGGCACGCACTGGACTTCAGAGAAATAAAATACTTCACTCAATCGGGCAAATAACAACCCTTTAACCTCTAACGCGTCTGGAAATAAACAACCCCGATTCCCACCGGCTGGCATCCTTATATACAGTTAGGTTAATTGAAAAATAACCCCTTTCTTGGCGCTCTTACTCGGCTTAGGATGCGCCGGTCGTAAATCTTTAAGATTAATTAAAACTGCCAATGCCTAAGATAACCACACAAGTAGCTCTCAGAATTGATTTTAGTTGAGTGCTCAGCTAATTGAAAAATTGCTTCAGACCACCCTGACATAAATAGGATCCTAAAGCATGATTGACATCTAATTATAGATATCAACTAATCTGACATGTTTAGTGCCCTTAAAGTAAGTGCCTTTAGAAAAATTGATTAACTCTTGGATTAGATCTTTCTGGGAACTTCGCTGGGAAGCTACTTGGGTGATCCTGCAGCCGCTACAATTCTAATAATTAGCATGCTAAAATTAAACTAGAAACTAACTATTTTTAGGAATACTAGAACTATTAAAGCGTATTAAAACGTATGTTACAAGTTGATGGTATGGCTGTATGTGTTCGGTGTACTGCTGATTACACGTTCTGTTTAGTTGTCTGATGACCGTCGTTTCTCTTTACTGCCGAACTGCAGGGATACTATAACGTCAATGGGCGTTCATAAGATATTTTCGGAATCTTTTGAGGTTGGTAAGTATTGTCGAAATTTTATGTAGTGGGTCATGATTGTTTTGATGTTGTTCTACGGAATTTGAATCGTCGTCGTTACTTGGTTATAGGCAGGATTGCAAAGCCGTGTCTTCAATTCAGGACATGGTTTAGGTGTTGTGTAGATATAAGCGTTTATTCTGGCCGATTACTAGTTGCGCAAGCCAGTTTTTGTATAAGCTAGTATTTAGGGCCAGTTCAAAGACTCAGTTTTACGGGTGACCATTGGTGGCCCGAAGTTGATTCCGATAAATTGTACCGTCGAAGACAAGCAAGTACTGGTAGGTTAAACGATATAGTTCCTATGAGCATGGTCCAGGTGCTTTCAAATTACGTTTATTTCATATGAGGTCAAGACGACGTGTCATGTATTAAAAACCTCGAAAACAATATGTGAGCATGGCCATGCTCAAATGTTTTCTACTTATAGGTACGTTTGTAAACAGGGATGTTACATCAAACTCGACCTAGTATATCACTAGGGCCTAGCTCAATATTTGCAATCAGTTCTATTTACAAACGTACCTATAATAGACACTGTCTCCATTATTAAACAACTACCTCAAGAAAACGAATTTGAGCACCTGGCCATGCTCATAGAAAAATGTTTAACCTCTACCTATTTTGTTTTCGACGGACAATTTTACAAACAAACTTCGGGCACACCAATGGGCTCACCTCTGTCCCCTATTGTGGCCAATATATTCATGGAGTCTTTGGAATCCATGGCCCTAGAATCCACAGACCTTAAACCAAAAACTTGGCTCCGTTATGTAGACGACACTTTTGTAATCTGGCCCCATGGACATCAAACGCTTAATAATTTTCTAGATCACATAAACAATCAACATAAAGACATTAAGTTCACTATAGAAATTGAAAAGAACGGAACTCTGCCATTCCTTGACGTTCTGATAGAGCGCAAACCTAACGGACGACTAGGTCATTCCGTATATCGAAAACCCACACACACAGACAGATACCTACATGCGTTGTCACATCATCACCCCTCACAAAAATTATCGGTAATCAACTCTTTAGTCCACCGTGCAATGAAGATTTCACAACCGAAAACTTATCCATTGAACTGGCCCATCTTAAAACTAGTCTTATAAAAAACGGCTATCGCAACTCAGATATCGGCAGAGTAATAAACCGACATGTGCATTCTACACGAACTCCTAAACCACGCTGTAATCTCGATACACGGTCTTTAGCAATCCTGCCATATATACACAGAGTAACAGACCGAATTGGCAAAATTCTACGTAAATACAACATCAAAACAATCTATAAACCCACTAATAAAATTTCACAAATATTACCAACCCCAAAAGATTCCGAAAATAGTCTTAAAGCCCCAGGCGTATATAGTATACCCTGCAGTTGCGGTCTAGTATACATAGGAGAAACAGGACGGTCAGTACAGACTAGACTAAACGAGCATAGGCGATGCTTAAGAACAAGCCAGTACAATCGCTCAGCGGTGGCCGAACACCAACATGAAACAGGCCATACCATCAACTTCGACAAGACGAAACTGATTGCCAGAATTCCATTTTTCTACAATAGAAAAATTAAAGAATCCATAGAAATCAATAAAAATTCTAATAATCTAAACAAAGACGATGGCTACTACCTTCCACCTATTTGGAAAACAAGCCTATGTTCACAACAGCGGAACCGTGACGTTCACTGATCCACTACGACACTCCTCTCTATGCATGATCACTCATGCATCAAGTTCTCGCCCTATATAAACCACCACTTTCGCTAATTTCACCAGTTACTTCGCCACAAGACACCTTTTGGCTATGAATGGGCTAGTGAGTCTGATAGTTCAGGAGTAACTCTTCTCTTTACACTGTGACTTGTCTATTTAATATTAACTTTTAATATATTTATTGTCCTGATGAAGCCCCTTACAAAAGTGGGCGAAACGTCGACCTTAATTTATAAAATGACACGGTCCCAACCCGGAACCATAAATAATTATAATGACTCCGGCCGTGAAAGCCTCCGACAATATCAAGACGTTAATTGTTAGCCCCAATCCGAAGTTTCGTGATGACGGGCGTTAAAGATTTTATTGCAAATAAACGAAAGCTTCATCTTATGCATGATGCCGTACGAAAAAAGTATTTATAAATGTGGTTTACAAAATTTAAACTGTATTAGTAAAAATTGCCTGTAATAGAAAGTTTTAAGGATGGTGTTTAGATTTTCTTTTGTTAACATCTTCTAGTAATCTGGAAAATATGTACGAGTTCTAAGTGAAACTATGAGAATAAAATCAGAGGAATTTGAATCACGTGGGTCCGGTTGGTCTTTGGAAAAGAGCTCTATTTCAAAATAAATATTAATAATTATAAACCGATGTGAGGAGTTCTTGGTTAAGAGTTAAAATTGTGGATGCGAGTTTGATAATTGTAAAGACGTTATTGGGACAGAGGATGCTAAAGAAAATTCAGATGGCAATTCTGGGTCCAACATGGCGAACATTGTCTAGCAAAAGGATGTTGGTGTCCAGCGGTCGATGCTGTCGACGCTTTAATCTTCTCATCTTAATATCTAGACAAATTTACCCGCCCTAGAAAGTAGTTGTTTTGTAAAACGTGATTGTATTATTTTTATCGAATGCGTCTTTAAAATTTGATTAATAACGATCCAACGCAGTTCCTCACGCATCCCGGTGTACGCCTAGGCACGTCCTTGCCCATGCGCACCCCTGCGCGTGCGCACTCCTGCCCATGCACACCTCTGTGCGTGCGCACCCTTACCCATGTACAAGAAGACGTTCAATGGTTAGCCCCAATCCGAAGTTTTATGATGACGTACATTAAAGATTTTATTGCAAATAAACGTAAGCTTCATCTTATGCCGGAGAAAGAAGAAAGAAGTTTGTGGAACACAAAAAAGGATATACTACTTCTCAACAAGAATTCAAAGAAGCTCATAAACAAATATTGCAGTCTCAAGAATAAAAAACTGTGTATATGTATTTAGAAATGTGGTTTACAAAATTTAAACTGTAGTTAGTAAAAATTGTCTGAGGCTTCTTCTTCCGAAGTTTTATCTGCATACAGGAACATTCTATTCGGTATTAAAATTTAAAAAATAAAGACGAAAATATATACAAGTCGGTTTATAGAGTAAAGTATAATCCCCAATCCAATACACATAGTTTGGGACAAACTGTGTAGGAAATTGATCCAGAAAACAGTGACACAACCTTAAATAATAGCGTTTATCCGGACACTAGATGTCTAAAGAGTTATATTTATTTTTAAAGTCCTTGGCATTTTCCTAAGGAATGTAATGAATTAGTTCATAGGATACATTTCATACCTGTTGTTTCGTGCGTGCACACAAATCGGGTACAATCGGTACATATCCGAATAAGAGTAGCTCATATAAAAAGACTGTTCGCGTAGAAGTTATTATTTGTTGATTGTTCAGTTTAAAGGGACGATTAAACAAATATGTATAAAGACTTTGGGAAGGTTATTCGAAGATTTTGCAATGCTCTACGAATAAAAACAGCAGAATGTAGGCAACGCTTTTCGATAGATGGAGAAAAATGTCTTATGTGTCAGTCATACGAGGAAGCAATACAGCACTGTACTGCTGTGTTAGTAATACACCCGAGGATTTGTATGATTTTATGGAAATAATCGGGGTGATGGGGTTTATAAAACTGTTGGCAAATATTCATATGGAATATATACTAAATTGTAAGTTTTAAAGTAAAAATTTAACCACCTCAACTACTATCATAAGAAATTAATGATGTGAATTTAGAATTTTTTTGTATATATTAGCTTGTTTACGTTATAAAATATAAAATATACATTGGTATTGTTTAATTTTTTAAATGTTCACATAACTGAAATGGTTATCTAAGTTCTTATGAAAAGAATTATAACAAAGATATGTATTTTTAAAAGGGCCTTATAAACGTTTTACAAAATTATTAATCAGAATCGTTTTATTTAAAACTATAACATAATTTTCTTTACAGCTATTAATATCTGTAGTTGAAATACAACAATTTAGAAACGTATAAGAGAATAGACTGTAATATGTAGGATTATAGCGACAAAAATTTCTCTAAAATCTATGGCTTAAAATTTTAACATCGCTCGTAAGTGCGGGGAATGGAAACCTGTTGTACTCTTCCATATACTCAACTTGTCTACAAATACTGCTTTCAAACAAATTTGGGTAGGTTCTTATAAATTCGTATAATATGACTCTAATATCACTATTACTGTATTTGCTTTTAATTACATCATGTACAAGATTCTGCAAGACACGATTTATTATATCTTTCCATTGCTACATTTAACAGAATAAATCTATATTAGAAGTACCATTTTTCGTTAATTTTTTTGAAGTATTAGCATGGTTGAGAACGATCTGAGATACCCCTAAAAAGTATTCTAAAGTTCCTTTGGTAAACAAGATATAATTCTCATCAAATGTCACCATCTTTAGTAAACAATTCTTATTTAAATAAAACGCAAGTTCTCAAATTTGCATATCTGATTTCGCATACCAACTTCCATAGTGCGTATAATGTATGGAAGATTTGATATAAACTTCCTACATATGTTGAGGGATACATCAAGTACGGTCTGCGAAGTGATGTTAACCAATCTGAAAATTATTTTATAATCGACGAACGGGTTCAGGCCTACAATTATGATTTTGGAAGAAGATTTTGTTATGGCGCATGGTTTTTCAAACAGCAACTTGGTTCGCTTTAACTGAATTGCGGCGTTTATACACTTTTTATGCGCTGCGGTCGACTGGTTTTCCAAATCCTTAATTTGCTCCCACTCATTGTCTGTAATTTTTAGTTCCTCCTGGAAATAAACCATATCGATGTGCTTATTGTTGTGTTTTTTTATGGCGTCACATCCAGCAAAAACGCTTTCACACACACTGCATACGATACTTAAGTTGTTCATGCTAAAAAAATTAATGATTAACAGTTTTTGAATTATACATGTAAATATTAATTTCTTCAACGATTGAAAAATTCAAACTAAGACTTACTCTTCTCTGTCGATAATCCTCACACAAAATTTTCAAGACAGAAAATTCTGTAACACTATTAATTACACTTTAAACGATTTTACGTTTTACAAAAATAAACTTAAAATAAACTTTTGGTATCATTTCCCCGTATTTATGTACATAGAGAAGATATAAGTATAAGTATAATTTGTCCTTACATTAACCCAGTTTAAATCAAATTATAGAATGCGTATTTCCGTATATTAACTAGATTTGTGAAAGGTACTTTTATTAAATTAATAGTCAGACGTTATTGCCAAAACAATGCAAGGCTGATGATCATACATTTCACTAAATTTAGTTAGAAAATACGTCTTATTTTGAACTACATTTAAAATAGATTATCGAACCACTTTCTAGCCCACCGTACAGAATCAATATGTATTATACCCTTTGATTTAATTATTTGAATGTGGATGCACTAATTGAAAATTTTAACAATCCTAGATATTAATAAATATTTTTTGAATTTTACTCTATTATTAAGTTAAATCTAAATAAAAATGCAGAGGTGTTTTGCTGTTAGGTTTTTGAATATTAAAACACTACGCGGGTCTTTGTTGGAGCTAATTTTAAAAGACGTGATAATTTATTTCGATTCCCTAAGAAAACTCTATGCTAATTTGATAGGTTACACGATGGGTTTATCTCAAAAGACAGAGAAATACTGTTTAAAAATATATTAAAGACGAACCCCATATAGTTTGTAAAAGGTTGACCTGTGAATCAGTAAGGGGTCGTCCGATTTGAAAAAAATACGAAGGATTTGTGAACCTGAGAAAAAACACAATAATAAATGTATCTTACACGACGGAGTTATATTAAAAATACTGCTAAGAGTAATTTTTTCTAAAAATTCTAAAAATGGTGTTGCTGGTTAAATACAAACAGGTAAAACTCACTATAAAACAATTATAAGCGTAACTTTTCCAGTCAAGACTTGCATATAACGCCAATTAACATAATAAGGAGCTGAGAACGCTCGACCATTGGCATAAAATGCGAGGAAGCCATGTTTCAGTGCATTAGGCGTCAAAGAATCGACGAGTTTGATCAAAATTACAAGTTACAGATGGACTTTTCTTGTGTTAACGTTACAAGTGATGTACGAGTACTACAATTAAATATCAACCAACTAGTTGGTAAGACACCTTATAGGCTAGGCGAATTTCCACCAAATTCTCACCACCATATAATAGAAGTTGGGTTTGATTTATATGGCGGTCTTATCCTGTCATCCAAGTTATTTGCTGTAGTGGTATGTGCGCGGATTCTACGATAACATCCTCATGCTTCGATTGGAAGAAATTGGGTATTTTTCAAGTGGAATTGCAAATTCACCAATTTGCTCCAGACCCAAAACAAGTGGGATTAAATGGTTTGACTACTGGAGACGACGTTTTTGACATACTATTGGATCAAGATTTCAAATTGCAGCTGAGCACAGCCTTTAATAAAAGTATATGGCTGTTGAACAATTTTGAAGAAGTGAATTTATATAATATGGAAATTATAAAAGATAGGAATGTTATTGTGCTACCTGCATACGACTACATCAAGCTATTAAATTTGGTTTAAAATGGATGAGTTGAGGTGTAGAAACTCTCCAGAATTTTACGAAAAATTTGTAGGTGATATAAAAAATGTATGTGGAAATACGATGGACGAAAAAAGGGTTCAAACGTTATTAGAGGAAGAGAGCCGTGCCAGTATTTCTCTGTCTAATGATTGAAGCAATTTAAATTACTTGACAATGTTGGAAATTATTAAATGTTACCCCATCTAATACTTCAAAAAACGCGACTGCAAGGCAATCGCTTGCGCAAATGTTTAGAGGTTTGGATATCCGAGATTCGCCAGACTCCGGTTACCACAGCAATTTATAGATGTTATCAATACATGTATATATTTTATTAAACAACATTATATTTCTTGATAAAGTTTGTTTTTACATATTTGTATCGCCAAAATTAGCAAAAATTATTAATAGACGTATTAAAGTATCTTGTTTATTTTAATTCTTACGCTTAAAGTGTTGTAACCGATAACTGCATTCCTGTTAGCGTCACCAAATATGTGGTTAGTAGTATGGAAAGTTAAACGGGAATTTTTTCAAAATGAGAAGTAATGCCGCCGACAATTTTTAATTCTGGTAAGTACAATTAATCGTCTCGTAGGAATATTCGAGTTTCACTTCCAAATAATTTACAAAACTGACCTCGTCATGTAATTAACACAAATCAGATACATATTTCTTGTATTTCTCAAAGCATGTAGTCAGTAAAGTAATTAATAGAAAGTGACGTTTCTTGCTAGTGCTTTAAGTATTGAATCTGTTTTACCCTAAATACGTAGTAAGGATCGCTACTAAAAAGGAATTGTACACTGTTTTCACATGTAATTTGGGTAACCCATAATCGTCAAGAAATTAGTGCAGATACGAATTGTATTTTCCAAGTACATATTTAGAATTGAATTAGCTACATAATTATGTTATGACATGTGTTTAGAAATTAAAATGTAAATCCGGAAAATTTATAAAATATTTACTCTGTCTAAAATTTTATGGAATATTCTAAAAACAGTACATTACTGTTTGAAAATGTTTTTAAATATCAAACACTTATGGCTTATAGAGGGTTCATTTCTATAATTCGGAAGCGCGTAATACTTTTATACAAATTTAATAAGTTTGGTTAATAGGTATAAGGGTACAATTTTCTCGAAAGTGGTCCTATTTAAAATTTATTTACTGATTTGGGCTCCCTAGAAAAATCTAACAATAATTAATACCAAACAAAATACATTTATCTTAAAAGAAACAAAAAATCTTTTATATGTTCGCTAGAGGGTATGTATGTAAAACGGTAAGGGGTGGTTGGATTTTAAATCTGTTTGCAGATTCGCATTCTGCGTAGAATTTTAGACTAACTTGATGTATCGCATGGTTAAAAAATTTATACGGACGGTCAGAAATCGCTACCAGCAAAAAATCTTAAAATGAGAGTAGCTCCCTGGGGGATGATACTATCTAAAAAAATTCCTAGAAATTCGGGTAGCTAATATTAATTGATACTAAACAAGATAGATTTATCTTAAAAGACAAAAATCTTTAGTCGAAGAAAACTATTTGGTCCAGATGTGTATGGAAATGTGGATGCTGATGGAAATGTGGCGGGTAAACGGTTAAAACAATCTACTATTAAGGCGTCTCAATGCTGCAATGCCGTTTATTAGTTATTTTTTTATTTCCGTGTAAATCTTTTTTAGCGTTATTTTGAAACGAAAAACTGTAAATACATCAAACTGCAGTTTATTAGTGCATTAGTAACATGAAAGTATTGCATTTGTATGTTTTTCATGTCCGTTCGAACAAAACCTATCTCAGTTTGGCGTTTGTAAAAGGCAGCATTTTAAAGTACCACTGCATACTCCTTCTCCTAGTTGTAATAAATGGCAGTCTGGTCTGCAAGCCGTTAGTGGAACGTCTATACCCAAAGCTTTGCATGGCACATCCCCTAAAAAGAGAAATTCATTATTTGCATACTTTCAAAGCAGAATTAATTATAATCCCAAGGGAATGAATATTATTGCCTTTTGTGCATAAATCGAAGAAATTTTTTTTTAAATATTTTTTACAAAATTATAACAACAGCTTCTGTGGATGAGATGCTTAGCTAATAGTGAAACTCTCATTTAGAAGGCATATTCACGTATACTGATATTGTTACATGCAGTAAAGTAAACACGTTGTATGTAAGAATGTCTTATAACAACAATATCATTTAAATGCTATTAGAATTTCATTCAGAGAATCTGTAATCTCTCGCATTTTTTTTCTCGGTACAATTCAAACATTGTGAACTTAGTAATCTTTATAAGTATACATTTGTATTAACCAATCGTGAAGCGCGGATAAGAAGATCTAGCGTCGCCGTGGAACAATGTAGTAAGCGTAAACCTACGGATCCCAAAGTCCCGGGTTTAAATCCTGACAAGGCCGACTACTTAAAAAATGGCTGGTGAGCATTTTTCACAAAAATTACACCGTTGTTCGGATGAGAGGTTAAATGGAGGTCCCGTGTGTGTGTTGTCACGCACGTTAAAGATCCCTACCTTGCCTGGAACGGCAAGGGTTCGGCAAAATTCTAAATTTCCAGGCAACAAAAACACTCGCCTCCTGGCCAATGTAGTACCTACGGGTGGAGCATTGGAAATATAAATGAACGGATAAGAAGGTCTGCATTTTTAGCTTTAAAATGGAAGTCGATACCGAGTCAATACTTGTGGAAGCCGTAGGAACACCAATGGAGACACGAACGGTTTGGTTAATAATTAAATGAAATTTAGCTTAAGATTAAAGTTGTTAATCTATTTTAAAGCTTTTCCAAGTAAGTTGTTGTTTCAATAAATTGGTAGATGTAGTTTTAGTAGAAAATACTTTGTCCTCAGCTTACAGTAATTTTGAAGAAAAAATAAAACGTCCAATAAAAATGTTGTAAAGATAATGCCGTTATTAAGTTTTATCTACATTAATGATACGGCCAGATATACATACCTGGACATGGACATACTGCTGGACATGGTGGGGTTGGCGGTGTTAGCGACGTTCTACTGGCTGTCTTAGGGCGTGCGGCATCTGCAACAATTAATAGTGGTCAATTGTTTTACACATAATCATGTTTCGTCGAGAGCTGCATTTTTAAGGAGCTATCAGTTCAATAATCAAAGTTTATTATCGATTGTGATCAACTTATTTAAAAATTGAACACCGTTGAAGAGTTGACATTTATGTGTAGCGTAATTTCCAAATTGTACTCTTGATAATGAATATACGCCATACAGAGGAATGGCTTAAGTAAAAGTAATATGGGTAACATAATCAGATGGCTACATACAAAACATTCTAATTAATAGGAAACGTATTAATATGAACTGCAATACAGATGCATTAATATTCAAGAAATTATAATAAAAGATAATAAAAGATGTTAAAATCTTCAGCGGACACGCGTGAATTGTACCTGCTTAAAGTACTTATGTTGTACAGAAACATGCCCAAGCAGCTTTTAGAATTTATCCTTAGAAGAGTAAAACTATTATATCGTTACTGTGTCAAAATAAAGCCATCCGTTTTATAAATAGTAGATGTTATAAGATTTTTCGTTTTATGTGTTCTTAAAATTTTGATGAACTTTTCATCTACAGGGTTACGTACTATATTTTGAATAAATTTAGCGAAACTGAATTTGCACTATATTTTTTGCCGTATCCTTAACTCTAAAAATATCAAATAGTTAAGTGCATCGACGGTTATGGCAACCAAACAGTAGATTTATGAAATCTAAACTAAACTCTCTAAAAATAAAAAAGCAATTTCTGTCAGTTGCAAAGGAACAAACAGAACACACCTAACAGCGCCGACTCTCAGTCGAGCAGTTTGGTGGTTAATTCTACAATTAAATATTGATTAAAGAACATGAATAAAAAATTTCAAATTTATTTATGAGCGCCAATATCTTTGTTGTTAAAAAACTGAATAAGGTTAAAGCAAAAAATAAACTTATTGCACTGTTGGAAAAATGTCAATTTTTAACATTTTGCTTAATTTTAGCCGATATTGTTTCATAAACTTAGATTATAGGATTCCCAGGCAGACCACAACTACAGAAGCTCCTTTTTGAATTCAACCCTAAAGAAAGTTGATATATTTTAATTTACAGGGAAGGCACACTACTCACGAATACTTGCAAATTCTATGATATTGTAAATACATAATTTTAAAGCAATTAACTTTTATTCGTATTTCTTATGTTAAATGCAATTATTATCGTGAGATATGTAAAAAGTTATTGGTGATCATCATCTATTAGAAGCAAAAATACTAGAAGCAAATTTAAAATTTACCCATTTGCTTAAAGCATTAATAAACATACATTTTTGTGCATTAAAAAACCATTACTTCTCAGTTGATTGTGTTAATTCTTCTTAGATTGAAGAAATATAAGTATATACACACCGTTTTTACAAAAAAAGTACTTACGGACTTGGAATACTGCCACCAATCCAAGGAATGCGATGAACAGTACTGTTTTCATCTTGTTCTAGGGTTTCAATTCTTCACCTTTAAAGAAAGTTGCATTTCAGTATTGTTTGTTTTTCCCTTTTTAGTTTAATTTACGTAGGCAGCTACATTCAACTTTGCGATAGGTTAATCTAGTTTGATTTAGACATTCACAAATAGTCGCTAAAACTTCTAATTCGACATAAAATTTTAAATTCTATTAACGGATAGTAATAGTAACTATTAGAAGTCTTGGTAGTTAATATAATTAAGCACTTCCAAGTTCAAATAACAATAATATCAGACATAATTTGCCTACACAAAGGAATATGATAAGCTAATTTAATTTCTGTATGCTGGCTCTGTCTTTGCTAAAGACTTAAACACCAGTTTAAAATGAATATAAGAAAGTTAGAGATAAAATCAACAACATTAGAACAAAAGAGAACTTGTAAAATATAAATCAATTAAACTATGTGCAATTTGATTATACTAAAGAATGATAAAGTGTATTGCTGAAACATTCGTCGGCGCAAAAACACAAAACCTTTACAAAGACAAATTTAGCTTTAAATTAAATAATAGCTTAAACTTATGTGATAATCGTTTCTTAACAAATCGCAAAGAACTGTTGGATGGTAGTAAAAATTGACAGTTTAAACTTACCGTCTGGTTTGGTTTAGTATCTGTTGTGTTGAACCACCACTGAGTGAATTGTCCGAGGCTTTGCTTTATATAGGATTCACGCCTTATTTACGTCTAAAATTACTAATCCACCAGTCACCTTAGCAAGCTCATTACGCAATGTTTTTTATGACCAATAATGTAGTACATGCTTGAAAATATCCAAAAAATTGTATTGTTTTTAAAAAACAGCTTGGTATTACAATCCCTGTGCACTTAGTAGCTGATGTTATCACTTATTGTTCATTTCTTGACCTTGTTTTATAATTCTAATTAGATATTATGGGACTTGTTGGTAGTAAAGTTGTTTTTGTTATGTTTAGAATGGTACAATTTAACCAAACATATTTTGGCCTATTATAAATTACATAAAAACCTAGATAAAAAATCAACTGACATCCTGTCTCTATAGCTACACTGAATGTTTTAAATAATAGATTAAGATGATATATGAGCGAAATATTGACAAATGCACACTTATTGCTTATAAAACAGTTTCGCATTCTGCTTTAGTTTAACTTTCCAAATTTTATTTACACAATATAGAAGTAGACAAAATTTAGTCTTTCAGATTGTATGCAGATTGGAAGATCACAGTGAAGAGTGAAAGCATTTGCAATCGGTATGTCCAAGACATTACTCAAAAATACACGCAAACTGTCACACCGAATACTAGTTAGAAGTTTTACATACCACAATACGCTATTATGAAGTATAATTATCTAAAAGATGCGGGTATTAAAAAAATGCTTTAGAAACTCCACAAAAAGTTTTACTTTCCCGGTTTCTTCATTGCCCAAGATCTACTTTTCGCAGCTTTGTAGAGCAACGTTTCACATATATGTTTTTAAAATTAATTTTCTAACTATAGATGACCCACAGTTCCATAACGTGGGTTTGTCCTCAAAGACTTTTCTATGTTGAAGTATTTATATCGTATGTCATTTTTACATCCACCGCTATTCTAAACTTTCCGATTCTAGATTCGCCATCACTTTCTTATTACTTTTTTATTTAGTACATTTAATTGACTGAAATGGTTTACAGAATCTTCTCAAGTTACAATTTTTCTTATTACTTCTCGGACTTATTTCATTGTATAACAGAAATATACAGTTTAGTAAATACATATTAATATTAATCGAATTAGTGTCCTTAGAGGTGTTCAGCAAGTATTGACGTTTAACGAAAGAGAAAGCTTCCGTTTCGAGGTAATATACCTTTAGTTTCCTTATCCTTACGAATTATAGTGGCATGAATTCCAATAACGTTTTGTAATGTTTCAACTTAATGGGTGCAGTAGGTTTAAGCGTCACAGGATTGATTCAAGATATTATTAGGCGAAGAAAAGAACTCATATACATTAAGTGATAAATTTGATTGGAGTGGAATTCTTTCAGTTGTCATTCGATCGCGACTGAATAAAATTTATGTATGAAATAGGAAACTTCCAAAATAAATTCCTGTAAAGTTCAAAAATTTTTTATTGTAGTTTATTTTTCTTCAAATGTTTGCATAATTATTGATAATCAAAATTCGATTTATTTTAGTAAAATGATCGTATAGAATAGTTTGTTGCTCAATTAAGATGACTACCAAGCATAGTTGATGCTATTTCAGGTATGTTACGTTTATTTTCGGCATAAATTAAAATACACCTTGTTGCTTTTAATTCATTACCCATTCACATAGATTCTGTTTCTACTTTTCAATACTCCAACACCATTTTGTATATTTCACCTGCTTACAATAAGTCCGTTTATTATATTTTCAATGAAATTCATTTGCACAAATTTGGAAAGTTTTCGTTTTAAATGAAATAGTCTGTACCTTGTTTTAGATGTCCGCTGGTTTTGTACATATTCTGATAACGTATAATTACTTTCTAAATGCTACGACCTAGAAACTCGTAGAAATAAGATATTGTACTATTTCACAAGTATTTCAAGATTCTAATCATCTCTTGGCATGTTGTGTTAACGCGAGGTTTGAATGTTGAATTCCGCTTTCAAAAAGGAATTGAATCTGGTGCTGCAACTCGTGCTTGGTGGTATTTTCGATTTACTCGTCTGGTACTTCAAGAGCGATGCACGTTTTCTTTTCTTGTTGACAAGTGGCGGATATCTTGAACGTATCGGTAAGTTCTCCTGCGCTTATTCATACTTATAAGATTATTTTTTAGCTCTAAACTGGAAGCCAAATTGCTTTTTTATGTAGGCCCGACTGTTCGTTGCCACAGGCCAATTGGTGCTTTTTACTCGTAGATTGATGTTGCCGTTAAGGTAATTGGGTAAATGAATCCGACTATCGTAGCGATTCTGTGCTGTGTCACGTCCGCTAACGTGTAAGATAAGGAGTCAGACACGTGCAGGTATATGATTTGTTTGCTTTGTATGTACATCAAGAGATTACTCCTTTTCAGCGTTTGATGTAGTTATGTGCCAATAAACTTGGAAACGTGAGACTATTATTGGTTGCTATATATAAATATTAGAATCGTCCTACAGGTACGATGTGCAATTTTGAAACAAAAACAAAAATGTTCGTCAAAAGACACTCATAAGTTTTATGATTAGTTTGATTAGTTTTATTGATTAGTTTTTGTAGTTTCTTTTGTCAAATACGAGATGCGCACTTCGTATCCAAACTAATAATTTGTTTATATAGTATACTTGTGGGTGGTTAAATAGCAACCCTCAGTTCATTTCTTTTGCTGGTTTGTATCGAATTAACTCTTTTGTATATTCTAGTTATTCGGGATTCATGGACTTGGGAGACGTTACCATCTAAATTAGTATTGGGGAATTTACGAAGATATTAAAGAATGTTGCCGTTATAC
This sequence comes from Platerodrilus igneus, assembly GCA_036346225.1. Lineage (NCBI taxonomy): Eukaryota > Metazoa > Arthropoda > Insecta > Coleoptera > Lycidae > Platerodrilus > Platerodrilus igneus. The sequence continues at coordinate 188,345 of JARFIW010000821.1, read as the reverse complement.
CCTTTATTTTATACTGTAGAAATTCTTTTCAAAAGTATGACAAAGGAAAGGAGTAGAATTTTTTTTAAGTGTGTTCTCCTTTTTTATGTAACATGTTGCCTTATTAGACGTTTTTCTGTTACTTTGTTCTTTTGTTTTAAATTAATGTGTGCTTTTATTTCAGGCCTTTCCTTCATTTTCATATTGCTAATGCCCCGCCCACTTGCCGATTGAGCTCGGTCATTCTTATTTTTATATTTCAGGCTACGTCAAGGTAAGTAGCAGGTAATTCAAAACCTATAAGTATTTTAGTGGAGGAACAAAGTTTACGGTTAGGTCTGGTTATAACATTCACATTTGCAATAATGGTTCTGATTAGAGTTTGTTATTACTGTTCTTTGACTAATGAAATTTGAAGACCGGGTTATCGGTGTCGTATCATCAGTTAAAGTGTATTATAAAAAATTCAATTTTGGGATTTTCAGATTTTTAACCATTTTACCAGTAAGGAACGAGAAATTCATTTGTTTCACCAAATACGAAAAGAGTACTGTTACGTACAAATTGGATGCTAATGACCACTGAAATTTTCGTAAATGCTCAATCGTAATAGAAAACGGATTGTACTAGCTAGCTTACGGGAGCGACGGGTGGATTCTATGAAAACAAATGCAATATCTTTTAATGGATAGACAAACTCTAACCCTGTCTAATTTTACCTGCCTAAATAAGTCCATATTGGTCTAATTACAAATGTTTGGCGCCAAACCACTTTTAGCTGGTCTTTATTCCCAATGGATGCTGAGTTATCTCTTATTAAGCGTGTACAAACGCAAAATCTGGATACCAATACATTATTGTGTAACTAACGGAATCTACGTAAACATGATATTGAGTAGGTAGAAGATTAAAATTTTATCACGTTGAACTTGTGATTTGAATATCAGGGTCAACCGTCCTTTTCAAAGATGGACAAACTCAGTAATTCATGATTTAACTACGGTTAAAGAAAGTATTTAAAGAACGAATTTATTGAATTACCGTTCCGCGAACCACTAGAAACCAGTTCGTCTGCAGGACGACTGTGCTTATCACTCGCCGTAAGGTCAAAGCTCATCTTCAACGATTGGCGTTTGATTAAATGCCAAGGAATGAATGTATAGAATTGAATTGCTCTTTCCATTATGCGATGACGGGATTATAATCTTTACTATTTTAGGAAATTTTAAATTTTCTATATTCAACAGTGTGTATGATTTGAACTGAACTTGTAGTTGGTGTTAAGGGCTTTCTGATACACGGAAATGCTAGGCACTCCGCGGTTGCTATTTAATATTGACATCTGCATCTTTGGGTAGGTGCAATACCTCTTAGATTTATATCATTTTTTGAGCTTCTGTCTGAGTAACTTATAATGATTTCGTAGATGATTAGTTATGAAGAATATGTTGGTGCTTTTATAATTCGATATGTCTATAGTGACGTTTCGGTTTTTAACTGCTAGTTGTAAAACAATGCACTAAGCATTTTACTATTTATTTTGGTATTTTACTTTAAGAATATTATTGAATAGTCCCACTACAATTGTAAACTAGAGGCATATCACTTTCGGAAGAACTCGCTATTATAATGCTCAAAAACCGAGAAGTGAGCTTTTAACATTAATAATTGCATTACCAAAGTACACTTTTCCAAGCATGCTGATTATTTCACTGCATATTGAAATTGATTACTGTGTTCCTTCTAAATAAAACATAATCCTAATGATTGAAGCAATACAAGGTTCCCTGCACTTTACTGAATCTGAACTGAAAGAGTCTTGCCTTAAGCATATTAATCACCTAATCGTTGTAAAATTTTGAGCACTCAATGGTATTTTGAATCAATCCTATGGCTATTTCAAACATCAGCTTTCAGGCATATAACTTAGTAAGCACACAAATACACGAAGGCTTCCAATTGGTTTCGGGCGACAGAATGTCCAAAGAAAAAGCAAATACGAGTATATCACATTTAAATGGAATAATCGCTATAAATAAATACGCAGAGATGCGTATACTGTTTCCGGTTAAATACGTTTGAAATACAGAAATTCACGAAATGTCAGCGCTGCTAAAACTCTAGTTTTATAATAAGCACTAAGCCTGATTACTATTAATATATATCACTAACCGCTTAAATTCCGATAATTTTTAGAAAAGGTATTGAATCAATAACACCATGTGCCGTTGTCAAAGGTTTTATAAACTCTCTACAGGTAATAAGATATATTAATGAAGCAGCATGGTGAAAGGGATAGTAAATCTAGAGTGAACAAGGATAGAATAATAAACAGTTTTTATGTTTATGTGATTGAACCACAAATGAAAATAGAAGTAAAAAAAAAAATAAATAGCTCAGGGAAGAGAATTTTTAAAATCCAATGTGCGATATTAAAATCTAGTTCAATTATAAGAGGTAGAAAAAGAATTTTAAAAGTCGTAATTGAAACGTTGTTCTACACAACCGAGAAAAGTGGACCATTGGCGATAATGAAACTAGTATATTGAAGCCTTCGTGAAGTCTGCCAAATATTAGCCGAACAGATAAAATTATTAAAGGCAAGGTCTTAAAGATGGTTTAGGAAGCTAAAAAATTTACTGGTATAAATAAAGGAAGGCTAGCACAAAATGTTGTCAGAGATGGAGCAATGTTAAACAATGACAAAGAGGACGGCATTAGGTAAAATCGATAAATGAAGGAAGAGGTTCAAATATATGCACTAGAATAAAATATATGTAGGTAGAGATTGTTTGGACTCTGAAGCGGCTAGTAGCGTTAACCACGGAAAGTCAACTTTCAGATTGGAACTAATTACAGTGTTTGTGATAATTATTGCATTAGTAGCTTTCATCATTTGCTTACTGCATGTATCTATTAATTAAGCTGGAAATGCAAATAAACAAGTTCTCGAGAGGTATATTTTACGTGCCTTTTTGAGTAGTCCTTGGATATGTTGGTTTCAAATGAGTTCTCTGTTCACTGTCGTCTATGAAATTACATACAATCTGAAAAACTAAATTTTGCCTACTTCTTTAATGAATTAATAACCATTATCTATTTACTTTTGAGTTCAATTATCAAAAATAACAAAATAACAAAAAACAACTTTACTATAAACAAATACAATAATTTGTAATTAGAATTACGAAACAAGATGAGAAAAGAATGTTTAGTGAGGATATCAGCCGTGAAGTGCGCAAGCAACTTAAAAAAGGTAAAACAGTTGTTAAAAACATTGCGTAGCGTTATGAATATACGTTTGTTTTTGTGTTTTCGACTTGTACATTAATTGTCATAAATAACATTACGCAAACCGATTGTTAGTTGCTTGTAGGAATGATAATTTTCCAAATGTGAAAAAGGTGTGAATACTATATAAAGCAGAACCTTGATCAGTTGATTCAGTGGTGGTTCAACACAAAAAATTCCAAACTAATCCAAATGGTAAGTTAAATTATATCAGTTTTTACTATTTTATAACAACACGTTTGAACGTGTAATATTGAAACTATCCTATAAATTTGAAGAATTCTTAATTTAGTGTTAAAGCCATCTGAATAAAAAATTTCGTAGTTTTGCCCGGTTAAATATTTCAGTAGCTATTTATTTTAATCCCAAAAAATAAAGCAGTTTTTGCCAAGTTGAAGATCAGATTGTACTAAAATATAGGCAAATTGGAACTAATTTATAATTCAATTGTCTAAATTCTGTAACGTATTTTAGTTGAGTAACACTTTGCTTTAAGTTCTCATTTTGTTATATTGACCATTAAGGTGGTGTTTGAATATGATTTACCGTTGAAATTATCATTATTTGAAATTTATAATACCTTATTTTACAGTCTTAAGAAACTTGTTATTTATTATTCCTTTCTGGAACTGTAATTTTTTTTTATAATTAGTAGATATAACAACAGCTTGTATAAAATCTAACACAAACTGCATTAGTTTATCGCACAACTGTATACAGAAAACTAAGTAAATTGAGTTAAAACTATAAGCGCAAACAAAACTGAGATGTAATTTTGTTTAAGGGTAAAGTATACAATTCCAAGTTTAAGATGAAATCAGTACTGATCATCACCTTCCTTGGCTTGTTGGCAGTATTTCAAGTCCGTAAGTAAAAATGGTTTTTAGTAACGCTTCGGTAGTATAAACAAATAGAATTCAAAAAATAAAGAAAGCTAGTATTCTTCTTTCTTATTATGTTTACGCAATTGTGACTACTTCATCGTCCATCCAAAAGGAGTAAGTGTATTTTGATCTGGTATTAAACAAATTGATCAGTCGCGATGCGTTTAATTTTTAGGTTACATAATCAGATTCATAATAATTTTTAATAATCAATCAGAAACTTGTTAAATGTGCGAGAGTGGAACAAATGTTTTTATTTCTTCCTGCTATAAAGTTTAAGCATTTTATAGCTACTACATTTTTGCAGATGCTACACGGTAAAAGTCAGCCGGTAGAACATCACCAACACCACCTCCACCATGTCCATCAACATGCCCATGTCCAGGTATGTATATTATCTTTAATCTTTAATATACAAGTATGCTTACTGGCTTTGCCTGTTTCTTCAAAATTACCAAGAAAAGGTTATTCCTTCTACAACTGGAATTTGTTTTTTAAGTGACAGCCTACTATTATTCAGGGTAAAACCATGAAATGGATTAACGCCTTTAACTTTAAGCTAAATGCAATTCAAATACTACCAGATAATTACGCTTTAAATATCCATTACTTGAATTCACCCTCTTCAATTATCGATTTTTATGCTACAACATGAAAAGTTTTCTTATCACTAACTCTACATGATAATTACACATTTAAACACACGGATTTATGCTTCCTTTATCTAAAAATTGTACTTAGTCTTTACCCTAATTCTAAAATGAAACGAAATTAATCTTACTATTTCCCATTACAGAGTTTAGGTAAAATTATAATATTTTTTAAAGAAAGATTGTCATAGGATATCGTTGTAATCAACGTGTTCTTGTCAATTAATAGTAGTTTGAGCTGAATCCTTGTAGGTTGGGGAACAATTTTTAACCCTAAAGTTCTTGATGCGATTTATAGAAATAGCATCCCGAAAAATAATTGAAAAGTACACCTTAAGTCTAATATAGGTGTTGTTGATCTCATATACCGTATCTAGTGTAGAACGGTAGGTTTTCAACAAAACACTAAATTACCTAGCTAAGTATTTCTTGTGTTCTGGCTTAGATACTTCTCAGATTGACAGTAACAAAATATTTCAAATTTCGATATTAGCGAGTTTTAAAGATAAAAGTATTTACATTAGCAGTTACACATTTTTACCATATGCACAATATCCGAAATACATGATTCTTGGAAGATTTTTCATGGTGAAGTTCGATCTAATATTCCCCAACCGCAAAGACCGTGATCGTTAAAGACAATAGTAGCCACATTTCGAATGAATTTTATTTTTCTTTTTAGTACTACACCATTAATCAATTTTACTTTTTAGGTGATGTGCCGTGTAAAGCCTTAGGCATAGACGTTCCGCTAACGGCTTGCAGACCAGACTGCCATTTATTACAACTAGGAGCAGGAGTATGCAGTGGTACTTTAAAATGCTGTCTTTTGCGGACACCAAGTTAGGGTTTTTTAAAAAAAAACATATAATTATGAAAGTAGACTGATGCGAACCTTTATGTTAATAATGCATTAATAAATTGCAAATTAATTAAAATATTTTAAATTGTTTACCCCAATTAATGTTTAAAATTTTCAACCTTTACAGGAAGAATAATTAGACAACGTTACTATATGGATGTGACAATAAACATCAAACCTTTCCGCATCACATCCCTTTCTACCTTTTATGAAGGGTTTTCATAATTCTAATTTCTAGAAATAAAACAATTGCGTTTGAACCCTTTATAAACGGGTTTTCTGGAAATTTAGTTTTTGACATTATATTTGTCCTCAAAAGCATCACTGATCCCTAAAAACTAACCCTGGTATGTTCAAGTTCAGAACTGAACAATCGCTACTCAAAAATAACAGGCTTAGATTCTATTTTTGGTTCCCTTTATCTGAAAACAACCATCGTCCTACCCTAATAATTATGACCGACATCTTAGCATGTTCTGGTTTTGTAACCTATCATTCGAAAATTACGGTTCCAAATATGGTGAATCGTTTCACCAGGGATTAACTAACATACCACTCCTGACTCCAAAAATTCCATGTCTAAAATATATGAGCTTAACTCATAAGATTTTGTTAAACCCAAAGGCTCAGACTTTATTTATTGTGCCTTCTTAACCTAGAACCAACACTCGTTTCACGTCAAAATCGAAAACTTCCACCACAAAATACTGTGTACGTATAACGTAATAATTTTTCAAAACTGCAGGGTCATGTGTATGTATTATTTCAAACCCAGTACTAATGGTTTGTTTTCTTTGTTCAAAAGCGAACACCTCCTCCCAATAAACAGCAAATGTGTAGCGGAGCAATTCAAATGCAGCATAAAACTAAACGAATTAATAGCGGAATTGATAGTTTGGGAACAACTTGCGCTTGATGTTGGTTATGTGATAGCTACCTAAGATTTATGTTACGGATTATTGAGGCCAAAAGCGTAGACTTGCTACGTACATGGACATAACCGGAAGAACAATGAAGGAATGACCGGGCTCAATACGCGAGTAGGCACGGTTTTACAGGACTACAGAGTATCATCATCATCATCATCATCATTAGGTCTTCAGTCCTGGAACTGGTTAGACGCGTACCATCATTGTTTCCTATTCTGAACTAACCTACAGATTTTCACAGATTTGCACAGTCTGCATCTATCACTATCTGATCTAGGTCTACATCTACCTCTTTTTTCCTATCTCTGCTTGTAATATATCCCATACTATTTCCAAAAATGCCTTAGAACGTATTCCGCCCTTCTATTTCTCTTTTTCTCCAGATATCCTTGTTCCCCTACTGTTTCGATAACCTATTTGTTATTGTTTTTGTCTGTCCATGCTATTGTCCTCATACATCTGAAGCACAATATTTCAAAAGGCTGCTACCGTTTTTCTGTCTGCGTTTCAGACTGCCCGTATTTCATAGGCATACTGTGTTGTGCTCCACACATATGCTTTCAACAATTTTCTTCTTGTTCTATGTTTGTTATATTTCCTCATAGGCGCTGTTCTTTCTTGTTAGATGCAGTTCGGTCACCGTTCTATTGTTTTACAGTTATATACCCTATTTCTTCGACCTTCAGTGGTTGTGAAGGGAGGTAAGCAGCCTGTGGCTGCCAAGTTCCCCCAACACTTAACCATTTACCGATTTAATATATTTTCCAATAAATCTTTTCACACAGTCAACATTAGTTGCAGATATTTCGCAACCAACAACTAGTTGTTTATACTAATCATCAGATTTATCTGCGCTTATTTTTTCGTCATTAGGTTTTCCGTCTCAAAACTGGTTGGACACGTACCTGCACTTATTTATATTCTAAACTAGCCTACAGAGTATACCATAATAAAAAGCATTTACAAAAAAAAACTCTAATTAGAAAAACATGTTACAAAATAAAAAAAGAACCAACCTGTGAGAAAATATTTTTCTTGTTACAAAATATCCTAAAGGATTTTCAGTACAAAAATTTGTACAAAATCAATAAATACATTCCTGATATTTTTTTTTACAAAATACGAAGGATTTTCACAGTACAAAAAAAGAGTGTAACCAAAAATAATTAATACCTTCCTGAATTCCCGAGGAGTAATTTAAATGGTAACGTCTCAGATACACATTAAACAAGAAAAATTTAAACAAAAACTAGAATGGACTGCTTTCAGTCATGCTGTATTTACAATTATTAAATATTTATTATCTAAATAGTTTAACTTTTAATAAAAAAAAAAATTAATTACATATTTATGGTAATTACAGACAATCTTCTGCTGTCAGAATGCATCCTCAAAGCAGGACCAGGTAACAACCTTATACCTAAACCGTATGATATCTCTAAAACAAAGCATATAAGAAAAAAAAGTTTATAGGTAGTAATGTTTAAATTTAATTACCATAACAAGATTACTCAAAATTGGTAGCAGTGTATAATAGGCAACTAATATAATAAAATTTGCTTTTAAATTCGCAGCTGAGCAATGATCTAGTTTGCATCCCTCTCTGCCGACGCCACTGACCGTTTGCGAGACTCTTAAATCCGCTGTTTATGTTGAAGCGGCGAATAGTGATAAACGGCAGCATCAGTACATAGTTATGCAATTCTCAAGGAAGATCGCAAATAATACGTCTAGAGCGGCTATTCGAGGAACACAAAGCTTGGATCTTTTCGCCAGTATGCACAGAAGATTTCAAATATTGTTTATCAGGTTGGATGTTGTTGAAACTAAAGTAAGGGCTCAATGGACTGGACGATCATGTCCACCGGAGGAAGTTACCACACAACGGTGCACGAAAATTTTTAGATAACGAAAAACGACAAATTTTCTGGGTCGTAAGTAGAAAGAATGAATTGAATTCGTTTTATAGCGAGAATTAAATTCAATCCCAGCGTTATCAAACACATAGGTGTTAATAGAAACTCGAAACAAACTTTATAAGAGAAGTGCGATCCATTATTTCAACGAGTCTTTAGGTTTGGGTATTATAAGTAATGACGCACTATCGTCACATGTATCAAGCCAAAGGATACTTGAAACAAGGTACCGATTATTTAAATTATAGAAGAACTTTCCATTTCGCAGCAAATAGGTTTAAATGAAATTGCAGTAAAGCGCACTTATTGCAGGAAGGTCTAATATACAGGATGGTGTTTGGGTATCAAAAGCAGAATCTATGCGAATAAATAATGAAATAAAATGGCTTAAGGTTTAGTACACCGTCTAACCTAGACCGTTTGTAACTGGAAACGTGTTGTCACATAAATGTTGTACAGGTTGACTACTTACATTGGCAACTGAAGGAGTGGTAAGCTAAGACTGCTCACCCCGAGTATTCCGCAAAAAGTAGTATATGAAATATTATTTTGATGATATAATAAAGACAGCTACAGAAGAATAAAGCTAACGATCTCGTGCACCTCTGTTATAACACAAGTATCACATCATGCATTAAAGAAAACACAAACCATGTTCCTGCTTAAATTATTTGTTTGACTTGCAGGCTAACGGTAATTCCTTTGGCCTCGTGATTACTTTAAGTTACTGAATCTTAGTGTAATCGAATTTCGTTTAATAATCTATCTGTTACTCCATTAAATTAATTTTCCGAAACATGGTATAAGCTTTATCTTGTAGTGATTTGTGCCTGGTTTAATAAGTTTAATATTTTGTGTTTAAATTATAGAGTAAAATCAAAATCAAGAAAATAAAAACGTCCTAGTGATGCTATTTTAATAATTTAACATATGAGAAAAAAACATGAAATAATGAAGATAATTAACGAAACCGTTACCAGGCTTAAATCGAATAAATGATTAAGGTGTTAAAAGTTGAAAAGTAGTTTGCAAGGACACTTATATTGGCGGTATGCAGATTAAGACTGCAATAAAAAAACGCTACATTTGCTTTGGTTGCCTTCCGCTTGGTGGTAAAACATCTTCCACAGAAATTGGGTTTACTCATTTAATCATAGTGAAAACATATAAAACTAATAAAGCACATAAAACACACAAAACGTTCAAAATTCCCAAAACGCCAAAAACGGTGGTCTTGTTTTTGATTTATAATGAACTCTTTCTTACAACTTTGAAATAGATATTTTTTATTATTGTGATTAAGCTTCTTGAAACAAATAGGTTTCTGAGTTTTCCCGGATCTTTTGGTATTAGAGATTTAAACGCCGTGGCGCCTTAAAGTTTTGTCTTTGTTTGTACTAAAGCAAAGATGGGCTCGTACCACTCTCTCACACAAAAACACTGGTTTAAGTTCCACAGTTAGGATCAAATAAAAAACAGTAAATGGAAGACACTATCAAAAAATTAGTAATAGAAAAAGGTTTAAAATGGAAGTGTAGATTTAAATATTATTAAAAGTTTATCTCTTGTTGGAAGAATGCAAACAACCCTAAACATGCATAATAAGGAAAACGAATTTTCTTCTTAAAAAATTTATTTGCATTCGATCGGCAAATTCTATTTACACAAGAATATTCATAGGACATTATGGAATGTACCTTTCTTAACTTTTACTGTTGATAAACATAGCTTAATAAACAGGTTTGTGTTACATAATCGTTTAACACAAAGAGTATACATAGTATATTTAATTTTCTTTGCAAATAGGATTCCACATTGAAATACTTACCTCGATTATAAACGGTAATCGCAAAAGCAGTACACTTCCAATTCGAATGTGGTTATACTTTCCATTTCCTAGTGCGGTGGGTGTTACCCTAGGTTAAAAAATAATACTAGAAACGTACTCTAAGCTTTTGACTTTTGCGAAATATTAGAATTAAGTAGAAACATTTTTAGGGTGGATATTGTTAAGTCTGGTGCTCGCCGCACCAGGGTTAATTTCAAACTCGAAACCGTCACCAGATTTGGAATTTTGGGCTTTGACTGCATCGAAATGATACCTTTGTCAAAACTGAAGCATTTTGTAAAGAGACAAAAAGAGCTTATTTATTACTAAAAGCAAGAGACGAAATATGCACAAATAAATCGCTGAAAGAATGATTTGCGTGTCATGCAGCAATGCCGTTTATTACTATTTTTTTTTTTATTTCCGTGTAAACCTTTTTTAGCGTTATTTTGAAGTAAAAAACTGAATATACATCAAACTGCAGTTTATTAGTGCATTAGTAACATGAAAGTATTGCATGTGTATGTTTTTCATGGCGTTCGATCAAAACCAATCTCAGTTTGGCGTTTGCAAAAGGCAGCATTTTAAAGTACCACTGCATACTCCTTCTCCTAGTTGTAATAAATGACAATCTGGTCTGCAAGCCGTTAGTGGAACGTCTATACCTAAAGCTTTGCACGGTACATCCCCTAAAAAGAGAAATTCATTATTTGCATACTTTCCAAACAAAATTAATTATAACCTCAATGGTATGAATATGATTGCCTTTTGTGCATAAATCGAACAAATTTTTCTTTCTATATTTTTTACAAAATTATAACAACAGCTTCTGCGTGGATGAGATGCTTATCTGATAGTGATGCTCACATTTAGAAAGCATATTCACATATACTGATATTGTTACATGCAGTAGATGTGCATATAAAACTAATGAAGCGGTGGAAGTTTATGTTCTCTTTACATAACAATTTAAACCTTCAATGATACCTTTTATGACAGACTGAACCACACACAAACAAACCCTCGCAGTGGATAAAATCTGTTTTACAAATTTAATCCGTAAGGGCCAGTTCTGCATATAACGAGGAGCTAGCTAAACATGCTATCAATCAAAGTAAACACGTTGGATGTAAGAATGTCGTATAACAACAATATTCTATTAAATGCTGTTACAATTTTATTCAAAGAGTCTGTAATCTGTCACATTTCTTTTTGCTCGTTACAATTCAAACATTGTGGACTTAGTAATCTTTATAAGTATACATTTGTATTAATGAATCGTGAAGCGCCGATAAGAAAATCTGTATCTTAACTTTAAAATGGAAGTCGCTACCGAGTTAATACTTGTGAAAACCGTGGGAACACCAATGGAGATACGAACGGTTAAGTTAATAACTAAATGAAATTTAGTTTAAGATTAAAGTTGTTAATCTATTTCAATGCTTTCCCAAGCAGGTTGTTTCAATAAATTGGTAAATGTAGTTTTAGAAAAAATACTTTGTCCTCAGCCTACAGTAATTTTGAAAGGAAGTAAAACGTCAAATAAAAATCTTTTAAAGCTAACCCGTTATTAAGTTTTATCTATATTAATGATAAGGGCAGATATACATACCTGGACATGGACATACTGCTGGACATGGTGGGGTTGGCGGTGTTAGCGATGTTCTACTGGCTGACTTATGGCGTGCGGCATCTGCAAAAATTAATAGTCGTCAATTGTTTCAGCTTTATACGAGGAGGACATAGTAATGTCTCGTCGAGAGCTGCATTTTTAAGAAGCTATCATTTCAATAATCAAGGTTTATTATCGATTGTGATCAACTTATTTAAAAATTGAACACCGTTGAAGGATTAACATTTATGTTTGGCCAATTTACAAATTTTACTCCTGAAAATGAATATACGCCATACAGAGGGATGTCTTAAGTAAATGTAATATGGATAACATGATCGAATGACTACATACAAAATATTGTAATTAATGGGAAACGTATTAAATAGACCTGCAATACAGATACATTCAGAATCAAGAAATTATAATAAATGAGAAAGTTATTATTTTAGTTTTTGAATTCTTTGTATTTATTAACGAAGTGATAATATGAATACCAAATATTGACCTTTTGCAATAAAAGGTGTTAAAATCATCAGCAGACACGAGTGGATTGTACCTGCGGTAAAGTACCTATGTTGTACATGCCCAAGCAGCTTTTGGAATTCATTCCTAGAAGAGTAAACCTATTATATCGTTACTGTGTCAAAATAATGCCATCCATTTTATAACTAGTAGATGTTATAAGATTTTTCGCTTTATGAGTTCCTAAAATTTTGATGAACTTTTCGTCTACAGGGTTACGTACTATATTTTGAATAAATTTAGGAAAACCGAGTTTGCACTATATTTTTTGCCATATCCTTAACGCTCGCAATATCAAATGGTTAAGTGCATCGACGATTATGCCAACCAAACAGTAGATCTATGAAATCTAAACTAAACTCTATAAAAATAAAAATGCAATCGCTGTCAGTTGCAAAGGAAAAAACAGAACACCCCTAAAAGCGCAGTTTGGTGGTAAATTCTACAATTAAATATTGATTAAAGAACATAAATACAAAATAAGAGCTGCTTTTCAAATTTATTTATGAACGCCAACATCTATGTTGTTAAAAAGCTAAATAAGGTTAAAGCAAAAAATAAACTTATCGTGCTGCTGGAAAAATGTCAATTTTTAACATTTTGCTTAATTTTAACCTGATATTGTTTCATAAACTTAAAATATAGAAATTCCCAGGCAGAGCGCAACGACAAAAGGTCCTTTTTGAATTCAACCCTAAAGAAAGTTGATATATTTTAATTTACTGGGATGGCAGGCTATTCACGAATACTTGCAATTTCTATGGTATTGTAAATACATAGTTTTAAAGCTATTAACTTTTATTCGTAACTTCTTACGTTAAATGCAATTATTATTGAGAGACGTGTAAAAAATTATTGGTGATCATCATCTTTTAGAAGCAAAGATACTAGAAGCAAATTTAACATTTACCCATTTTACTCTACCCTTATTCAAAGTATTAATAAATATAAATTTTTGTGTATTAAAAACCATTACTTCTCAGTTGATTGTAATAACCCTTCTTAGATTGAAGAAATATAAGTACATGCCGTTTTTACAAGAAAAACATTTTTACTTACCGACTTGGAATACTGCCACCAACCCAAGGAATGCAACGAACAGTACTGTTTTCATCTTGTTCTAGGGTTTGAATTCTTCACCTTTAAAGAAAGTTGCACTTTAGTACAATTTGTTTTTCCCCTTTTAGTTCAATTTACGTAGGCATCTACATTCAACTTTGCGATAGGCTAATCTAGTTTGACTTAGACATTCACAAGTAGTCGCTTAAACTTCTAATTCGACATAGAATTTTGAATTCTATTAAGGGATAGTAATAGCAATTATTAGAAGTCTTGGTAATTAAGATAATTAAGCACTTCCAAGTTCAAATAACAATAATCAGATACAATTTGCCTACATAAAGAAATATGATAAGCTAATTTAGTTTCTGTATGCTGACTCTGTCTTTGCTGTAGACGTAAGAAAGTTAGAGATAAATTCAACCGCATTAGAACAAAAGAGGACATGTAAAATATGAATGAATTAAACTATGTGCAATTTGATTATACTAAAGAATGATAAAGTGTATTACTGAAACATTCGTGGGCGCAAAAACACGAAACCTTTATAAAGACAAATTTAACTTTAAACTAAATAATAGCTTAAACTTATGTGATAATCGTTTCCTAACAAATCGCAAAGAACTGTTGGATGATAGTAAAAACCGACAGTTTAAACTTACCGTTTGGTTTGGTTTAGTATCTGTTGTGTTTAACCACCACTGAATGAATTATTCGAGGGTTTGCTTTATATAGGATTTAAGCCTTATTTACGTCTAAAATTACTATTTCACCAGTCACCTTAGCAAGCTCATTGCGCAATGTTTTTTTATGACCAATAATGTAGTACATGTTTGAAAATATTCAAAAAATTGTATTGTTATTAAAAAACAGCTTGGTATTACAATCCCTGTGCATTTAATTGCGGATGTTATCACTTACTGTCCATTTATTGACCTTGTTTTATAATTCTAATTAGATATTATGGTACTTGTTGGTAGTAAAGTTGTTTTTGTTATATTTTGAATCGTACAATTTAACCAAACATATTTTGGCCTATTATGAACTACATAGAAACATAGAAAAAATATCAACTGACATCCTGTCTCTAAAGCTACACTGAATGTGTTTAATAATTGATTAAGATGTTATACAAGCGAAATATCGACAAATGCACATTTATTCCTTGTGAAATAGTTTTGCTTTCTGCGTTAGTTAAACTTTGCAGATTAAGTTCAGAAATAAATTAGAAGTTATTTACACAATATGAAGTAAACAAAATTTAGTCTTACAGATTGAATGCAAATTCGAAAACCACAGTGAAGAGCGAAAGCATTTACAATCGGTATGTCCTAGACATTACTCAAAAATACACGCAAACTGTCACACCGAATACTAGTTAGTAGTTTTATAGGCCACAATACCCTATTATGAAGTATAATTATCTAAAAGATGCGAGTTTTACTTTCTTGGTTTCTAATTTTCCCAGAATCTACCTTTCGCAGCTATGTAGAGCAACGTTTCACATATATGTTTTCAAAGTTAATTTTCTAACAATTGTAGGTGATCCACATTTCCATAACGTGAGTTTGTTCTCAAAGACTTCTCTGGGTTGAGGTATTTATATTGTATATCATATTTAGTTCCACTGCTATTTGTGATTCGACCTTCATAAGTATTAAAATCGTTATATTTCTTTTAAACTTTCCGATTCTAGATTGGCTATCACTTTCTTATTACTATTTGTTTAAAACGTTTAATTGACTGAAAAGATTTACAGAATCCTCAGAAATTACAATTTTACTTATTACTTCTCCGACTTATGTCATAGTACAACAGAAATATAATGTTTAGTAAATACATATTAACATTAATAGAATTTAGTGTTCTTAGAGGTGTTCATGCAGCATTGACGTTTAACGAAAAAGAAAGATTGCATTTCGAGGTAATATACTATTAGTTTTTTTTTCCTTACGACTTATAGTGGCATGAGTCCCAGTAACATTGTGTGTAATGTTTGAACATAATTGGTGCAGTAGTTTTATGCGTCACGGGATTGACTCAAGATATTATTAGGCGATGAAAAGAACTCATAAACATTAAGTGGGAAATTCGATCGGAGTGAGATTCTTTTAGTTGTGATTCGGCCGCGACTGAATAAAATTTATGTATCAAATAGGAAACAAAAACAAAACAAGTTCCTGTCAAGTTTAAAAATTCTTTAGTGCAGCTTATTTTTCTTCAAATATTTTCATAATAATTGATATTCATAATTCGATTTATATTGCGAAAATGATCGTTGCTCAATTAAGATGACTACCAGACTTGGTTGATGCTATTTAAGGTATGTTACGTTTATTTTCGGCATAAATTAAAATACACTTTGTTCCTTTTAATTCATTATCCATTCACATAGATTCTGTTTCTACTTTTCAATACTCCAACACCATCCTGTATATTTCACCTTCTTACAATAAGTCCGCTTATTATGTTTTCAATGAAACTCATTTGCTGCGAATTTGGAAAGTTTCCGTTCTAAATGAAATAATCTGTACCTTGCTTTAGATGTTTGCTGGTTTGCTACATATTCTGATAACGTAAAATTACTTCCTAAATGCTACGACCTAGAAACTCGTAGAAATAAAGTATCGTACTATTTGATAAGAGTTTCGAGTTTTTAATCACCTCATGGCAAGTCATAACGCAAGGTTTCAAAAACGAATTGAATCCGATGCTGCAGCTCGTGCTTGGTAGTATTTCCGATTTACTCGTTCTGGTACATCAAAAGCAATGCACGTTTTATGTTTTTGTTGACAAATATCTTGGGTGCATCGGTAAGTTCTCCCACGCTTACTCATACTAATAAGATTATTTTTTAGTTCTAAACTGGAAGCCAAATTGCTTTTTTATGTAGGCCCGAATGTTTGTTGCCACAGGCCAATTGGTTCTTTTTACTCTTAGATCGCTGTTGCCGTTATGGTACTTAAGTAAATGGATCTGACTACCGTGGCGATTCTGTGCTGTGTCACGTCCGCTGGCTTGTAAGATAAGGAGTCAGACACGTGCAGGTATATGACTTGTTTGCTTTGTATGTACATCAAGAGATTACCCTTTATCAGCGTTTGATGTAGTTATGTGCCAATAAACTTGGAAAGTTAGGACTATTGTTGGTTGCTATACATAAATATTAGAATCGTCCTACAGGTACGATGTGCAATTTTGAAACAAAAACGAAAACGTTTGTCAAAAGAAACTCACAAGTTCTATGATTAGTTTAATTAGTTTTACTGATTAGTCTTTTTTGTTTTTACTGTGAAATACGAGATGCGCACTTTGTATCCAAACTAATAATTTGTCCATATAGTATACTTTAAATCCTTGTGTAATCGTTCCATGATCTCTAAAGATGACCTGAAGGGTTTGGAAAAAGTAATTGTATTCCGGGCAAGTTTTATGGGTTGCCCAAAGTCCATAAAGTGTGGGTTCCTTTGCGATCTACCATTTCGTGTACTAATACTCCTACTTATAATGTGACATCTTTTTTATCTCGTATCCTGAGTAAGCCATTTCGAATAGACCTGCACCTTGCCGAAGTTCAAAACTACTAGAACAGGTGAAATGGCTTGCGTGTTCTAATGAGCTAAAGAGCCAAACTACAGGTTCAACCAAAGTAGTAGGGTCGTTAGTGAGAAACCAGACTAAGACAGGTCCCCGAAAGAGGGCAGCGGCTCTTTCGGTACTTAGATTGGCAGAGACTATAGGGGTCGGTATTGCAGTCTAAGACACACTACCGCGATGTGGAAGGCAACGGGAAACCACCACATTATCTCCCAAGTACATAGCGTACTTAAATTGTTACAAACATGATGACAATCTCTGGGGTAAAAGATTCCGGAGTTAAAATAGTCCCCCATTCGGATCTCCGGGAGGGGACTACTTCGGAGAATGCGATCGGAAAGTTAAAAATAAGAGTCGGGAACATTCTGCGAGTCGGAGCGTGGAATGTTAGAAGTATGAAGCAAGTAGGTAAGCTAGAGAACCTAAAAATCGAAATGAATAGGTTATCACTAGACATAGTAGGGATCAGCGAAGTTCGGTGGCCAGAGGCGGGAGATTTTTGGAGTGGAGACTTCAGGGTAATTCATACAGAAGCAGAGGAAGGAAATTTGGGTGTGGGGATAGTTATGCGGAAAAAGATAGGATACTGTGTAGAAAATTACTTACAAAAGAACGAAAGAGTACTCATGGTTAGATTAGAATCTAAACCGGTAAACACAATAATATTACAAGTATACATGCCCACCTCTAGCTACAGTGACGAAGAGGTAGAAGCCATCTACAAAGATATCGAAGACATATTAAGATACGTAAAAGGACATGAAAATTTAATAATTACGGGGGATTTTAATGCCGTGGTAGGTGAGGGTAGGGAAGGAGCGGTAGTAGGTTTATTTGGTTTAGGCACGAGAAACGACAGGGGAAATAGTGTAACTTAGATATATACCTACCGCGTGAGGGTATCCAATTAACAATAAATAATGAATGGCAGGACCTCTAGCACTATCGTACCCTCACGTTTCGGGACATTGCCTCGCAAGCTGCAGCAGTCGGTGAGAGGGGGGTTCATTAAACAAACACACTAAGACGAAATTCCGATTGTTTTATTAAATGGGCTACTAATTAAAACTTCACCTAATTACATATGCATAACAAAAATATACAGTAAATAACATTATTTACAATAGGGCGCCACCATGGGAATTAAACGGCCCATGGACCAATCGCGGTAATAGCTCTCGTCGCACTTTGTTCGTGGGCGATGAACCAAGATTGCAGGACAGAAAATAAATCACTTCACAGGGGCTAATCTTTTAAAGTCTCCGGCTAGCACAAACACAACTTAACTAAACTAAACTAAAATCCTTATTTTATGAATATTAATAACAGTTCTGGGTGAAACCACCCCAATACAATAATTAATTAATTCTACCGTAGTCTACTTAACTTGCATATAGCGACGACCCTCCTTTAACCACGGGGTCATCAACACCAGGAAAATACGACCTTCTCAAGGGTCAAATAGTACAGTAACGTGACTCCTGACCTGAGCTTTGCATACTCAGGTAGTCTCGTTGCTTAGTAATTAACGGCCTCTGACACCGTCGAAACACAATATAATAGGAGACCCTTCTAAAACGATGCGGTCTCTAAAACAATAATCTAACGGATCAATTTACTTGAACTGAGCTTTAACCCGGAGTTGTATTTTATGGAAGTCGACAAGTACTGCATTTAAACAAATAACTGACTTATGCTGCATAACAACGCCTAGAGTTCATGGTAGTACCACATATACTAATTACTTACTCAGAGAAATAACTAACTTAGAACATAACGGCACGCACTTGAATTCAGAGAAATAAAACACATCACTCAATCTTCCAAATAACCGCCAGCTTTAAACTCTAACGCGTCTGGAAATAAACAACTCCGATTACCACCGGCTGGCATCCTTATATACATTTAAGTTAATTGAAAATTAACCCCTTGCCTAGCTCTCATACTCGACTTAGGATACGCCGGTCGTAAATCTTTAAGATTAATTAAACTGCCAATTGCACTAAGATAGCCACACAAGTAGATCTCGGGACTAATTTTTAGTTGAATACTCCGCTAATTGAAAAATTCCTTCCGACCACCCAGACATAAATAGGGTCCTAGAACAAGATTGACATCTAATCATAGATAGCAACTAATCTGACATGTTTGGTGCCTTTCAAGTAAAGTGCCTTTAGAAAATTTAATTAACTCTTGGATTATATCTTCCTGGAACTTCGCTAGGACGCTACTTGGGTGATCTTGCAGCCGTTTACAATTGCAGACATATTTATGCTACACGACCTTCATTCTAATAATTAGAATGCTAAAATTAAACTAGAAAATAACTATTTTTAGAAATTAATAGAACTATTAGATCGTATTAAAACAGTATGTTACAATAGGCTTGTAGAATTTTGCGACAAGAATAATTTAATCATCACAAACACATTATTTCAACATCATGCTAGAAGACGATATACGTGGAAGATGCCAGGAGATATAGGAAGATATCAAATAGATTACATTCTTGTTAGACAACGGTTTAGGAATCAAGTAAAGGACTGTAGAAGCTACCCAGAAGCAGATATAGATACTGACCACAACATCGTAATTATGAAGGCCGCACTTAAATTTAAAAATCTGAAAAAAAGGAACGGAAAAAGGCACTTGGACTTAGAGAAACTAAAAGATAAAGATATTCAAGAAAGATTCGAAAAAAAGTCAAATGAATTGCTGAATGATATCGGGAAAATATCTGATACTAAGGAAGTAGAAACAGAATGGAATAATATTAAATCCAGCCTAGACATGGCGGCCAGAGATATTCTGGGGTATACACAAAAAGAAAATAAGAAATCATGGATAACAAAGGATATCCTGAATTTAATAGAAGAAAGACGAAAATACAAAAATAAATCATACGAAACGGGAAAACAGAGATACAAAACCATAAAATGGGAAATTATTCGAAAATGCAGAAAAGCTAAAGAACAATGGATTGATGAAAAGTGCAAAGAGGTACAAACAAAGATGGAAATAGGAAAGACAGACGAAGCATACAAATTAATTAGAATGAATTTTAGGGATATAAAACCGTATAGCAAAAATATAAGGGACGCACAAGGAAACGTCTTCATAGAAAACGTAGAGAAAGTGGATAGATGGCAAGAATATATAGGGAATTTATATGCAGGAGAGGAACTAACTGCATTAGAACAGGAATCAGACATTGAAAATGATGACTTGGGATATCCTATACTTAGAGACGAGTTTGAATTAGCTTTAAAGAGTATGAAAAATGGTAAGGCGCCGGGTACGGATAAGGTGCAAGCAGAAACTCTAAAAGCAGCTGGACAAGCAGTAACAGAACGTCTCTTCCAACTTGTAAGCTATATGTATGAGACAGGCGAGATATCTAAAGATTTCAAACGTAGCATCATAGTAACTATACCAAAAAAGAAAGGTGCGGATAAATGTGAAAATTTTTAAACAATAAGTTTGACAGCACACGTGTCAAAAATATTAACTAGAATTGTGCAAAGACGAATGGAAAAACGGGCGGAAGAAATACTAGGAGAAGACCAATTTGGGTTTAGGCGAAACAGGGGAACACAGGAGGCTATTTTAGCTCTGAGAGTGATAATGGAGAAAACAATAGAAAAAGGGGAAAGCGTGTATATAGAATTTGTAGATCTGGAAAAAGCATTCGACAATGTAAAATGGAAAAAAATGTTTGAAATACTCAAAAAGATTGGAATGAGTTATAGGGATAGACGAATAGTACATAGCTTATACAAAGAGCAAACAGCAGTAATAGAATTAGAGCAGGAACGTAGAGAAGTAAACATTAGGAAAGGGGTGAGACAGGGATGTGCCCTATCCCTATTGATTTTTAACTTGTACATAGAAGAGACAATGAATACTGTCAAATGCAGGAAGACATTTGGAATTACTATGCAGGGACAAAAAATTGATATGCTTAGATTTGCAGATGATATAGCGGTATTAGCGTCTAGCAAGGAAGAGTTAGAAGCTGCTCTTAATGAAATGGAAACGGTTCTGAAAAGAGAGATACGGTATGAAAATTAACAAAACTAAAACTAAAGTTTTAGTATGCAAAGGTGGGGAAAATAAATCAAAAACAAGAATACAAGTATGTAACACGAACTTACAAGAGGTTAAAGATTTCTGCTACTTAGGAAGCCAAATAACGCAAGATGGAAAAAGCACAAAAGATATAAAACAAAGATTAGCACAAGGTCGTGCTACATTTAACAAGAAAAAGCAACTACTGTGCTCAAAGACCACAAACATAGAAACAAGGAAAAGATTGCTTAAAACATATGTGTGGAGCACAGCACTGTACGGCTATGAAGCCTGGACGGTAGGAGAAGCGGACAAGGAAAAGGTAGAAGCTTTTGAAATGTGGTGCTACAGACGTATGATGAAGATATCATGGACAGACAAAGTTAAGAACGAAGAGGTACTAAAAATGGTAGGGGAAGAAAGAAATATGTGGAAAACGGTAAAAAAGAGGAGAGATAGGATGATAGGCCACATACTACGGCATGAGGGAATAGTGCGGAATATATTAGAAGCAGAGATCGGAAAAAAGAGAAGAAGAGGCAGACCTAGGTTAGACTACTGCACACAGATAGTAAAAGATGTAGGCTGTAGGGGTTTCAGGGAGATGTGTAGACTAGCCCAGAATAGAAATCAATGGAGGTACGCATCCAACCAATCCCAAGATGGATAAACTAGTAACGAAAAAATAACTGTGCTTAAACATGATGATTATGATAAGTAACTACAAGAATTGGTTGGGCAATATTCTCGAATAATGTTAAGTGTGTGAGAGGATTTACTGAAAAACCATTACTTCGGCAAATGTCTAAGTGTTGGGGGATTTTGGTAGCCACAGGTTGCTTAACCCCCTTCACTGAATCTCGGTGAAATAGGGCATAAAATTAGAAAACAATAGAAGGAGAACGAGCTGTATACACATGCTGTGTGAGAATTTCAGGGAACTATGTAGGCTAGCTCAGAATATAAATAAGTGCAGGTACGCGTCCAACCAGTTTTTGGACGGAAAACCGAATGACGAAAAAATAAGCGCAGATAAATCTGATGATTAGTATAAACAAGTAGTTGTTGGTTGCGAAATATCTGCAACTAATGTTGGCTGTGCGAAAAGATAAATTGGAAAATATATTAAATCGTTAAATGGTTAAGTGTTGGGGGAACTTGGCAGCTGCAGGTTGTTATCCCCCTTCACAACCACTGAAGGTCGAAAAAACAGGACATATAACTGTAAAACAATTGAAGGTGATTGAACTGCATCTAACAAGAAAGAACAGCGCCTATGTGGAAAGGCAACAAACATAGAACAAGAAGAAAATTGTTGAAAGCATATGTGTGGAGCAAAGCACAATATGCCTATGAAATACGGGTAGTCTGAAATGCAGACAGAAAAACGGTAGCAGCCTTTTGAAATGCTGTGCTTCAGATGTATGAAGACGATAGCATAGACAAGCAAAGATAATAACAAATAAGTTATAGAAATAGTAGGGGAACAAGGATATCTGGGGAAAATGAGAAAGAGAAGGGCGGAATACGTTCTAAGACATTTTAGGGGAATAGTATGGGATATATTACAAGCCGAGATAGGAAAAAAGAGGTAGATGTAGACCTAGATAAGATAGTTATAGATGCAAACTGTGCAAATTTCAGGGAAATCTGTAGGTTAGTTCAGAATAGGAAACAATGATGGTACGCGTCTAACCAGTTCTAGGACTGAAGACCTAATGATGATGATCCTGAGTAAGGCATTCTCCTTAGAAGGTTGTAATGTCAAGGATTCATTTTCTTTTCTGGATAGGTACAGGCATTTTCAGTAACACGATGACCATATTCTCATTTCTTTGGACGTTTGTTGCTTGTTTAGCAACATCCCTATTGGTGTAGTTGTGGAAATTATTACAAAGAAATGGGAATGTATCCTTCCTCATTGTAACCTTGATTTGAATTTTTTTATTTCCTCTATAGAATTGGTCTTTTACGACACTTACTTTACCTGGGTTCTATTTTCAAGTCTTTGACACCACATGGGATTGCTGTTGTTCCCGGTTATTGCCCAGATAGTGATGGATTAACTTGTGGACTATGTTATCAATTCTCTCCCATTTGATGTTCCATTAATGGTTAAGTACCATGACAATTTATGGTCTGTCCCTGATCTTTTAGTAGAGTATACGTTGTATATTTTTAATGGCTTTAATTCCATCTTGGATTTAACATGTGAGAAGGAAGCAGACTCCCGTATTCCCTTTCTGGATACGTTGATTTTTAGGGACTTGATGAACCAATTGAAGTTTGACATCTATAAAAAAACTTACAAATTCGGGTAGGTATCTAAATTTTTTCTAATCATTCATTCCGGCATCAGTTAAATACAATCATCTGTTTAAAACAGCGTATTCTCAGCATATGTTAACCGAAATTTCGTAGTGAGAATTTTAAACAATCGGAGTGTACGTTGGTGAATAATTCATTACCCAGAGGTCTGGTATAGAGAGTTCTTTTTTCTAATATGTTGCAGAACCATTCTCGAATGGTTTCAGATACCACTAAATTTAAGAAACTTCCCTATATTCAGCACTTAACATCTGGAATCGCTAGAAAACTTAAACAATCCAATATTTTTATAGTGTACACGCATGATAACACAATTGGGAGATTATTTATTAAATTAAAGGATAGGATGGACAAGTAGTTGTGTAGCAGCTATGTAGGGCAACGTTTTACTTATATGTTTCCTAAATGTTTCCTATAGCTGAATTGTAGTACTATATCATGGGTTTGTCGTCAAAAACTTTTCTTTCTTAAGGTAGTTGTATGAGTTAATACTCTTTCAGTTGTGAACGTAGCTTATTTTTTTTAGAATTTTGCATTATAGTGAATAACCAAATTCGAATTTTATTGCTGAAATGATTGTGTAAAATAGTTTGTTGTTCAATTGAAACGGCTATTAGACATAGTTGATGCTATTTAAAGTAACCCGAAACTTATACAAATTTCAGTGGAGGAACAAAGTTTACATTTAGGTCTGTTAACACCGAAACGTAACAGTAAATGGAATGCACCAGCTACCTTACAGTGACGAAGGTGGATTGTATGAAAACAAATGCAATATCTTTTAAAAGGATAGACAAACTCTAACACCTTCCAATTTTATCTATCAGAAAGAACCCTGAAATTCTTGTCTCCAACCCACCTGGAACTGGTCCTTATCTTTGATAGATGGTTAGTTACCTGCAAGACGACTGAAGGATTGTTTCTTATTTCGAAAGGCTGATGGAGTCTCGTGTGCACTGGATTTCCTTTACTAATATAAGCTAAATACAAATACTGGAGCAGGCAATGAAATATTGATCTTAATAACTAATAATATAACAACAAACAATTATTATGGCTCCAGCGAAGAGTTAAAGTAAATTGTAACCGTTTTTCGTTACGTTGCGTTTGAATATTAAAAATTATCCTTTTTCACTTTACCTCGTAACTAATTGCATATTTGAGGAGGTTTGTGTTATTACCAACTGGTTGGCACACAGACGCCACTTTGAATTACACAAAACGGAACCACACGCACAACGCAGGTAACTGTAGCGAAAACCCAGAAACGTGTTTGTCCTGCTAAGGATAACTGTGCATTGCCATCGCCCAATACTTGCCAGTCATGTCGGTAATAATGTAACTAATCGTTAAATAGTTCATTAAGGCATTAAAAGGATGGTGTGTACATAGCATTATTTAATTCAAGTTCAGCCAAACTGTAACTTGTATAAATACGTTGCATTGTGGACGTGAAATTGTTTTGTGTTATATGTAAATATTTGCGGAAATTTTTTTAATATTAAAGAATTATATTTTAAACTAAACTCAAACTAAATAGGTAGGCGTTGTGGACGCAACAAATACCAATAATACTCCAAGCTGTATACTTAACGTATATCAAAATATGAGTATCTCACTACAAACACAAATCTGAATAAAAATAAATTATTGGATAACTAACGGATTCTATGTCAACAAGATATAGAGTAGGTAAAAAGTTAAAATTATATAACATATAACTTTTGGTTCGAATACCAGGTTCTACCATACTTTTCAAAGAAAGACAAACTTAGGACGAATTTATGAATTACCGTTACGCGAATACTGGAAACTAGATCATCTGCAGGACGACCGTGCTAACCACTCGTCTTAAGGACAAAGCTCATCTTCAACGATTGGTATTTCAATAAATGCTATTAGAATGAATAGAATTGAATTGCTCTTGCCATTATGCGATGGCGAAATTATAGTCTTTGCTATTTTAGGAAGTTCTCAATTTTCTGTATTCAACGGTGTGTATGATTTGAACTGAACTTGTAGTTGGGGTTACGGGTTTTTTGGTACATGGAAATGCTAGACACTACCACGGTTGCTATTTAATATCGATATCTACGTCATTGAGTAGGTACAACACGTCTTAGATTGTTACACTTCGTTTAAAGTTTTATCTGGTCGGTAATGCAGTTAACAAAATGTAACACTTAGATTCTGGTACATTGAAATGCCGATAGATGGCTCTTAAAAGCCGGTAATACAATTACCAAAGTTCATAAGATACACCATGACGTCACTGATAATTTATATTGCGCCATAATTAAGCGAAGTTACATAAAATTAAAACAATAAAAATTAGAGAGTCTACTCACGTGAAGGATCCGCTAACCGGCAGGAAATCACGCTGCGGTAGCCTCGGCATCGCTGCTGCTGGTAGAGTTGGACCTCCAAATTATCTCGGGGTCATGGGATGCTCCAGGGTCATCTCCGTTCCTATATGCAGTGGAAGACAGGAATAGGTAATTAAGGAAAGATAATCAAGATAAGGAAATCTACATAATAAGATAACACGACACCCCGCACGACTGTTCACTTCAAAGTTCGGCGTAAAAAAGCCACGTTTCCGCGCGAGAACCGCGGAACTCCTTACTCTTTGTAGCATTGCCTTACCCTATCGGGATAATTCACACTTGCCAATTGCACTATTGTGACGTACCGGAAGCCCCGCCCAGTCTATTTAAATTGTTCCCGCTTCTTGCGTATTTAAAATTATGGCGGGAACTTCCGCACATCAAGAAAACTAACTAAAACAATGTTTAAGTGCAAATTCAATTTGCACGTAACAATCGCGACAAAGCCACAAAAGAAAAACAAAAAAGAAAAAGTCTGTTAGCACAGTAACAGCTTAAAATCTAAGTCCTTACTACCCTATATAAACCCTAACTTAAAACCTACAAAATGTTTATATAAGGCGCCACCTGGTTTTCGACCGATAACACGTCTACCGAAGTACCAGGAACGGAATAGGTAGTCCGATAGTCTGTGACTACACTACTTACCGACAGCACAAATTTGTCGGGGAGCATGAAACACTGCTTAAACTAACACGGGTGCGACAAGTCGCCTAACCTATCTAAACCTATCTAAACTTATCTAACTAAAGCTAACATAAAGTTCTTATATGCAAACACACATGAGTGTCGCATCAAACTATTCTTCTTTTTGGCAAGAAGTGCCCAAATTTAAAAATGTTCATGAGAGTGCGTCACCTTGCACTCTGGCAAATTTTGTTTCTGGTACTTTGGTTTCCTCCGATGCACATTTAACTTGTCCATGACACAGTTGTGAATCCACAAATTTACCAAAAGTACCGCCTACTAAATCCTTATATGCTAACCTGACAAATTACATTTCTAAATTGGGTTAGCTTTTCACTTAAATTTCAGAAAGATAATTCCACGTCTGGTCATATATACCACACGTTAGGACGATAAAAGATAAGATAAGATCTCAAATTGATGTTAAAGATAGTAGATAAGGTAAAGATATTAAGCTTAAGTTGTTATCCTCAAAGGTAATGAATAAGATAACGGTATTAAGCTTTAGTTATTATTTGAGATACTCGATAAGATAACACGATATTAAGTTAAAGTGATTATAAGAGATAGTAGGTAACATGAATTTAAACAGAAGTTATTACTCAAGATAACCGGTAAGATAACGCGAAATAACTCGAAGTCATTCCTAACGGTAGTCGGTAAGATAACGATAAATTAAACCAAAATTATTACTAACGGTAATCGGTAAGATAACGATAATAAACTAAAGTTATTATTAAGGGTAATCAATAAGATAACGATATTAAACCTAAAGGTATTATCGAAGATAATAAAGAAGACAAAGATATTGGCCTAGTTATTACCCAAGACAATGATAACAACAAAAGAGTGGCTCCAGTAGAGCCGTTTAAATGGGATTGACCCTATAAAACACAGCGTAGTCTGAAAGACCACCTGCGATATTAATCCGACAAGATAAGATATACACATTTTTAAAATTCACTAGACTCCTAAGAGAACTAGTACGATAATTTTCCTAACGAGTGCTTCGACTACGATAAGAAAATCAGACAAAGATAGATACGACAACTTAAAAGTATCTTCACAGATACAAACACACAAAAACAAACTGTTTTAAGGTAGTTTTTTAAATCGGTAGCACCCTAAACACACAAAAATGCCCAATTATAAGCAGTTAAATACAGATACACTGTCCCCATATGCTAAAACAACCGAGAATTTAATAAAATAACAATAAGAGCGATAGCGTCTCACCACAAAGTTCAATAAAAATAACGAAAAAAAGTTTATAAGTTATGTAGATTTAGTAGAAAAGGAAGGAATAATGTTGTAGTATAATGATGTAGTATAATGTGGGCGATTGCAATAATTCAGAGGAAAAAACACACGGAATAGACAATCCTAGCTTTTGCAACTGCGAATATGAACTATTTCTTTCAATGGCATAGACTGCGCATGTTCTATGTGAGCCCAAAGAAGAAAGCATTCACTCAACATCAGCCAAAACCAGTCATAAAAATTCAATGGGTTATTTCAACCAAAGTTACGACAATTACCATTCAATTAAACCATATAAGAGAAATACTAAAGACCGAACAATATGTAATAGGAAAATTTCAAGGGTTAATTAAATGAAACGACAGAGTTATATTGGGGGGTGTAGAGGATGAAGTGATATATGAGTAACGGTATGGTCGAGGAAAAGTCAACCAGAAGAAAAAGATAGCTAAATTAAGGTAAGTAAAGTTAAACGTGTAAGAAATTATATACTATATGAGAGAAGGAATAAGTAATTAAAGATACTAATTGATGGTGAGAACAAAAGTATTAGGTAAATCGTGAGGAGAATGGGGCATGAAAAACTTAATTAGCATTTGGGTCGGCAGAGAATGGCTTAAGGTCTTTAATATGCCACCTGCCTTGGCGTTTTCCTTCAGTATCCTGAAGTTCGTAGATAAGGGACTAATAACACGTGTGACTTTACAAAGAATGAATTTAGGGGCCAATTTTGAAGAAAATTTCTTAGATGCATCCGATAAGACATAGTTCTTTTCCACACTTGTTCGCCTAAGGCAAAGGAAATATTTCGCTTACGCAAGTTATAATGGTCCTTGCTCTTTTCGTAAGCTTTTAACAAATTTTTCTAACGTCGTTAAAGATAGAAGGTAATGACTGTTGGTCCTTGTCCCAACGTACTTTATCGTCAAATTCGATTACGTTAGTATCCTCAGGCACTAAACCATAGTAACTCCCATCGATTGGGGTATATCTTCCAAAAACAAGAAAAGACGGAGTGAATTGGGTTGCTTCGTGTTTAGATGTACGCAAAGCTTGAGCAATTTCAAAGATATGTTCATCCCATGTAGTATGGTCTGAATCAATATAAGACGAGATAGCGGTAATTAACACTCGATTTACTCTCTCGGTAGGGTTTACTTGGGGTGATATTTTGCGTTAAACCAAATTTTTGTACTTTGTAACTTTTAACGAAATTCTGAAAATCTTTAGAGATAAATTGTGCACCATTGTCACAAAGAATAATCTGGGGGACACCAAAGATAAGAAAGACATTCTGTTCTAGGAATTTAATTATTGCTGCGGAGGTAGCTTTACGTAAGGGTTGCACCATAACAAATTTAGAAAACCAATCGGTAACAACCAAAAGATATTGATTGCCTCTTTTGATCGAGGAGAGGTCCTAATAAGTCAAGCGATATTAATTGAAAGGGATAAGATACACGCTTAAAGTTACCCATTAAACCAGGGCGAGCATCTTGCGAACTCTTATGGGAACCACAAATTTTGCAGCTTTTAATGTAGCGACAAACAGATTGCTTAAGTGTGGGCCAGTAATACAATTCAGATATTTTCGCGAGAGTTTTGTAACACCAAGGTGTGCAGCTAAGGGATCGTCGTGACATAATTTGAGCACCCACTGCGATTTGCAGTGGGCACAACGAGTTTCCATTCAGGTATATTCGATATTTTATGTGGGGACGAGGATACAAATTTATACAGTCTATTATTAGTTACTCGAAAGGTAGGAAATTTGTCGGGATTATCGGAAACTTTTTTTATCATATTGAGGTACCAGGTATCCAGAATTAAATTTGGAAGGTTTAGAGAAACTACATCTCGAGAGAACGCATCAGGTACGATATTTAATTTGCCAGGCCTATGCCTAACGTCAAAAGTAAATTGAGATATACGCAAGTTCCATCTTGCCAAACGACCTGCGGGTTGTTTCAAGTTATTAAGCCAAGTGAGTGCTGCACAATCAGTGATTACGGTAAAGTGTGTACCTTCGACATATCCTCTAAATTTCTCGATGCCAAAGATAACACCCAATAGTTCTCGTTCGGTAGCAGAGTATTTTGTTCGGCAGAAGTTAAGGCACGGCTCGCATAAGCGATTGGATGTTCTAAACCATTGTTTACCTGGAACAACATTGCACCTAACCCAGTAAGTGAGGCATCGGTTTGTATATAAAACTTATCATCGAAATTTGGAGAGATTAAGATAGGTGCTGAAGTGATTAGTGTTTTAATTTGTTCGAAAGCCTGTTGGGATTCTAAATTCCACTCGATAGTTTGGGATTTCTTTTATTTTTAATTAAAGCAGTAATGGGTGCAGATATAGTTGAAAGGTTAGGTAGAAAAATGCGATAATAGCTAATCATTCCAATTAAACGTTTGATTTCGGTAACAGTTTTGGTGTTTTAAATTTAGTAATAGCATCAACTTTAGCGGGATCTGCTCGTAAGCCTGTTCCATCGACAATAAAACCAAGAAATGTAAGGGATGAACGACAAAATTGAGACTTTTCCCAGTTTATCTTAAAGCCTGCTGCGCTTAAACGTTCAGCAACTTCATCTAATGTGGCGATATGTTCATCGAAAGAACTTGAGATAATTAAGATATCATCCAAAAATACAAAGGCACGTTCTTGATGTAAGATAGGACCTAACGTTTGATCCATAGTACGTTGTAAAGTTTGTGGAGCGTTACAGAGACCAAATGGCAAAAAATTATATTCGAAAAGACCTCGGCCTGGGACACAAAAAGCAGTTTTTTGACGAGAAGATAAGTCAAGAGGTATCTGATAAAAAGCTTGTCTTAGGTCGATAGATGAGATAAATTTTGCGTTACGAAGCCTGCTCAAAATTGAGTCAGTTCTGGGTAGAGGGTAAGCGTCTGGAACAGTAACAGAATTTAGCTTCCTGCCATCAAAACAAACACGCCATTCGTCATTCTTTTTCCGAACTAGCAATACGGGAGAGGTCCACGGTGAATTTGAAGGAGAGATAACACCAGATACTAACATTTTGTCTATTTCCGCATGTAAATGCTTTTGTAAGGCAGGCGATAAGGGATATTGACGTTGCTTAAAGGAAGGGCATCACCTGTGGAGATAACGTGTGTTGCCGTTGTAACACAACCAAGTTCAGAGGTATTAAGTTTGCGAAATTTGTCGATTGTAGCGTTAAGAGTTACATCTTGGGAGTCAGTAAGAGATTTTGTTAGATATTCCTGTAGATGCACAGGAGTTCGTTTTAATAGAGGTTTGCCATGAAAAATCCTGAAAGTAAAGTGACAGATTAAAAGTTTACAGAAATCAACGCCCAGTAGAAAAGGATACGCTAATGCAGGGACAATCAAAAATAAAACATCACGTTCAAGAGACTCTACACGAATTTTTAACTTAAGGGAACCGGTTACATGTATTTGATTATCGTCAGCTAAATTTATGGAAGTTTTTTCGGGAATAATTTGAATTTTGATATTTTGTTGAGATAATTGATGTAAACCTTCGTTATTTATAAGAGAACATGAAGAACCTGTATCCAGTAAAGCAATTACATTTAAGGAACCAATTGAGATAGATAAGTGTGGACGGTTATCGAAGGGTTTTTTATGATAAAAGGAATTGACGGTTTGTAACCACTTAGACCACTCGGCTGGAGTAGTGTAGCATAATTCCTCTAATGAAGGTAAGGTATTTTGTACATTAATAGTAGCGGTATTATTATTAGATAAATTTAATGACGGTACAACGTTAGAAGTGGTTTTATAATTTAAATTTATTGGCGTCTGTGTCCGTTGAATGATTGGTGTTGAGGGCGATTTTGGTTTCTTGAGATATTCACACCCTGATTTGAAATATCTCGACGGGAGTTTCCCGATACGTTAGGATTACAGTTGGTGCAGTTAGATTTGTAGATATTTGAACGACCACAGCCATAACAAAAAATATTTCTAGGGTATGTGCAGACAGTATAGCTATGTCCACTTCGTTTGCAGTTCCAACAGGTAAGTGCGTTGTTAGTGACGGTAGAAGGAACGTTAAGTGTAGATAGTTTACGGGAAGGTCGAACTTGGCAAGCTAGATCAGGTTCTAGGAGACCAGATAATTTCTCGGGTGGTGGTCGATATTTGTCAATCCTTGACCTCACTTCTTGAAGAGAGCGACATAGGTCTTTAAAATGAGCTAGCGAAGATATGGTCTGTAATGCCAAACGTTCTGAGAAATAGGGGTTCAAATTTCTAAGTAATTGATCGATAATTTCGGATTCGGAAGGTTTTTTGTCGAGTCTGCTATATAAAGCTTCTAATGAGGTAATAAAAGACACAACATTTTCGTCGGGACCTTGAGTTCGGTTTCGGATTTCGTTCCAAAGATCGTTAATGTAGCCATAAGGTAGGAAATCTCGTTTTAAACAGGCAACTAACTCATTCCAGGTAGAAATTTGGTGTCGTATGTTTCTGTACCATATTAACGCTGAGCCTGCGAACAAATCACCAGCTGAGATAAATAGGTCCTGGTCGGTACACCCGCGAGAAATTTTAAAATCGTTAATCCGGTCAAGAAAGGATGATAAAGAAACCTTCGAATCAAACCCTTCAAAGGTGAGACCCCATTTGTATACAGGTATAGGTTTTCCTAATGGTTTAGGTTCGGCAAGCGCAAGATTTGAAAAAGGTAACGATATATCTACGTCTGCGTTAGGATTAAGTCTTTCTAAAAGAATTCCTTCAAGCAATAACACCTCGGACAACAAACTTTGTTTAGCTTGAGTCGCTTGGTCATCGTTATATAAAGATAATGATTCGATACGGTGTTTGACGTGGGTTATTCTTGAAGTCAATCTCCTAATTCGATATTAGTAGCCGCAGGATCTGTTTTGTTTATTATACCCGATATATCATCTAAAGATAATTTAATTTCTGATACGTTGAGTGGCCAATCGCCAACAGGGTTCTTTAAGATAGCAACGCCTTTGGTTTCCTGTGACAAAACAGCCCTAAGTTGAGATCGCCTATCATTCTGATTGCTCGCAGCTATGATACTTCTACATTCCAGCTCGTAGATTAATTCGAGGGATTTTAGATGTGATACGTTCATTATGAATACAATATTCAAGACACGATATAAAAATATGCGATTTTGACGCAGATTAGAAGGTAAAAACACGTTACAGTTACTTTAAGGTAATACGATACGATATTTAGAGGTAAGAACTTGTTAGAACGTCACCGATAACACCAAAGAAACACATTTAAGGTATATGGAAACGAAATCAATGTTCAGTTAAATACATATTTTATAGATAATGACAAAGAAGCCTTCCAAAATGGAAAATGGACGCAGAGGATATGTTATTTAACCTATAAGGCAACAACGTATAGTCAAACACTTCTTAAAAAGGTATACTAGCAATTTATTTCACTCAAGTGTTTTTTTAAACACAAAATTTTCATGTAAAGGATAAACCATAATGCAATTTTAGAATGTAACATAAAGAACAATGTATTTAAGTTTCAAAAAACGGCCTTTCAAAGTTAAGGAAAGCAACTAAAGATATTTTAATAGGTAATTCTATAATACTGTATTTAAAGACATAAGGTAAGGTAAATACTTACATGAATAAAAATACGTTTCCTTAAGTGAAAAAACTGTTTCAATAACATCTGTTAAAATATTGCATGGTTGTAACTGAAATTAACATAACCTAAAAACAAAGAAGAAACCCCTGAAGTTCATAGCCTGAACAGGTTGAAGGCGCCATCTGCTACACTTCGTTTAAAGTTTTATCTGGTCGGTAATGCAGTTAACAAAATGTAACACTTAGATTCTGGTACATTGAAATGCCGATAGATGGCTCTTAAAAGCCGGTAATACAATTACCATAGTTGATAAGATACACCATGACGTCACTGATAATTTATATTGCGCCATAATTAAGCGAAGTTACATAAAATTAAAACAATAAAAATTAGAGAGTCTACTCACGTGAAGGATCCGCTAACCGGCAGGAAATCACGCTGCGGTAGCCTCGGCATCGCTGCTGCTGGTAGAGTTGGACCTCCAAATTATCTCGGGGTCATGGGATGCTCCAGGGTCATCTCCGTTCCTATATGCAGTGGAAGACAGGAATAGGTAATTAAGGAAAGATAATCAAGATAAGGAAATCTACATAATAAGATAACACGACACCCCGCACGACTGTTCACTTCAAAGTTCGGCGTAAAAAAGCCACGTTTCCGCGCGAGAACCGCGGAACTCCCTTACTCTTTTGTAGCATTGCCTTACCCCTATCGGGATAATTCACACTTGCCAATTGCACTATTGTGACGTACCGGAAGCCCCGCCCAGTCTATTTAAATTGTTCCCGCTTCTTGCGTATTTAAAATTATGGCGGGAACTTCCGCACATCAAGAAAACTAACTAAAACAATGTTTAAGTGCAAATTCGATTTGCACGTAACAAGATTTATATCATTTTATGAGCTTCTGTCTGAGTAATTTATAATGATTTCGTACATGATTAGTCATGGAAAATGTGTTGGTACTTATATAATTTGATATGTCTATAGTGACGTTTCTGTTTTTAATTGCTGGTTGTAAAAGAATGTACTATACACCTTAGTATTTACTTCGGTATTTTATTTTAAGAATATTATTGAATAGTCCCAATATTGTAAACTAGAGGCAAATCACTTTAGGAAGCACTCTCCATTATAATAATGCGCAAAAACCGAGAAGTGTATTTTTAATATTAATAATTGCATTATCAAAGTACCGTTTTTCAAGCACGCTGATTATTTCACTGCTTATTGAAATTGATTACTTTGCTACTTCTAAATAAACTATAAATCTAATGATTGAAGCAATTCAAGGTTTCTTGCAGTTTACCGAATCTCAAATGAAAATATCTCGCCTTAAGCATATTAATCACCTAATCGTTGTAAAATTTTGAGCACTAATACTATTTTGAATCCATCCTATGGCTATTTCAAACTTTCACGCATTTTACTTAGTAAACACACAAATATACTACGACTTCCAATTGGGTTCGGTGAACAGGATGTCCAAAGAAAAAGCTAAATACGAGTATATCACCTTTAAATGGAACAATCCCTATAAATAAACACGCAGAGATGCGTATACTGTTTCCGGTTAAATACGTTTGAAATACAGAAATTCACAAAATGTCAACGCTGTTAAATCCCTCCTTTTATAATAAGCACTAAACATGATTACTATTACCATATATCACTAACCATTTACTTTCCGATAATTTTTAGAAAAGGTAGCAAGCAAAACAATAACACCTTGCGTCATTCTCAAAGGTTTTATAAACCCTCTACAGGTAATAAGATATATTAAAAAAGCAGCATCGTGAAAGGATAGTAATTCTAGAGTGAGCAAGATTAAAAAAATGAACTGTTTTTATATTTATGTGATTGAGCCACAAATGAAAATAGAAGTTAAAAAAAAATTAAAACATAAATAGCTCAAGGAAAAGAAGTTTTTGAAGTCGAATGCGCGATATTAAAATCTAGGGCGACTATTAGAGTTAGAAAGAGAATTTTAAAAATCCTAATTGAAACGTTGTCCTACATAACCGAGAAAAGTGGACCATTGGCGATAAAGAAACTGGTAAATCGAAGCCTTCGTCAAGTATACCAAATATTAGCCGAACAGATAAAATGATTAAGGGCAAGGTCTTAAAGATAGTTTAGGAAGTTAAAAATTTACTGGTATAAAAAAAGGAAGGCTAGTACAAAATGTTTTCAAAGATGAAGCAATGTTAAACAATGACAAAGAGGACGGCATTAGGTAAAATCGTTAAATGAAAAAAGGGTTCGAATATACGCACTGGAATAAAATATATGTAGATTGAGATTGTTTGGACTCTGAAGGGACTAGTGGCGTTAGCCACGACAAGTCAACTTTTAGTTTGGAACTATCGACAGTGTTTATGATAATTATTGTATTAGTAGCTTTCATAATTTGCCTATTAAGCCTGAAATGCAAATAAACTAGTTCTCGTGAGAGATATTTTACGTGCCTTTATGAGTAGTCCTTGGATATGTTGGTTTCAATTGAGTTCTCTATTCACTGTCGTCTATGCAATTACATACAATCTGAAAGACTATATTTTGCCTACGTCTTTAATGAATTATTAACCATTATTTATTTACTTCTGATTTTAATTATCAATATAACAAAATAACAAAAAACAACTTTACTATAAACAAATACAATAATTTGTAATGAGAATTATGAAACAAGATCAGAAAAGAATGATTAGTGAGGATATCAGCCGTGAAGTGCGCAAGCAACTTAAAAAAAGTAAATCAGTTGTTAAAAATATTGCGTAGTGTTATGCATATCGTTTGTTTTTGTGTTTTTCGACTTGTACATTAATTGATCATAAATAACATTACACAAAACGATTGTTAGTTGCCTGTAAGAATGATAATTTTCAAATGTGAAAAAGGTGTGAATCCTATATAAAGCAGCATCTCAATCAGTTCATTCATTGGTGGTCCAACACAATAAATTCCAAACTAAACCAAACGGTAAGTTAAATTATATCAGCTTTTACTATTTTATAACAACACGTTTGAACTTGTAATATTAAAACTAGCCTATAAATTTGAAGAACTCTTTAATTTAGTGTTAAAGCCACTTCAATAAAAAATTTCGTAGTTTTGCGCCGTTAAATATTTTAGTAGCTATTTATTTTAATCTCAAGAAAATAAGGCAATTTTTGCCAACTTGAAGATTAGATTGTACTAAAACATAGGCAAACTGGAACTAATTTATAATTCAATTATCTAAATTCTGTAACGCATTTTAGTTCAGTAAAATTTTGCTTTAAGTTCTCATTTTGTTATATTGATCAATAAGGTGGCGTTTGAATATGATTTACCGTTGAAATTATCATTATTTGAAATTTGTAATACCTTATTATAAAGTCTTAAGAAACTTGTTATTTATTATTCCTTTTTGGAACTGTAGTTTCTTTTCAAAATTAGTAGATATAACAACAGCTTGTATAGAATCTAACACAAACTGCATTAGTTTATCGCACAACTGAATACAGAAGACTAAGTAAATTGAGTTAAAACTATAAGCGCAAACAAAACTGAGATGTAATTTTGTTTAAGGGTAAAGTATCCAGTTCCAAGTTTAAGATGAAATCAGTACTGATCATCACCTTCCTTGGCTTGTTGGCAGTATTTCAGGTCCGTAAGTAAAAATGGTTTTTAGTAACGCTTCGGTAGTGTAAACAAATAGAATTCGAAAAATAAAAAAAGGTAGTTTTCTTTTCTTATTATATTTACGCAATTGTGGTTACTTCATCGTCCATCCAGTAGAAGTAACATAGTTTTGATCCCGTATTAAACGAATTTATCAGTCCATGCGTTTAATTTTTAGATTACATAATCAAAATTCATAATAATTTTTAATAATCAAACAGAAACTTGTTAAATGTGCGAGAGTGGAAGAAATGTTTTCATTTCTTCCTTCTATAAAGCTTAAGCATTTTATAGCTATTAAATCTTTGCAGATGCTACACGGCAAAAGTCAGCCGGTAGAACATCACCAACACCACCTCCACCATGTCCATCAACATGCCCATGTCCAGGTATGTATATTTTCTGTAATCTTTAATATACAAGTATTCTTACAAAACCGTAAACCAGATATAAGAGACACCAAAGACAGTTGGTAACGCTAATCTATAAAGTGGAAATTAGCGCGCCCATCTGTCAATGACGTCACACAATATGCAAATTAATACAAAATGACGAAATATGCAAAATGCATAAAAGGTATTATAAAAAATTCCACACACGGGGAATTTACGTGAATATATAAGTGTCTCACAGAATTGCTTCCTTCAGGGTTACTCGTGGCCCCCTTCCAGATTATTTAAAGATGGTTCGCATGGCGTCCTTCGGGATTGCTCCAGCTAGCGACTGCGGGGCGTAAGCTGCTATCAGCCCAGGTTGCTTCCAAATTTATCTTCTTTCCTATATGTAGAGAACGGCAGGATCAGGTTTATAGGGACGACAATCAAAAGGCAGAGGGAATTTACATAATAAAAGATAAAGATGCGATACCAGACCCAGCCACTCTTCTTGATGTTCAAAGGCAAAGTCCTGTTTTCAGCGTCTTTCGGAAACCCCCCACTTTTTTCCCCCACACGCGTCGGCGCGAAGTTCGTCCAACGCACTTCTGACGTGACGGAAATACACGCGCCAAGTCTTTCAAATATATGGCGCGAAACTCCCGCATATCAAAACAAAACTAAAAAGATGTCTAGTGCCAAATTTTTGGCACGTAACAGTATGCTTATTGGCTTTGCCTGTTTTTTCACAATTAGCAAGAAAGGTTATTCCTTATACAACTGCAAATTTGTTTTTTTAAGTGATTGCCGACTATTATTCAGGGTAAAACCATGAAATGGATTAACGCCTTTAACTTTAAGCTGAATGCAATTCAAATACTGCCAGATAATTACGCTTTAAGTATCTATTACTTGAATTCACCCTATTGAATTATTGATTTTTATGCTGCAACATGAAAAGCTTTCCTATTACAACTCTACATGATAATTACACATTAAAACGCGCGGATTTATGCTTGCTATAACCAAAAATTGTACTTAATCTTTACCCTAATTCTAAAATAAAGCGAAATTAATCTTACAGCTTATCTTAAATTATCACTTCTTACGTTCTAGCTTTGAATTACTGGCTGCTATATACATGGTGTATCCTATTAAAATATTTTACTGACCAATCTATCATCAGCCATAAACTAAAACCTAAATGACATTTTAATTGTAATTGTTATTTTTTCAAAGCCTGCCTGATTTCGTGTTTGAATATTTTCTATAAAATGCATTTTGTTGATCTGGCAGAATTCTGTTGATAGCGTATTATTGTAGGTTGTTATATCTTTAGTGAAAATTGTTATTGGATAAGTGTAGTGATTGTTAATCAAAATGTATTAATTGTTTTATAATATTCTCCAATAGTAAGTTATTTTTAGTTATGTAAATTAAAAACATTCATAAAATTTGAAGAAAATCAAAAATATCTCAGAAAGTAATAAATTTAGGTATAGGGAATGCTTAACAAAAATGAAAGGACACTTAATGAACTATCCATTATAGCAATAAAATTGATAGGGTACCTTTAAAAAAAGTTTTAAAAATTGCATTTTGCGAAACCTGACACACCCTGTATACTGTGAAGAAATTTCAAAAGTGTGATATTTACAAATATACTATGGTATATAGTAAAATTTTCTGCATCCTGAAAATTAACATAAGTTGTGTATTAGTGCAGTGGCAATGTCTCTAATCAGGGTCATTTTTTCTAAAAACAGTTGAATATGAAAAAAACTAAAAAAAAATGGAAAGATAGAAATTGATATCAAATTAAAGCTCTTTTTATGGTCTTTCCAAAAATGTAATAATATATGGGGTGTTCCATTTAAAAAAATATAAGTTTAATATGCTCTGGAATTATGAAACACCCTGTATGCTTCAAAATATTTTTAAAATATGCACTTTAGGTATGTCTAATATGCCTCCAAATTTGGTTTACGTAGCTTTTATAATAACGGAGTTATCGGCCGTTGCCACACTAAAAACTGACCCTGTATATATATATATATATATATATATGTGTGTGTGTGTGTGTGTGTGTGTGTGTGTAAGTGTATGTGTATGTGTGTGTGTGTGTGTGAGAGTGTGTGTGGGTGAGTGGTGTGTGTGTGTGTGGTGTGTGTACAAAATACGAAGAATTTT
The DNA here is from genome assembly GCA_036346225.1 of Platerodrilus igneus. Lineage (NCBI taxonomy): Eukaryota > Metazoa > Arthropoda > Insecta > Coleoptera > Lycidae > Platerodrilus > Platerodrilus igneus. The sequence continues at coordinate 148,648 of JARFIW010000821.1, read as the reverse complement.
TACAGTACTAAAAAGAGTGTAAGCAAAAATAATTAATACCTTCCTAAATACCCAATGAGTAATTTTAATGGTAACGTCTCAGATACACAACGTTAAACAAGAAAAGTTTAAACAAAAACTAGAATGGACTGCTTTTAGTTCTACTGTATTTACAATTATTAAATCTTTATAATCAAAATAGTTTAACTTTTAATAGAAAAAAAAATTTACTTACACGAAACTCGTAAATCCGCTGTTAACGTTGAAGCGGTGCATAGCCTTAGTCAACGGCAGCAGCAGTACATAGTTATGCAATTCTCCAAGAAGATCGTAAATAAAACATCTAGAGCGGTTAATCGAGGAACACAAAGTTCGGACCCTTCGCCAGTATGAACAGAAAATTTCAAATATTGTAAATCAGGTTGGATGTTGTTGAAACTAAAGTAAGGGGTAAATGCACTGGACGATCATGTCCCCCGAAGGAAATTACTACACAACGGTGTGCACGATATTTTGTAGATAACGAAAAACGACAAATATTTTGGGTCGTATGTAAAAAAAATGAATTGAACTCGTTTCATAGTCAGAGTTAAATCCAATCCCAGCGTTATCAGACACACAGGTGTTAATAGAAACTCGAAAGAAAGTATATCAGAGAAGTGTGATCCGTTACTTCAACGAGTCTTTAGGTTTGGGTATTATAAGTAATCACACTCTATCGTCATATGTATCAAACCGAAAGATACTTGAAACAAGGTACCGATTATTTAAATTATAAAAGAACTTTCCATTTCGCAGCAAATAGGTTTAAATGAAAATGTAGTAAGGCGCATCTATTGCAGAAAGGTCTAGTATACAGCATGGTGTATGGGTATCAAAAGCAGAATCTATTCGGATGAATATTGAAATAAAATGATTTAAGGTATTGTACACCGTCGGAAAGTAGACGTTACAGATCAACATAAGAATCTAACCTAGACCGCTTGTAACTGGAAACGTGTTGTCACATAAATGTTGTATACATAGATTAGTTGCATTAGCAACTGGAAAAGTGGTAAGCTAAGACTACTCATCCCGAGTATTTCGCAAAATGTAGTATATAAAATATTATTTTAATGATATAATAAAGACAGTTACAGAAAAATAAAGCTAACGATCTCGTGGACCTTGGTTAAAACACAAGTATCACATCATGCATGGGAGAAAACATAAACCATGTTCCTGCTTAAGCTATTTGATTGACTTGCAGGCTAAGGGTAATTCTTTTGGCCTCATGGCTACTTTAAGTTTCTTAATCTTAGTGTAATCGAATTTCTTTTATTAATCTATCTGTTACTCCATTAAATTAATTTTCGTAAACGTGGTATGAGCTTTATTTTGTTGTGATTTGTGCGTGGCTTAATAAGTTTAATATTTTGCGTTTGCATTATAGAGTAGAACCAAAATCAAGAAAATAAGAACGAAACTGTCACGTAGGCCTAAATCGAATAAATGATTAACGTGTTAAAAGTTGAAACGTGGTTTGCAAGGACACTTATATTGGCAGTAAGCAGATTAAGACTGCAATAAAAAATTATATATTTGTTTTGGTTGCCTTCCGTTTGGTGGTAAAACGTCTTCCACAGAATTTCGGTTTACTGATTTAATCATAGTTGTAGGGGCATCAAAAGCGCAAATCGTAAAAACAAATAAAGCACATAAAACATACAAAACGCTTAAAATTCCCAAAACGCCAAAAGCGCATAAAATTGTAAAATTTATAAAACAAAAATAAAGCATTCAGTTTATCTGTGTGAATAAAACAAAGTATACAAATTAAGTGAATATCAAAGAGTTCTTTAAGAAAATAGGTTTGTAAAATTTTCAATATAATACGGAAGCTGTTTAACAAACGTAAGAGGTAAGAATTGAGTTAACTGATAACTATAAAAATTTTTATTAAACTTTTAATGATGGTCGAAAATTGAGATACTTTAGATGATAGTCAGAATATGTTGTAACAGAAATAAATTCCACTTATAACTATTTATAATTTACTTAGATGGTGCACTCTGAATTTAGTATTGTTTTAAAAGAATTATTTCATCGTTATACTACTTAATTATTCACATATATATGTAGAATTTGTTAACATCTGTAGCGGCCACAGAATAAAAACACTCTTTGTTCTTATTCAAGCTATCGAAATAGTTTATTTCTTCATCAGGATTCTAACGGAGGTATAAAAAATCAATTAACAAATGGTATGACTACATTGTCATACTTGCCTGAAGGGAGTAATTGTGTGTATTTACTAAGTTTACAAATTGAAATAAATGAAAAGTTAAAAACTAAAAACTACACTACATTTAAAATGGTTTACCTCTCCGGATGAACGATCATGGTTAAAATGTTACATGCCAACCGGCATGTATCACGTTAGATTTCATTTGTAAATAAATTGCCGCGCATTTTTAAATGAATACGTTATTTTCCGTCATCCCTGACAGCAGCGTCTGCGCAAAAGGATGCGGAGCGCGCGTGGTGTTATAAGACGGCATTAAGTTACAAGCCCTCGACGAAGCAACATCTATCTATATCGTGGTCTTTTCTTTTTAGGTAGGTAGGTTTCTTCTACCTTTTGGCTTTGTGTACCTGTTACATAATTCCTGTCATTCCTCTACGAGTACAGCAGGAAAAGGAAGGACGGATGAAATTTGATTCAACATGGCGTGAACTGAACCCAACCTGCAAAAGCATCGTGGGACCCTGAGACGAATTTCCAGATGCCACTATGTAAATAATTTGTTTTGATTTAAATTGTGCTTGCAAATTGACTTAAAAGCGGTTGCATCACTTTTAAAGCGTGGCCGGTATAAGTTACAAAATGGCGGGAATTATACCGCGTAAAACTATAACCATTGCGCAATAGTATAACAAATGTCTGAAAATGTAACAAGAAGTATACTCATCAACAACAGCTTATAAGCTATCGTATAAAAAACAGATAGACTGTCGGCAGAAACTAAACTAAAACGGCATATGCTCTGATAATACAGTATACTAATTAAGCAGTTGATAGATTTATTGGCAATTGGAGGTGATTCTTTTAAAACATACGAATAGTATTGCTGAGATTGCGTGCATCAGTTTTGTCATTCAAAAAATTTTGGTTTTTTTGCAATGTGTACCATTTCTAAAAATAATCTGCTCTTATAATTTCTTTTTGTTACCAAAATTTTTATATTTTGATAACCTTTGTTGTGTTTTGTATTATTCGCCGGACGAGAAAAAACAGATGCATTTTTTCTTACTCTAGCATCGCTTTTGTGTTGAAAGATCCTAGATTTCTGCCATTGTTAAGTTTGTCCTACATAAATACCTTCGCATTCTTTGCATGGAATGCAGTATACAACGTTCGATCGTTGTAGCAAAGGAATTTGGACTTTTATTTTTGTAAATAATCTATGAATCGTTCTATAACTATGTTTTGCAATTATGACGTCAGCAGTTCTTAATATATTGATTAGTCTATGTGTTACCTCGCCAAGAAACGGTAATTTATAGAAGGCGATTTCCTGCTGAGGGTTTTCTACAGCTCTTAACGGACGCTGAAATTGAATGGTGTTAAACAATAGTTTGTTTACCAAGATACTGAATAACCATTATTTAAAAGCATACCTTTTAAAATTTTTAATTTCTTAGTGATTAAGCTTACGTGATTGATTTTGGTGATTTTATGTTCTACATTATTAATTAAATTAAATTTGTGGTTAAGTGGTTGGTAACGCCCCGAGTGTGTTGGCTTTCTATACCAATTGTAGAATAATTTGCCTGTCATGCCTAATAATTTTACTATCTAGAAAAGAAATGCAATTATCTACTTCTGTTTCAACGGTAAATTGGATATGGTTATTGTGGTCATACCATTTATTAGTTGCTTTTTAATCCTTCTGTTAGAATCCTAATGAAGAAATAAACTATTTCGAAAGCTAGATTCAGAACAAGGAGTGTTTTTAGGATTGCGTACCTTATAAGGTATAACGGAACCTTTATAAGATCACTCTCGTGTCCGTTCGTCCGTCTGTCATAAAGGTTTTTCTTGAAAACTATGTAACGTAGGAATTTCAAATTTGGCACAGGTCTTTATTGCGCGCACATATATCGACAGTCAGAAAATATAATAAAATATTTTTAGATTAAAATTGCGGCGGTTAATAAGAACAAAAGAAAATAAGTTATAATAAATATATTGTATTAGGTATCAGTTGAAAGAGAATTCTAAAAGGCTTCTAAAAATATTTTTTTTATAATTTTCGGTCCAGTAGTCTTCATGATATAGCTTAAAATGAGCGAAAAACGACCATCACATACCCCTCCCCCCACCTCATGTTCTCCTACATTTTCAAAGCTAAAATTTTGATTTTAATAGGGATAGTAGCTATTGACTCATAGAGTATCGAAAAACTGCAGATTTGTGTGACAATGTAATACTTGCTGGGAAAAATTTTTTAAACACAGTAATAGACAACGTATTTACTAATAATGTACCAGTTCAATGTGGGACAATATATTAATTTTCCAGTTATCACAATCAAATTTGGATAAGATTTAAATATACATAAAAAATTAAAAGAGGTTAGTTTGGTTTATTAATTGCTCACTGTAGTATGGGTACGGAACCCTAATAGTGCGAGATCGACTCGCTCGTGACTAACTTTCTTATTCTGTGACCGCTATACCTGTTAACAAATCCTATTTATAATTTAATCATCGATCGAAATCGGAAGATAATATATATAACATTTAAAATAATATAATGTATATATATATTGTCGTGGAAATTATAGGTTAAGAAGAATAGATAGGTCTAGGTAATAAATTTTTAACAACCGTGTACATAGGAAATAGGAATAATTTATTTACGCGCCAAATCACTTAGTAGTGACATTGAAAACGGACGGATACCAACGTATTTTTGTATTTCTAAAACAGAATGTTAAAATTGCATAACGTGTAGAAGCTTTGGAGTACATGAAACCCAAGGATACGCATAATTAGCTTTAATATTTTAAATCAAACGCATCGGATAACAAACGAAGCTTTTGGGTATAGAAAATCAATAATTTAAAGGCATATTTCCATTTAACTAAACTAAACGTTCGTTTATACAAATCCTAAGAAATGCTAGAACTCGGAATTATAATTTCAAACGGACAGTTTGCTTCAAAGAAACATCTGATAGTTAAAATGCCAAGTTCAAAGAACTGAAATGAACGTTGGCATAGAAATTCTGTAGAATTGTATGTAATGGTCGATGCGACAAGCTACTAAAATAACATATGCTTTGAAGACGAAGTGAAATGGAATATCCATAATGTAAAACAGACAGAAAATACGTATAATAAAACGTTGGTTAAAATACTCGTTTAAAGTACACGGTAGATTTGGAGGTCAACCGCAATATTGATTTTTTGTTGCTTGAGTGGGATTCTAAAAGGGACAGTAAATATGGGTGCAACGAGGAAATCTAGCTAGGGGTTGGACGTTAAAAACGGGGAAAAGCAATATAGTTAGTCGAATGCTAGAACTTTTGAGAAGCTCGCGTCGGTTAGATGTTGTTGAACAGATTTCAATTTAAAAGCAGGGTAGACTGGGAATTTTTCGGTTGTAGAAGTTCGTTACGCGTGAAATTTGTAGAATCTGTTTTGAAAAATAAGCTTCTCGACGGAAATAGGGTCCGTGAGGGGTGTAAAAATCATATAAATACACTAGGAGAGGTATTAAAGCTCTCTCTTTACTTACTCTTACTTGCTCTTTCGTTGTATTGATTTTCGTACGTCGCTTATTCGTTGACTTAGGGTACAACATCTTAAATTAAAAGTGTGTAAAACGCTGTTAGTAACGTAAATCGATTATTTATTACAAAAATGATTTGCACAAGTGATTGCTGGCTTATAGACAGTGCTGTTACTACACGCCATGAACTAATGAAAGGATAGTACTAGGGTAAGCAGATTGAGAAGTTTAAAACAAGTATGCGTAAAGTTTAGTGATTACGGAAGGTTAAGCTTGGTTGAGACAATCATCGGGGTAGAAATACGGAAAGCGGTTGCAGAGATTTGAATAGCAAGTAAAAAATGAGTTGGATCTATGGTAACAACAAAGTGTATAGACACAACGACAAGGGTTTTGGGACACATTTTCGGAGGTAACGATGGAAGAAACTTACTCCAGGTAAAGAAATTAATTTCTTGCTTTTGCTTGAACATTTGTGCTAGTATTTTGTGCTTGAGTGATTTGACTTATTGGGGGTGCATTTTATTATCATAAAAACTCATTTGAAGGGGATATGTAAAGGACAATTGATATTTATTATTTAAAAATGCTAACAAATGACAGAAAAATTTTGTTGTAAGGAGTAAACGGGTCTTTAGGTTATTTTAAACAAAAATGCGATGTTTAAAAGCATTTAGAGTAACTATGTTATAGTGAGCTCACCATAGACCAGAATAAAAATCAATTTAGGGTTGCACGACGGACCCATCTACTGGTCTAAAATAAAATTGTTGAAATAAATAGTAATCATGAAATTTTAAAAGGTTTAAGGATTGAGAAGGTAACATTTTATGAAACTGTATATACAAATGTATAAATATTTTCTTGCCGATAGAAACTTTTTAATATGTGCAAATAAAAAGGTTGTATGTCTTGTAGCATTATTTGAGTGGTAATTTCATTTGACTGTGTTTGTGAGAAAGGAATGAACTTAGGATGGTAGGTATCCAAGAAGAAGCAGATTTTAGAGCTAGCCGGGATGTGCAGAAATAAAGAGGCGTTCCAGAGGTAATTTGTTTTTTTTTATTAAATTTTCAGAAAATTTTTATGTTGGTCCAATAACGCTGGAACTCGAAGGTGATCCTGATATTTTTAGAGAAATCCACAGCACTTTTCTGGCGACCCAAGCGTGAGGTCTTGATTGACAGATAGAATTTAAAGATTTTATTCCGGAAAACTGGTGAGCTGAGTAAGGGTGTGCGTGTACTGTAAATCTATAAATATTTTTGAGTGTGTGAGGAAGTGATTTAAACGTATGCAGAGAAAGGAGTGGTTAAGAAGCCAAGGGGTTGAAATTGGACGTGACGATAGTGTGTTATTTGTAAAATCGGGAAAAATGGAAGAAGCCGGAGGTAGTAGGGATCAATCAAAGACAGAATCAGGAGACCAAGGAAATGAGATGATCATGAGAATGTTAGAGAGGATGAGTGCGGAATCAAACAGGAAATTTAAACAGATGAGTGCCGATTCGAACCGGAAGTTAGAGCAGATGAGTGAGGAATCAAATCGAAAATTTGAAAAAATGACAGAAACGTTAGGTGAAAAGATTGATAAGTCTACCCAAAAATTTAATGATTTTAAAAATAGGTTAACAGTAAAAATGGGGGAAGTAGAAAATAGGGTAGAGAAAAATGAACGTGATATAAAAGGTTTGAGTCAGGAAATGGGACAATTGAGGACTGAGGTTGGAATCTTTTGTGAAGATGAGACTAACGTTAAGATGATTGAGGTGACAGATTCATGTAGAGATCAGCTAGGAAGGGTTGAGAGAGAGGTAAGCGGCATTAAACAAAATGTGTCGACTTTGATGGGGGATGGTCCCAGATATGTAACAGGTAATATGTCACTGGACCAGCAAATGAAATTCTATGGGGATATTAGAGTGAACCTACACATTTTTATAAATAATATTAGAAGTTTAGTAGGGACTTTATTTGACGAACAGGCAAAACTGAATATTGTAAAGGCGTTATTGAAAGACCATGCTGAAGCCTGGTATAATCTCATAGGACAGGAGATAGAAACTTATAGTGAGTTTGAGGACAAATTTTTGAAACATTACTGGAGCGACCACAGACAAGATCAAGTACGGGACGAATTAATTACCGGTAAATGTAAGGGTGAATTTGCCACAAGTAGGGAACAGTATGCTATACGAAAGTATAGCATAGCTAAACAACTAAGCCCACCATTGACTGACAAACAAATTATAAAATATCTTTCACGACATTTTGAGGTTGAGGTTCGGCAACACGTAGCGTTGCAGAACATCGTAGATAGGTAAACGTTTTTAAAGTACCTGCAAAGGTATGACGACGTGAGTAGTGAACGACTTCGTGAAACTAGAGAACGACATGTGAACACGGTTAGATTCGAGAACAGAAGGGACAGTTATCAAAGACGGGGACGAATTTTCATAACAGACCGAACTGGGTACCACGACGGACATTCTTTCAGAGCAACAGTGTAGGTAGAGGACCCGCACCAAGAGCTGGGGTACCGAGACACAACAGTTCACCGTAGATGAGGAGGACACAGACGTCGACGACGAACAGAGAAAATGACAGGACAAACAGGGTAGAGACGACAAAGACATATGCGGAAGTAGTGGAAAGACCAGGACCGAGTAGGAAAAATAGACCTGGACAGGATTTTTAGACAAGGACAAACCACTAGATGTAATTGTGTACAAGTACGAACATCCTAGAGAATTTATGAAAATTGAGGAAGAGGTTGTGCCAGAAATTAAAAAAAATTTTTGTTTGCCAATAGTAAATGTTAAAAGTTTAGGAGCGTTGTTGGATTCAGGAGCTGATGCGAGTTTAGTATCGGAGGAATTCGTCAATAAAATTAAAGAAAAGGTGTGTGACAGGATTATGCCGATAAAAAGGAGTCATCTAGTAGCGCTGAATAAAAAACGATTTGTTGTAGTGAATAGCGTAGTAATTTTGAAAGTAGAGTTAGGTTCAGTAAGCTGTGAGCAAAAATTCATAATTGTACCTAGATTAAAATTTAAAAGAGCATTAGGGGTCGATTGTATGGTGAAGTTAGGAGTAATTATAGATATGGAGAGGAAGGTAGTTAGAATTAGGGATAAGATATTGCCCTGGAAGGCAAGTTATGAGGTCACAGAGGATGACACGGGGTTATGTATTAATATTATGGAGGTAGATGAAGAAGAGGTGAAAGAGATCGATACAGTTAAATATTCTAAGAGAAAGTTAGAAGAGGTATAATTAGTAGTGAACAAAGAGTCTGAATTAATAGGAGTAGAGGCGAACGCTACATTCTGTTACACACAAGATTTAAAGGTAGGCATAAAGGAGATAAGTGGCAAAGATAATTTTGATAAATTGAAGTTAGGAGATTTTTACGGGGTCAATAAATTACATAAAGAGTCTAGAAGAGATAAAGAGTTTTCTATAGAGGGAAAAGATGAAAATGTTAAGGTAGTATCGTTTGGTTTGTCCGCATCAAAGGAAATAATAGTGAATGAGAAACAAACAAGTATTGAGACAGAGGATGAAATATTTAAGAATCATTATAGTACGGTTAGTTTCAGTGGCGGCTCGTGAAAGTTTTTAGTGGGTGTTCACAGTACATACATAGTCGTTCCAAAATTATAATGTATTATATGGAACCGTTCATCAACTGATCCATTTAGTATTACTACTACAATATTACTACTACTCCATTTATGAAAAAAAACTTATTTATACAGAAAATCCATTCTTCTGTTTTTTAGATTCACAAACTTTCCAATTACTCTATTATTAAAATCGTTTATGGTATTTATCAATTCCTTTTCGATGGATAGCATGGTTAATGCATTTAATCTCTCTTCTGACAGTGTTTCTAAGAAACGTTTTTATGCGTTGAAACTTTGAGAAACAATGTTCTGGTACTGACGTAGTCACGGGTATCAACACTTTTGGTAATTTACATAACTTGTGGAAAGTGTCTTTATCCAGCTCACTTTCTATGAGAAACTGCAACACTGGTCCAGCTCTAGTAGCTTTCTGCAAATCCTGACGGGTATATAGTACCTCTAATTCAGTCCTTAGCATGTTTTTATTTAAAAATGGGTACGCTTCTACGACGGCTACAAGCTGCTCTACAGGAAAAAATTCTTGATACTGTAGGAGAAAATCCGGCTCCAGGACTTTTACTGTAATTAGGTGATCAGAATTTGAAAATCGGGCCTTTATTTGACTAATTATTGTGTCACATTGTGTAACATAATTCTGTAGCACCCGCCCCTATATTAGATACCTTGCGTCTCTTATTCTTAGAAACTGATTCACAAGATGTGCTAGTAATATACGTGTTGCTACGTACCTAGACGTAGCCGGAAAAAAGTAAATACCAGGCTAACTACCAACCGCGGAGAGTGGGGATTCGTCTACATACCAAAAAAAAAACTAAAAAAAGCACGTCGTCCACGATTATCTATTAAAGAAAAATAAATTAAAATTTCTTGGTTCACATGGACAAAGAAAAGTATTAAATTTAAGTCATATTGTAAAGGACAAATTTTATAATGGATCCACAAAGTGCGCATTTCGTAGCTAACATGTAATAAAACTCATTAGAAAAAAAGTAATGCTTAGATTTTCTCAATAGCAAGTGTGTTAAATTAAAGTATTCAATGTAGTTTTTCTCAATAGCACGTGTGTCAAATTAAAGTATTAAGTATAGGTTTTCTCCATAGCAAGTGTGTTAAATTAAAGTATTAAATGTAGACCAAGTTGTAGTAAGAAATAAAAAAATATAACCAGAAGCATTAGCGAAGTAGGCTTTTAAACATGTATGGTGAACGGGTTTTACAACATCAACCGCTAAAAAATAATAATCCTCGATGTGCATAAAAGAATACGAGTCACATACTTCTATGCGCCGGGATGCTTATCTTGCAAGTCGTCGGGGGTGAGTCAGCCCAGCAACGCCACGGTAGTCAGGATCTATTCGACCTGCTACCGTAACTGCAGCAGCGGTCTACAGACAAAAGTAGTTGGTCTACGTCAACGAACAGTTGGGCCTACATAAAGAAAGAACTCATTTGGCCTCCAGCTAGGAGCTAAAAAGAGAATCTGATTAGAATGGGTAAGCGCGGAAAACTCTCCAATACATGCAAGATACCTCCTACTTGTCGAATAAAAAAAGTGCATCGCTGTAGAAAATATTTCAACGCACAAGCCGCAGAACCAAATTAAAAATTGGTTCAAATAATAGGAGTTTGAACTGCAATCCTCGCGTTGTCAAAGTCAGATTAGCAAACTGGAAAACACGCTATCAAATAATAGTGGGATCTATTATTTCGACAAGTCTTTAAATGGGAATCACAGGAGAAAGAAATTATCCGTTCTTGAAATATTTAACAAATTAACGGATACCTAAAACAAGGTATTGACTATTTAATTATAGAATAAATTTTTGTATTAGAATAAATAGATTTGAAAGAAATGTTAAGATTGCGCGTACTATTGTAACGAGGTAAAAATACAGGATGAAGTTTTGAATAGAAACAAAAGCTAGGGGAATGAAAAACAAATTACCACAGAAAAGGACGTCGAAAATAAACGTAACGGAGTTGTTATCTCGAACACCTTCGAAATGATTTAAAAATTCTGAAACATACTCTTTTAATTTAATCAGCTCAATCTTTTTTTGCTGAAATTTTTTAAATATCCGCATGAGGCATTATCTTATTGTAGAAATCAAGACAAAACGCAAACTCGCCTTCGCTTCAACATGCTAGTAGTCCATAACATTCCCTTCTAGTTTTGTCATCCACATGGTCTGAAATCTGGATTATTTCCAAACAGTCTATTATGTCATTTTTGTTCGTATAAAGATTTTGAACTAATTTAATATTATGTACCCAACGTGTTGGAGCAAGTGACGGTAATTTTTTTTTGCATATTGCGTCAAAAAGTTTCGTCCTTAGTGTGGATCTGGAAAAAGCTGGAAAGCCCGTAAGATTTGAAAAAAAATTCTAGTGGAACGATTTACTGATGAGGCTTTTTGTAGAACTACACTGAATTGATGGGCGTAGCAGTGAATAAATGTGCTTTTGGATAAACTTCTTTGATTCGGCATTGAACCCCGTCGAACTACCACCCATAACTGCTGCTACATCGTAACACAGTCCAATTAATTTTTCTTTTTTATTGCGTAAATGAACCTCTAACTCCGATAGTAGTACCTTGCTTAATGTTTTGGCATCTTGAGTTTCAAGATTGAGAAAGCCCCAAAAACGCTCAATGGCAGGTCCATTAAATTCATATCGATAAACTATAACCATCTGTTGAATTGTAAACACGTCCGTAGTTTCATCAACCATCACTGCTAAATAATTTACTTTATTTACTTGTTTTGACATTTTTTTTCTATATACATCCAAAATGTAATCTAGAAGTTCATTTTGAACAGTTTTGGATGTACCCTTGAAAACCGTCGAATTCTTTAGATGCTCCCTCATAGCATCATCAACTGATCCAACTAGATTAATTAACCCCGAAGAATACCAGGGTTATTGGACCCTTCAATCTCATCATGTCTCCGTAGTACCAATTCAAATACGCCACAAAATTTCAGACAATTAATGATTCGCGATAAAATGTACTGATTCTTATCTACCTTTTGTATAATACTACGGTAAGCACTATCTAACTGTGTGCCTATATTTACACGCCCAACCATAGAAAATTCAATACTGGCATTTTTATGAGCATGAGAATTTTCATGCTTTTTAATTTTTTCACTTAAATGATTTAAATCCGCAAAACCAGAATTTGTCCGAATATTAATTTCTTTACTAAAAAGTATACACGGCAATGAAAATAACAAATTTTTGTGGTTACAGCCACACAACCATTTATGTTTTTTGTGTATATCGCTATTAAACTTACGATTATAAACACGCTTTTCAGTTTTTGTTCGATTTTCAATTATTAAATCTGGTTGATGTAGACCAAGTTTCTTTATTTTCAATTTTTCTTCATAGGATAACTTTTTATTCAAAATATTCTTAACTGAATTTATTATATAATTCAAACTTTCGCTCTTCTTCACCTTTGTTCTAATAAATATTAACAGTAAAACAGATTAATTGAAAAAGATTGTTACGGAACAATTTAAGTGAATTAATTACACACTAAAAAGTCAAAACGTACAAACAGAGACTAATTAAATAGCAGCGACACAAAAGAAAACAGTAATACGCGTTCTGTCCGAACCCAAACACGGATAATAAGCTGAAGTTCACGAAATATTTGTGAACCCCCTTTATGTAAAATTGCGTGCTATTTCTCAACCAATCCTATACTCGCAAGGCGACGGTCAGGGTTAAGCATTTGAAACGCGTGTTCACAGTTCTTGTGTGAACTCAAAAGCTACTTGTAGGTGATCGTTATGGATAGATTGGCGGCAGCGTTTTCTTACTTTTTTTATAGCATGTTATATTGTAACTAGCAAAAATTATATTTTGATAGCAAAGAAGAATAGATGTGTTTAAAATTAGGGTGTTCACGTGAACATGTGAACCTATACACCAGCCGCTACTGGTTAGTTTTATGTTATGTGAAGCAATAGGGAGAATAAGTATTGAGATACAAGGAGGAAAACGGGAATAAAGTTTATTAAGATTGTAAGAAGAAAGACATGGAGGATCAAGAAAAGAGTCAGATTTAAATAAAGAGACGTATTGATAGATGGAAATATAGGGATAGGTTGATAGATAGAGTTAGATTTAAATAGATAGGGATAGAGATAGGTGTATATAGAGAAGTAGAATTAGGAATAGGATAAATAAGGGAGATAGTTAGAGATAGATATAGAATTAGGTGTGAATAGTTAGTGTAATAAATAGAGAGTGATAGAAATAGGAAATTGTCAATACAAATAGTTGTACAGAAGTAGAAAGAACTGAAATAGATAGAAATAAGAGGAAGATAGGTATAGAGAAATAGAAGTGAGTTGAATAAAAAGATAATGCTCGACAAAAATAAATGTAAATAAATAAAAATAGGAGGTGAAGAGTTAGTGATAGATAGAAATAGATAGTTAACTAGTAATAATAGGTGTGAATAGATAGTCATAAATAGAGATAGCTGTAGATAGATAGAAATAATTAGGAATAGATAGAAATAGGTAGGAATAGGTTAGATAAAAAGTGATAGGTTGGATAGATAGGTATAGATAGAGTTAGATAAATAGATAGGTGTGTATAAGTATCATACAAGGTTAAGTAGTAGGAATTAGTCTTTGTATTTAAATTCAAGAAAACTCGAAAAGTTGTTCTTTGAATTGAAATAGGGGGAATATGTCGTGGAAATTATAGGTTAAGAAGAATAGATAGGTCTAGGTAATAAATTTTTAACAACCGTGTACATAGGAAATAGGAATAATTTATTTACGCGCCAAATTACTTAGTAGTAACATTGAAAACGGACGGATACTAACATATTTTTGTATCTTTAAATCAGAATGTTAAAATTGCATAACGTGTAGAAGCTTTAGAGTACACGAAACCCAAGGATACGCATAATTAGTTTTAATATTTTAAATCAAGCGCATCGGATTACAAACGGTTAAAATGTCAAGTTCAAAGAACTGAAATGAACATTAGCATAGAAATTCTGTAGAATTGTATGTAACGGTCGATGCGATAAGCTACTAAAATAACAAACGCTTTGAAGACAAAGTGAAATGGAATATCTATAATGTAAAACAGACAAAGAACACGTATACTAAAACGTTGGTTAAAATACCCGTTTAAAGTACGCGGTAGATTTGGAGGTCAACCACAATATCGATTTTCTGTTGTTTGAGTGGGATTCTAAAAGAGACAGCAAATATGGGTGCAACGAGGAAAGGTAGCTAGGAGTTGGACGTTAAAAACGGGGGAAAGCAATATAGTAGGTCGAATGCTAGAACTTTTGAGAAGCTCGCGTCGGTTAGATGATGTTGAACAGATTTCAATTTAAAAGTAGGGTAGACTGGGAATTTTTCGGATGAAGAAGTTCGTTACGCGTAAAATTTGTAGAATCTGTTTTGAAAAATAAGCTTTTCGACGAAAATAGGGATCGTGAGGGGTTTTCAAAAACATATAAATACACTAAGAAAGATATTAAAGCTCTCTCTTTACTTACTCTTACTTGCTCTTACTTTGTATTGATTCTCGTACGTCGTTTATTCGTTAACTTAGAATACAACATCCTAAATTAAAAGTGTGTAAAACGCTGTTACTAACGTCAATCGATAATTTATTACAAGTGTGATTTGCACAAGTGAGTGCTGGTTTATAGACCCTGCTGTTACTATGCGCCATGAACTAATGAAAGGATGGTACTAGGACAAGCGAATTGAGAAGTTTGAAACAAGTATGCGTGAAGTTTAGTGATTACGAAAAGTTTAGCTTAGTTGAGACAATCATCGGGGTAGAAACACGGAAGGCGGTTGCAGAAATTTGGATAGCGAGTGAAAAATGAGTTGAATCCATGGATAACAACGAAGTGTACGGACACAACGACGAGGGTTTTGGAACACATCTTCAGAGGTAACGATGGAGGAAGCTTACGCCAGGTAAAGAAATTAATTTCTTGCTTTTGCTTTAACATTTGTGCTAGTATTTTGTGCTTGAGTGATTTGACTTATTGGAGGTGTATTTTATTACCCTGAAAACTCATTTGAAGGGGTATATGTAAAGGACAATTAATATTTATAATTTAAAAATGTTAACCAATGACATAAAGATTTTGTTGTAAGGAGTAAACGGGTCTTTAGGTTATTTTAAACGAAAATGCTATGTTTAAAAGCATTTAGAGAAACGGGGTTTTACTGAGCTCACCATAGACCAGAATAAAAATCAATTTAGGGTTGCACGATGGACCCATCTACTGGTCTAAAATAAAATTGTTGAAATAAATAGTAATCATGAAATTTTAAAAGGTTTAAGGATTGAGATGGGAACATTTTATATAACTGTATATACAAATGTGTAAATATTTTTTTGCTAGTGGAAACTTTTTAATACGTGTAAATAAAAACGTTGTATGTCTTGTTGCATTATTTGAGTGGTAATTTCATTTGACTGTATATGTGAGAAAAAATGAACTTAGGATGGTAGGTATCCAAGAAGAAGCCGATTTTAGAGCTAGCCGGGATGTGCAGAAATAAGGAGGCGTTCCAGAGGTAATTTGTTTTTTTTATTAAATTTTCAGAAAATTTTTATGTTGGCCCAATAACGGTGGGACTCGAAGGTGATCCTGATATTTTTAGAGGAATCTACAGCAATATATATATATATATATATATATATATATATTGCTGTGATAAGGGGTTGCTTAAGGGTGCACGTTATAGTAAAGGTCGTTCGGGAATGAATAATTAGAATCGGCCGCAGAAAACTGCACTTATTTAAGGAAATAATTAAGAAATAGACATAGTTTGTAGATAGTAAGTAGTCAACACCCTGTATATAAAGTAGAAATAGTTTTTGGGCGACGCAAGTAAACATAAGAAGACGCATAGTTGGCGTAGGAATGAGAAATACATGTATTAAGTAGATAGTAAATATTAAATACCCTGTAGATAAAGTTTAGTTAATTTAGGTAAAACAAATAAGGATATTTTTCAGTGGAAGCACGCGTATATTGAGAAATAAATGATAAAGTGTAATTAGACACGAATTAAGAAGAAGAGTTCCAGACGATTAAATTAATACGGATATAGAAATAAAGTTTCAGGTAGTTAATATAAATGCGTACAAAGATCTAACCATTTTGATAAGAGAAATGATTAAAAATTGCGTGAATCGCATGTAAACATGAAAATTTAAAGTTGGGTTGCATCAGTTGTTTATAGAAAAGCAAGTAATCTATCAAAATACAGCATGTTGATAATGAAAGACAGCTGCGGGCAGGTTGTGATTATGGGAAAACGTGGAGCATTACATCAGAAACTGCTCTAAATGAAATTATTTGATTGGTCAGAGACAAGCGACAAGTTCTAGACCAGACCCACGGATGGAGTGGGAATTCGAGATTATATTAGCAAGCACCTTGATAAGAAAGTCAGTTTTGAACTGAATGAAGGCCGAAGTGCATTGCCATTAAACAAAGTAATACGTAATAAGTATAAAAGTGAAAAATAAAATGAGTGCGAATATGAAGATTACAATTGCCGTTTAAACGTAAGTACGTTTTTAATGAATTTATTGTAAACTAAGACATAAAAATAATAGGGTTTCGAGGTCTGAGGGAAATAGACTAGGATTCTGATGTTAAGAAAAAAATGCAGTAATACAATTTAAATGTCAAGGGAAAAAGAAGAATAATACAATCTTGAAGTACAGGGATGAAACAAACTACAATTTTAAGTCTGGGCCAAGAATAATAAAAGTCTAAGTTTGAAGAATTGAAATAAATTGGGGTATATCATTTAATGGTGGTGGTCCATAGTGTAATGGCAATAATTTGAATGGAATCCAGAATTGGGGAAGATCATTTTTATTGGAAGCGTCGATGTGAAAAAGATAAAACCAGGTCAGATTTTTAGTTATAAGACATTTGTTTTTCTATATGAATTTTTATTTTATTTTTAATATTGAATTTGCTAAATATGATATGCTTGTGAAGAAGTCAACAAAAGAGGTTGCATACGTATTGAATGAGTAATATGAAAACAGGTTTAGAATATTCTACACTTTGTTGGTAAGGATAATAAATTTTCTTTGGTGACTTTGGGTTTTTGAGTACATACTAGATGGTTGTTAATAAATGAAATTTATAAGAAATGTATTACAAATAATTTCAAAAGCTGTACATAACATATTGGTTTCATTATATAAAATCTAAATTTACTGAATTTTATAATTGCAAATAAATGCTAGCCGAGGTCATAAGATTTAAATAGTACAAAGGCGGAGCCACAAGTTGAATAGGAAAGTGATAACCCGCAAGGCGGTAACGTATCGAATTTTGCCATTGGTAGATAAAGTTGTTTAAAGATAAAGTCCAGTTGATAGCAATATTAAGAAAACAGCTGGAGGAGGAGATAATTACACTTAATAGTGAATATTAAAATGGTGGTCCAATAATTTAGAGTACGTAGAAAATTAATAAGGCGCACAACGAAGGGGATCAAAAATTCCAGTTCATAGTAATAAAAATAACAACCCGAAGTAAGGGGCGAGAAAATTACGTAAGTAGTATAGCAAATAAATAATGGTCGCCCAAAGTAGGGGCACGATAATTTAGAAAGAGTATTCATAGCAAATAAATATGCAGCCCAACGTAGGGGCATGATGAGTATTTAATATCATAGCTATATATATATATAAATATTATTAAAAGTTTGTCTTTTGTTGGAAGAATGAAAACAACTCTAAACATCATAAGGAAAAGGAATTTTCTTCTTAAAAAATTTATTTGCATTGGAACAGCAAATTCTATGTACACTAAACGTTCCTAGGACATTAGTAGTATTAAAATGCAATGTACCGTTCTTAGCTTTTACTGTTGATAAACATAGTTTAATAATCAGGTTTGTGTTACATAATCGTTTAACACAAAGACTATGCATAGTATATTTAATTTTCTTTGCAAATGTGATTCAACATTGAAATACTTACCTCGATTATAAACAGTAATCGTAAAAGCAGTATACCTCCAATTCGTATGTGGTTACATTTTCTATTTTTTAATGGCGTGGGTGTTGCCCTAGGTTAAAAAATAATACCAGAAATGCAGTCTAAGCCTTTGACTTTTGGGAAAAATTAGAATTAAGTATGAAACAGTTTTAGGGTGGATATCGTTGAGTCTGGTGCGGCGAGGGTTAATCCCAAAGTCGAAACCGTTACCAGATTTGGAATCTTGGACTTTGATTTTATCGAAACGATACCTATGTCAAAACTGAAGCATTCTGTAAAGAGATAAAAGGAGTTTATTTATTACCAAAAGCAAGAGACGAAATATGCACGAATAAATCGTTGATAGAAGTAAAATTTGAGTGACATGCAGCAATGTCGTTTATTAGTCATTTTTCTTTATTTCCGTGTAAACCTTATTTTGAAGTAAACAACTGCAAATACATCAAACTGCAGTTTATTAGTACAGTAGTAACATGAAAGTATTGCATGTGTATGTTTTTCATGACCGTTCGATCAAAACCAATCTCAGTTTGGCGTTTGCAAAAGGCAGCATTTTAAAGTACCACTGCATACTCCTTCTCCTAGTTGTAATAATTGGCAATCTGGTCTGCAAGCCGTTAGTGGAACGTCTAGTCCTAAAGTTTTGCCCGGCACATCCCCTAAAAAGAGAAATTCATTATTTGCATACTTTCAAAACAAAATTAATTATAACCCCAAGGGTATGAATATTATTGCCTTTTGTGCATAAATCGAAGAAATTTTTCTTTTTATATTTTTTACAAAATTATAACAACAGCTTCTGTGGATGAGATACTTATCTAATAGTGATGTTTTCATTTAGAAAGCATATTCACGTATACTGATAGTTACATGTTATGGATGTGCATATAAAACTAATGAAGCGGTGGAAGGTTATGTTCTCTTTACATAACAATTTTAGCTTTCAAAGGTACTTTTATGACAGTCTGAACCACACACAAACAAACCCTCGCTGTTGGTAAAATCTATCTTACAAATTTAATCCGTAAGGGCAAATAGTCGTTCTGCATATAACGAGGAGTTAGCTAAACATGCTATCGATCAAAGTAAACACCTTGGATTACAATTTCATTCAGAGAGTCTGTAATCTGTCACATTTCTTTTTGCTCGTTACAATTCAAACATTGTGGCCTTAGTAATATTTATAAGTATACATTTGTATTAATGAATCGTGAAGCGCCGATAAGAAAATCTGTATCTTAACTTTAAAATGGAAGTCGCTACCGAGTTAATACTTGTGAAAACCGTGGGAACACCAATGGAGATACGAACGGTTAAGTTAATAACTAAATGAAATTTAGTTTAAGATTAAAGTTGTTAATCTATTTCAATGCTTTCCCAAGCAGGTTGTTTCAATAAATTGGTAAATGTAGTTTTAGAAAAAATACTTTGTCCTCAGCCTACAGTAATTTTGAAAGGAAGTAAAACGTCAAATAAAAATCTTTTAAAGCTAACCCGTTATTAAGTTTTATCTATATTAATGATAAGGGCAGATATACATACCTGGACATGGACATACTGCTGGACATGGTGGGGTTGGCGGTGTTAGCGATGTTCTACTGGCTGACTTATGGCGTGCGGCATCTGCAAAAATTAATAGTCGTCAATTGTTTCAGCTTTATACGAGGAGGACATAGTAATGTCTCGTTGAGAGCTGCATTTTTAAGAAGCTATAATTTCAATAATCAAAGTTTATATCGTTTATTGTACCTGCAGCTTTTAGAATTCATTTCTAGAAGAGTGAACCTATTATATCGTTACTGTGTCAAAATAATGCCATCCGTTTTATAACTAGTAGATGTTATAAGATTTTGCGTTTATGTGTTCTTAAAATTTTGATGAACTTTTCGTCTACAGGGTTACGTACTATATTTTGTATAAATGTAGGGAAACTGAATTTGCACTATATTTTTTGCCTTATCCTTAATGCTCGCAATATCAAATAGTTAAGTGCATCAAAGATTATGGCAACCAAACAGTAGATCTATGAAATCTTAACTAAACTCTATAAAAATAAAAATGCAATCGCTGTCAGTTGCAAAGGAAAAAACAGAACACCCCTAAAAGCGCAGCTTGGTGGTAAATTCTACAATTAAATATTGATTAAAAAACATAAATAAAAAATAAGAGCTATTTTCAAATTTATTTATGAGCGCCAATATCTTTGTTGTCAAAAAACTAAATAAGGTTAAAGCAAAAAATAAACTTATTGTGCTGTTGGAAAAATGTCAATTTTTAATATTTTGCTTAATTTTAGCCTGATATAGTTTCATAAACTTAGAATATAAAATTCCCAGGCAGAGCGCAACTACAAAAGCTTTTTTATGAATTCAACCCTATAGAAAGTTGGTATATTTTAATTTACTGGGAAGGCAGACTACTCACGAATACTTGTAATTTCTATGGTATTGTAAATATATAGTTTTAAAGCTATTAACCTTTATTTGTATTTCTTATGTTAACTGCAGATATTATTGAGAGAGATGTAAAAAGTTATTGGTGATCATCACCTTTTAGAAGCAAAAACACTAGAAGCAAATTAAAAATTTACCCATTTTAATCAACCCTTACTCAAAGTATTATTAAGTATACATTTTTGTGCATTAAAAGACCATTACTTATCAGTTGATTGTGGTAACTTTTTTTAGATAGAAGAAATATACGTACACACCGATTTTACAAAAAAAATAATTTTTGCTTACGGACTTGGAATACTGCTACCAGCCCAAGGAATGCGATGAACAGTACTGTTTTCATCTTGTTCTAGGGTTTGAATTCTTCACCTTTATAGAAAGTTGCATTTTAGTATTGTTTGTTTTTCCCTTTTTAGTTCAATTTACGTAGGCATCTACATTCAACTTTGCGATAGGTTAAACTAGTTTGATTTAGACATTCACAAGTAGTCGCTTAAACTTCTAATTCGATATAGAATTTTAAATTCTATTAACAGATAGTATAATAATTATTAGAAGTCGTGGTAATTATGATAATTAAGCATTTCCAAGTTCAAATAACAATAACATCAGATATAATTTGCCTACATAAAGAAATATGATAAGCTAATTTAGTTTCTGTATGCTGGCTCTGTCTTTGCTAAATACTTAAACATTAGTTTAAGATGAATATAAGAAAGTTAGAGATATATTCAACAGCATTAGAACAAAAGAGGACATGAATCAAATAAACTATGTGCAATAAGATTATACTAAAGAATGATAAAGTGTATTACTGAAACATTCGTGGGCGCAAATACACAAAAGCTTTACAAAGACAAATTCAGCTTTAAATTAAATAATAGGTTAAACTTATATATTTGATAATCGTTTCCTAACAAATCGCAAAGAACTGTTGGATGATAGTAAAAATCGACAATTTAACTTACCGTCTGGTTTGGTTTGGTATCTGTTGTGTTGAACCACCACTGAATGAATTGTTCGAGGGTTTGCTTTATATAGGATTCACGTCTTATTTACGTCTAAAATTACTATTCCTCAGTCACCTTAGCAAGCTCATTACGCAATGTTTTTTTATGACTAATAATGTAGTACATGCTGTTTGAAAATATCAAAAAAATTGTATTGTTTCAAAAAACAGCTTGGTATTACAATCCCTGTGCACTTAGTAGCTGATGTTATCACCTATTGTCCATTTATTGACCTTGTTTTATAATTCTAATTAGATATTATGGTACTTGTTGGTAGTAAAGTTGTTGTTGTTACTTTTTGAATGGTACAATTTAAATAAAACATATTTTGGGCCTATTATAAATTACATAGAAACATAGAAAATATATCAACTGGCATCCTGTCTCTAAAGCTACATTGCATGTTTTTAATAATAGATTTAGATGTTATACGAGTGAAATATTGACAAATGCACAATTATTCCTTATGAAACAGTTTCGCATTCTGCTTTAGTTTAACTTTGCAGATCAAGTTCAGAAATAAATTAGAAGTAGACAAAATTTAGTCTTTCAGATTGAATGCAGATTCGAAGACCACAGTGAAGAGCGAAAGCATTTGCAATCGGCGGTATGTCCAAGACAATACTCAAAAATACACGCAAACTGTCACACCGAATACTAATTAGAAGTTTTATATACCACAATACCCTATGATGAAGTACAATTGTCTAAAAGATGCGGTTTCTTCTTTGCCCAAGATCTACCTTTCGCAGCTATGTAGAGCAACGTTTCTAACAACTATAGGTGACCTACAGTTCCATAACGTGGGTTTGTCATTTTTACTTCCACTGCTATTTGTGATTTGACCTTCCTCATTATATTTGTTCTAAACTTTCCGATTCTAGATTCGCTATCACTTTCTTATTGCTATTTGTTTAAAACATTTAATTGACTGAAAAGATTTACAGAATCTTCAAAAATTACAATTTCTCTTATTACTTCTCTGACTTATTTCAAAGTATAACAGAAACATAAAGTTTGGTAAATACATATTAATATTAATCAAAATTAGTGCTCTTAGAAGTGTTCAGCAAGCATTGACGTTTAACGAAAGAGAAAGGTTCCATTTCGAGGTAATATACTTTGAGCTTTCTTTTCTTACGACACATAGTGGCATGAATCCCAGTAACATTGTGTGCAATGTTTGAACTTAATTGGTGCAGGAGTTTTAAGCATCACGGGATTGATTCATGGTTATATTAGGAGATGAAAGAAACTCATAAACGTTAAGTGATAAATTTGACTGGAGTGAGCTTCTTTCAGTTGTGATTCGACCGTGACTGAATAAAATTTATATATCATATCAAATAGGAAAGTTCCAAAACAAGTTCCTGTCAAGTTCAAAAATTCTTTATTGTAGCTTATTTTTCTTCAAATGTTTGCATAATAATTGATAATCAAAATTCGATTTATATTGTGAAAATGATCGTATAGAATAGTTTGTTGCTCGATTAAGATGACTACCAAGCATGGTTGATGCTATTTAAGGTATGTTACGTTTATTTTCGGCATAGATTAAAATACACCTTGTTCCTTTTAATTCATTATCCATTCACATAGATTCTGTTACTACTTTTCAATACTCCAACGCCATCCTGTATATATCACCTCCTTACAATAAGTCCGTTTATTATATTTTCAATAAAACTCATTTGCTGCGAATTTGGAAAGTTTCCGTTCTAAATGAAATAGTCTGTATCTTGTTTTAGATGTCCGCTGGTTTGCTACATATTCTGGTAACGTAAAATTACTTTCTAAATGTTATGATCTAGAAACTCGTAGAAATAAGGAATCGTATTATTTCTAGTTTTTAATCATCACTTGGCATGTTGTAATAATGCGAGGTTTCAAAAACGAATTGAATCCGATGCTGATGCTTGTGCTTAGTAGTATTTTCGATTTACTCGTTCTGGTACTTCAAGAGCGATGCACGTTTTTTTTCTTGTTTGACAAGTGGCGGATATCTTGGACCCATTGGTAAGTTCTCCCGCATTTACTCATACTAATAAGATTATCTTTTAGCTCTAAACTGGAAGCCAAATTGCTTTTTATGTAGGCTCGACTGTTCGTTGCCACAGGCCAATTGGTTCTTTTTACTCGTAGATCGATGTTGCCTTTAAGGTAGTTGGGTAAATGAATCCGACTATCGTGGCGATTCTGTGCTGTGTCACGTCCGCTGGCATGTAAGATAAGGAGTCAGACACGTGCAAGTATATGATTTGTTTGCTTTGTATGTACACCAAGAGATTACCCTTTATCACCGTTTGATGTAGTTATGTGCCAATAAACTTGGAAACGTAGGACTATTGTTCGTTGTTATACATAAATATTAGAATCGTCCTACAGGTACGATGTGCAATTTTGAAACAAAAAAGAAAACGTTTGTCAAAAGAGACTCACAAGTTTTATGATTAGTTTGATTAGTTTTATTGATTAGTTTTTTTGGTTTCTTTTGTCAAATACGAGATGCGTACTTCGTATCCAAACTATTAATTTGTTTATATAGTATACTTGTAGGTGGTTAAATAGCAACCCTCAGTTCAGTTCATTTCTTTTGCTAGTTTGTATCGAATTAACTCTTTTGTATATTCTAGTTAGTTTTGGGTGTAAATTATTCAGGATTCATGGACATGAGAGACGTTACCATCTAAATTAGTAGTGGGGAATTTACCAAGATATTAAAGAATGTTGCCGTCATACCCTTTATTTTATACTGTAGAAATTCTTTTCAAAAGTATGACAAAGGAAAGGATTGGATTTTTTTTTAAAGTGTGTTGTCCTTTTTTATGTAACATGTTGCCTTATTAGACGTTTTTCTGTTACTGTGTTCTTTTGTTCTAAATTAATGTGTGCTTTTATTTCAGGCCTTTTCTTCATTTTCGTATTGCTAATGCCCCGCCCAATTGCCGATTAAGCTCGGTCATTCTTATTTTTATATTTCAGGCTACGTCGAAGTAAGCAGCAGGTAATTCAAAACCTATAAGTATTTTAGTGGAGGAACAAAGTTTACGTTTAGGTCTGGTTATAACATTCACATTTGCAATAATGGTTCTGATTAGAGTTTGTTATTACTGTTCTTTGACTAATGAAATTTGAAGACCGGGTTATCGGTATTGTATCATCAGTTAACAGTGTATTATAGAAAATTCAATTTTGGGATTTTCAGATTTTTAATCATTTTACCAATAAGTAACGAGAAACTCATTTGTTTCACCAAATACGGAAAAAGTACTGTTACGTACAAATTTGATGCTAATGACCACTGAAATTTTCGTAAATGCTGAATCGCAATAGAAAACGGATTGTACTAGCTAGCTTACGGTGGCGACGGGTGGATTCTATGAAAACAAATGCAATATCTTTTAATGAATAGACAAACTCTAACACTTTCTAATTTTACCTGCCTAAATAAGTCCATGTATTATTGGTCTAATTACAAATGTTTGGGGCCAAACCACCTTCAGCTGGTCTTTATGCTCAATGGATGCTGAGTTATCTCTTATTAAACGTGTACCAACGCAAAATCTGGATACAAATAAATTATTGTGTAACTAACGGAATCTACGTAAACATGATATTGAGTAGGTAGAAGATTAAAATTTTATTACGTTCAACTTGTGATTTGAATATCAGGTTCAACCATCCTTTTCAAAGAAGGACAAACTCAGTAATTCATGATTTAACTACGGTTAAAGAAAGTATTTAAAGAACGAATTTATTGAATTACCGTTACGCGAACTACTAGAAACCAGTTCGTCTGCAAGACGACTGTGCTTATCACTCGCCTTAAGGTCAAAGCTCATCTTCAACGATTGGCGTTTGATTAAATGCCAAGGAATGAATGAATAGAATTGAATTGCTCATTCCATTATGCGATGACGGGATTATAATTTTTAGTATTTAAGGAAATTCTAAATTTTCTATATTCAACGGTGTGTATGATTTGAACTGAACTTGTAGTTGGGGTTAAGGGTTTTCTGATACACGGAAATGCTAGGCACTCCCGCGGTTGCTATTTAATATTGACATCTGCGTCTTTGGGTAGGTGCAATACGTCTTAGATTTATATCATTTTATGAGCTTCTGTCTGGGTAACTTATAATGATTTCGTAGATGATTAGTTATGAAAAATATGTTGGTGCTTTTATAATTCGATATGTCTATAGTGACGTTTCGGTTTTTAACTGCTAGTTGTAAAACAATGTACTAAGCATTTTACTATTTATTTTGGTGTTTTACTTTAAGAATATTATCGAATAGTTCCACTACAATTGTAAACTAGAGGCAAATCACTTTAGGAAGAACTCGCTATTATAATGCGCAAAAACCGAGAAGTGAGCTTTTAATATTAATAATTGTATTACCAACGTACACTTTTCCAACGCTTATTCTTTCACTGCCTATTGAAATTGACTACTGTGCTACTTCTAAATAAAACATAATCCTAATGATTGAAGCAATACAAGGTTTCTTGCACTTTACTGAATCTCAACTGAAAGAGTCTCGCCTTAAGCATATTAATCACCTAATCGTTGTAAACTTTTGAGCACTCAATGGTATTTTGAATCATTCCTATAGCTATTTCAAACTTCAGCTTTCAGGCATATAACTTAGTAAGCACACAAATACACGAAGGCCTCCAATTGGTTACGGGCGATAAATGTTCAAAGAAAAGGCAAATACGAGTATATCACCTTTAAATGGAACAATACCTATAAATAAACACGCAGAGATGCGTATACTGTTTCCGGTTAAATACGTTTGAAATACATAAATTCACGAAATGTCAACGCTGCTAAAACTCTACTTTTATAATAAGCACTAAGCCTGATTACTATTAATATATATCACTAACCGCTTAAATTCCGATAATTTTTAGAAAAGGTATCGAAACAATAACACCATCTGCCATTGTCAAAGGTTTTATAAACTCTCTACAGGTAATAAGATATACTAAAAAAGTAGCATCGTGAAAGGGATAGTAAATACAGAGTGAACAAGATTAGAAAAATAAACTGTTTTTATGTTTATGTGATTGAACCACAAATGAAAATAGAAGTAAAAAATCTAAGACGCATGTACGTCTTACAATCAAACTTACGGAAATTTTATAAAAGAAATTATATATTTTAAATTAAATAACTAGTGCTTAAATGTTAAACAAAATTTTATTATTATAAATATAATTTAATAAATTTTATTGTTTTAATCAAGTTTGAGTCGGACTACTTAATGATATAAGCTCCCAGCACCACTCAAACAAACATAAATCTTAATTTAAACATGAATCATAATTATTATATATAACAGAAAAATAGAGAATAATTAATTAAAATTGTTAACGTATATTCTGTGATTAGTCCCGGGTATTGTGATTCCTCCGAATAAGTCAGTTTGATGTAAGGTTGGAATATCTTCAGCCGAATTAGGAATGATTGCTTCATAGTGATCTACATGTATCACACCTCTGACATTTCCAGCGCAATAAACTACAGCTAAAGTCTCGCGAACTAATTGATCTTCTTTTGCACAAAAATTATATGATGTGATACTGAAACCGAAATGATAATATAAATAAATATATTGGTCGAGAAATGGCTATTGAAGTTGCGAATTGCAACTCTGTACCTGTATAACACCCTAATGGTCCCTGCGAATTGATTTCAGCTGAAAGAGAACTTCCTCTCCGTCGACACAATTCTTCGAAATATTCAGAATATTTTGCTATCGACATCAAAGTTGCATATCTTAAAATGTTCATACAGTTTTCGTTTCCAAATAAACAAATAGATATCGAATAGTACCAACAATTTCCAAATCCTGATGTATGTATTTGTTTGAAATTTTGACGAGAAAGTTTAGGAAACAGAACGTCAACAGCATAATTGCCTATTCTTTCTTTAGGTGTGGTTCACAAATTTGATCCGTGAAATCTATTTTGATTCTTTATTAAATCATATATCTGTTGGCAGAAATTGTTGTCATTGATTCGCAATTCTTTAAGTCTTTCTATGTTATCAGTGGACTCCAATAACTCTTTCATATTTTCTAATCTTATATGACTTTGATGTTCAAGATTTGAAAATTTGGTTGAATGTTTACATTAATCTTTTCTTGTAATAATTTTATGAGTTTGATCTCACATTCCTTTAGCGATGAAATGTCTAAATTTATTAACTCATTAGCTAATACACTTCTTTGTGAGGATTCAGTGGGAGGTATCAATAATTCTTTATCGTGCTCTGATGAAATGTTTTTCTGTGAGGAATTTTGATGTTTGCACATCAATACAAATAAAATTAAAATGTCGTTGAAAGATTCGTGACTTAGTTAAACTCTGAGAGCCTATGTTTTCCCATTAAACATAACTCAACTTAGACTATTTTATTGTTTAAGAATCATTTGGATATCTATTAAAGTTTATATTAGTTTGTACTGTTAACATTTCTCAAATAAATTCGATTATCTCGAAAACTAAAAGAGATATCGAAAAGCGTATAGCATATTTGTAATCAGCGTAAAAACTAAACAAGGTACATACATATCATTTATTGTATCATTATGGGAATATGGCAACGGACGACTGCGGCGACGGCGGCGACGACGAAGACGTTGTGATTATATTAACCTAACTTACTTCGTAAGTTTGGTTGAAAAAAAAAATTAATAGCTCAAGGAATAGAATTTTTTGAAGTCCAATGTGCGATATTAAAATCTAGGTCAACTATAAGAGGTAGAAAAAGAATTCTAAAAGTCGTAATTGAAACGTTGTTCTACACAACCAAGAAAAGTGGACCATTGGCGATAATGAAACTGGTAAATTGAAGCCTTCGTGAAGTATGCTAAATATTAGCCGAACAAATAAAATTATTAAATGCAAGGTCTTAAAGATGGTTTAGGAAGCTAAAAAATTTACTGGTATAAATAAAGAAGGCTAGCACAAAATGTTTTCAGGGATGGAGCAATGTTAAACAATAACAAAGAGGACGGCATAAGGTAAAATCGTTTAATGAAGGAGAAGGTTCAAATATATGCCCTAGAATAAAATATATGTAGGTAGAGATTGTTTGGACTCTAAAGCGGCTAGTAGCGTTAACCACGACAAGTCAACTTTCAGATTGGAACTAATGACAGTGCTTGTGATAATTATTGCATTAGTAGCTTTTATAATTTGCTTACTGCATGTATCTATTAATTAAGCCTTAAATGCAAATAAACAAGTTCTCGAGAGGGATATTTTACGTGCCTTTTTGAGTAGCCCTTAGATATGTTGGTTTCAAATGAGTTCTCTGTCAACTGTCGTCTATGAAATTACATACAATCTGAAAAACTAAATTGTGCCTACCTCTTGAAGGAATTAATAACCATTGTTTATTTACTTTTGAGTTTAATTATCAAAATAGCAAAATAACAAAAACAATTTTAATATAAACAAATACAATAATTTGTAATTAGAATTATGAAACAAGATGAGATAAGAATGATTAGTGAGGGTATCAGCCGTGAAGTGCGCAAGCAACTTAAAAAAGGTAAAACAGTTGTTAAAAACATTGCGTAGCGTTATGCATATACGTTTGTTTTTGTACATTAATTGTCATAAACAACATTACGCAAACCGATTGTTAGTTGCTTGTAATAATGATAATTTTTCAAATGCGAAGAAGGTGTGAATCCTATATAAAGCAGAACCTCGATATCAGTTGATTCATTGGTGGTCCAACACAAAAAATTCCAAACTAAACCAACCGGTAAGTTTAATTTATATCAGCTTTTACTATTTTAAAACAACACGTTTGAACTTGTAATATTGAAACTATCCTATAAATTTGAAGAATTCTTTAATTTAGTGTTAAAGCCACCTCCATAAAGAATTTTGTAGTTTTGCGCCGTTAAATATTTCGGTAGTTATTTACTTTAATCCCAAGAAAAATAAAGCAATTTTTACCAACTTGAAGATCAGATTGTACTAAAACAGGCAAATTGGAACTAATTTATAATTCAATTATCTAAATTCTGTAACGCATTTTAGTTGAGTAACATTTTGCTTTAAGTTCTCATTTTGTAATATTGACCATTAAGGTGGTGTTTGAATATGACTTACCGTTGAAATTATCATTATTTGAAATTTATACTACCTTATTATACAGTCTTAAAAAAACTTGTTATTTATTATTTCTTTTTAGAACTGTAATTTCTTTTTATAATTAGTAGATATAACAAGAGCTTGTATAAAATCTAACACAAACTGCATTAGTTTATCGCACAACTGAATACAGAAAACTAAGTAAATTGAGTTAAAACTATAAGCGCAAACAAAACTGAGATGTAATTTTGTTTAAGGGAAACGTATCCAGTTCCAAGTTTAAGATGAAATCAGTACTGATCATCACCTTCCTTGGCTTGTTGGCAGTATTTCAGGTCCGTAAGTAAAAAAGGTTTTTAGTAACGCTTCGGTAGTATAAACACATAGAACTCGAAAAATAAAGAAAGCTAGTTTTCTTCTTTCTTATTATGTTTACGCAATTGTGACTACTTCATTGTTCATCCAGGAGGAGTAAGTGCATTTTGATCCGGTATTAAACAAATTGATCAGTTGCGCGCGTTTAATTTTTAGGTTACATAATCAGATTCATAATAATTTTTGATAATCAATCAGGAATTTGTAAAATGCACGAGAGTGGAAGAAATGTTTTCATTTCTTCCTGCTATAAAGTTTAAGCATTTTATAGCTACTACATTTTTGCAGATGCTACACGGTAAAAGTCAGCTGGTAGAACATCACCAACACCACCTCCACCATGTCCATCAACATGCCCATGTCGAGGTATGTAAATTTTCTTTAATCTTTAATATACAAGTATGCTTATTGGCTTTGCCTGTTTCCTCAAAATTACCAAGAAACGTTATTCCTTTTACAACTGCAATTTGCTTTTTTAAGTGACAGCCTACTATTATTCATGGTAAAACCATGAAATGGATTAACGCCTTTAACTTTAAGCTAAATGCAATTCAAATACTACCAGATAATTACGCTTTAAATATCCATTACTTGAATTCACCCTCTTCAATTATCGATTTTTATGCTACAACATGAAAAGCTTTCCTATCACTAACTCTACATGATAATTACACATTTATACACACGGATTTATGCTTCTTTTATCTAAAAATTGTACCTAGTCTTTACCCTAATTCTAAAAAGAAGCGAAATTAATCTTACTATTTCCCATTACAGAGTCTATGTAAAATTATAATATTTTTTAAAGAAAGATTCTCATAGGGAATCGTTGTAATCAACGTGTTCTTGTCAATTAATAGTAGTTTGAGCTGAATCCTTGTAGGTTGGGGAACAACTTTTAACCCTAAAGTTCTTGATGCGATCTATTGGAATAGCATCCCGAAAAATAATTGAAAAGTACACCTTAAGTCTCTAGTATAGGTGTTGTTGATCTCATATACCGCATCTAGTGTAGAACGGTAGGTGTTCAACAAAACACTAAATTACCTAGCTAAGTATTTCTTGTGTTCTGGCTTAGATGCTTCTCAGATTGACAGTGACAAAATATTTCAAATTTGGATATTAGCGAGTTTTAAAGATAAAGGTATTTACATTTGCAGTTACACATTTTTAGCGTATTCTCAATATCCGAAATACATGATTCTTGGAAGATTTTTCATAGCGAAGTTCTATCTCAAATTCCCCAACCGCAAAGGCCGTGATCGTTAAAGTCAATAGTAGCCACACTTTGAATGAATTTTGTTTTTCTTTTTAGTACTACACCATTAATCAATTTCACTTTTTAGGTTATGTGCCGTGTAAAGCCTTAGGCATAGACGTTCCGCTAACGGCTTGCAGACCAGACTGCCATTTATTACAACTAGGAGTAGGAGTATGCAGTGGTACTTTAAAGTGCTGTCTTTTGCAGACACCAAGTTAGGGTTTAAAAAAAACATGTAATTATGAAAGTAGACGGATGCAAACCTTTATGTTAATAATGCATTAATAAATTGCAAATTAATTAAAAAATTTAAAATTGTCTACCCAATTAATGTTTAAAATATTCAACCATTACAGGAAGAATAATTAGACAACGCTACTATATGGATGTGAGAATAAACGTCAAACCTTTCCGCATCACATTTTTTCTACCTTTTATGAAAGGTTTTCATACTTCTAATTTCTAGAAATAAAACAATTGCGTTTGAGTCCTTTATAAAGGGTTTTTCTGGAAATTTAGTTTTTGACATTATATTTGTCCTCAAAAGCATCACTGATCCCTAAAAACTATCCCTGGTATGTTCAAGTTCGGAACTGAACAATCATTACTCAAAAATAACAGGCTTAGATTCTATTTTTGGTTCCCTTTTATCTGAAAACAACCATCGTCCCACCCTAATGATAATGACCGATATCTCAGCATGTTCTGATTTTGTAACCTTTCAGTCGAAAATTACGATTACATATATGGTGAATCGTTTCACCAGGGATTAACTAACACTCACCACTCCTGGCTCCAAAAATTCCACGTCCAAAATATATGAGCATAAATCATAAGATTTTGTTAAACCCAAAGGCTCAGATTTTATTCATTGTGCTTTCTTAACCTAGAACCAACACTCGTTCCACGTCAAAATCGAAAATTCCCGCTTCAACATACTGAGTACGTATAACGTAAAATTTTTTCAAAACTGCGGGGTCGTGTGTATGTATTATTTCAAACCCAGTACTAATGGTTTGTTTTCTTTGCCCAAAAGCGAACACCTCCTCCCAATAAACAGCGAATGTGTAGAGGAGCAATTCGAATGCAGCATAAAACTAAACGAATTAATAGCGGAATTGGTAGTTTGGTAACAACTTGCACTTGATGTTGGTGATGTGATAGCTACCTAAGATTTATGTTACGAATTATTGAGGCCAAAGACGTAGACTTGCCGGAAGGACAATGAAGGAATGACCGGGCTTAATCCGCGAGTAGGCACGGTTCTACAGGACTACTGAGTATACCATGATAAAAAGCATTTACAAAAAAACTCTAATTAGAAAAGCATGTTTGCAAAATTACCATAAAAACGAAAGCATATGAGTTTCAGGGGACTTTGGTATCTTGCCACCATGGTGTGTGTCTTGTGGATAATGAGGCGGAGTTTTATCGTTCTCAATTAATAGTTGTTAATTGTTAATTAATAGTTGTTTTACTAAAGTGTAATGTAAATTTAGTAATCTGTTCATCACTATATTCTTCCACAATATCTAAATAATTTGTAATTTTTTGTACTTCTGAATCTTCCATTTTCAAACAAATAGTAATTTTGTCCTCTGAACTACTGAAATTATCTGATAAGTCTTTAATTAAATGTAAGGTTAAGTCGGCCATTTTTATTCAGTTCAATTGCTTTGCACTACCACAAATGACCGGTGTAATAAATCTGCACGTATTTGGTGCATGCAGACGAATCGAGTAAGTAAACCTGAATCGGGGTTGGCGTATAATACCAACCGAATGCACGGTACAGAAGAAGTGCACACCCAGTGCGCACTAGTGCACCAACAAAACGCATCATGACTGAAGCAATGACCTGGTCTGCATCAATTCTGTTGAAGACAAAACTCCTCAATGGTATGTTACTCTATAATTATTTAATAAAAACCTATTTCTTTTGTTATTAGTGCAACTTCAAAAAACCCTAAGAACTGTAATAACTTCGGTAAATTATTTGGTAACTTTGATCAACTTTGACAATAATTTGTAACAAAATCGTTTGATCTTGGTGAGATAAAATTTTGTATTTCTATATAAACAAAACACGCATGGTTGCTGTTAAATAAAAGACATTTCTATGTCGTAAACAAGTACTCATTTTAAAATAGCGAACTACTTAATATGAAAATTTTAACATTTTGCTATACCTAGGTTAAGTGTCAATCTTTGCTTTAAATTTTTGTAGTAAGATTGTTTGTGTCTTTTCTGAAGTGCAAGATTTGGCCATTTCATAAATGATGTTTTAAATTTTTGAGCAGATAAGGCGTTTATAACACGCTTGATGAAAATTAAGAACGTATAATCTTTTGTTATCGAAATCAATTCTCTCATAGAACATTTATAAGAATTCTAACTTTGACCTAGTTTTTTTCTAACGTAATATTAGTTTGTTTGTTAGTTTAAAATACCAGTTTAATCAACACTTTAGATAAAAATTTTGTCTTAATATGACCTTGCTTTGTTTGGGCTTTAAAAATACGAAAACTCAGTACATTTGTAAAACAATTAGTTGAATTTTGATACTTGAAATATTTATATTTTTAAGAACAGGTTTCTATGAACAGATCTGAGAAAGAGAACATAACAAATAATTGTAAATTTAGTTCCTTTTTGAAATAAGTTATATATCAGTATTACTTGACTGAATTTAATTATTAAATATTTATCAAAAAATGTTTAGGTATTGAATTTAATTTCTTGTATATTAATGTAACATATTAAACTAACAGAACTAAATTTTGGTTATTACATGAAACTTAAGTTAACATCTGAATTATTTATTTGATTTCACAAAAATTATTTTGTACGTATTTGTGTTTAGGTAGAGAACCACAAACGGTGGTCTTGTTTTTGATTAATATGAACCGTTTCTTAAAGCTCTGAAATAGAAAGGACTAATTGGTCAGTTATTTTTTATTAGTGTCATTAAGCTTTTTGAAACACGTTTTTTGCGTTTTCCCAGAACTTTTGGTATTAGAGATTTAAACGCCGTGACCCCTTAAAGTTTTGTCTTTGTTTGTACTCGAGCAAAATCGGATCTCGACACTCCCTCATGCAAAAGCGCTGATTTAAGTTCCACAGTTAGCCGTATTAACTTACAGAAAGTTTTCTTTTTTTGATGATCCGTTTGTCAACCAACTTTACTGTAGGTTATTTTAACATTCAGAAAACCGCGTTGCATTTCATGAACGTTAAGTGTTAGATTGTCGCCTCTGGCAAAGGCTGATTACAGTTTAGGTCCTCTGATACACTTTTGGTTACCTGGGCATCCATGTAAAAACAAAAAATACATAACAATGTGGTAATTTAAATAATGGTCAATAATGGTAAGATAATTGTAAAGAATGGAAATAGGGTTTCGTTAGAAAAATCTGTTACATACATAGACGTAACCGGCAGGGACAAGGAAAGAATGATCGGGCTTAATCGGCGAGTAGGCGGGGTTTTACTAAATACAAAGTTGAAAATAAAGTGTCTGAAATAAACAAAAATTAACACAGTAATTCATAACAAAAGAACTAGTAGTTATGCTACGCCGGTTTGGCAAAATTGGCGCAGAGCAACATATGTACACGCCGGTTTGGCAGAAAATCAGCATAGAATCCCAGGTATATTCAATACAGGCGAAGGGCAGGGCTCCGGTGTCTTTGTTGGTTGGTAGTTTGCTTAATAGTGAATGTGGAATGGGGCTGGTTAAGTCTTTGTCCTCAGTGCGGCGCAGTGTTGGGTGTCTTTGTTGTGGGGCTTTGCCGTCGTGGCGGCGCTTGTGTTTTTGCTTGATGAGGACCAGGGCTCCATAGAGCGTCGCCCTCATTTATATCCTCGCCGTATTAGTTAATTGAAGAGAGAAATTTTTTAGGTTAAGCAGTAAACTTGATGGATGACGTTAAACATTCTCAAAATCATGAATGCAGAATGGGACTCCCTAGTATGTATGCGTGTCAAATTTTTTGTTATATTTTATATATTAATTTAGCCCTATCTGCAAAATTTTAGCTCTCTATATGATCCACGACCTTCCGCTAGCTAGTTCCGGTGACCCTCCTTTAATTTTTGTATTACAGGTCGCCCCCATTTTATAATTTTAATGAAAATAATATACTTAGTGATTCTCCGCCTGTAACAAATATCTATTTTAATTGTTAATTTGTTGTAACATTTTATCGATATATTAGGGTTCAAGTATCTTCTAAAACTCAAGTAAATAGTTCAAGTACCTTCTATATCTGAAGTAAATACTTTAAGTACATGGTAGTTCAACTACTACCTAGTACTTCAAGTGCCTGTTAATTGTCAGAGTGCATGCCGTTCAATTATCCTCTTTGTATTTATGCATGAAAAACTAATCTGGAGTTTGATAGCTTCTTGCTTATTTCTAACGCTACACGCGTCTCGTCACGATTGTGAACACCTGCGATTTATTAAGGATTACATTGCCGTTTACTGATAACCGTTCATACGTTTGCGAAATGCAAATTTATTTAGAATCAAGTTTATTAACCGGTACATCAAATTAGTACGTATAATTGTTTGTACGGCGAAAACTGGTATGCAATTTATAAACACATCTTTTGTAATTGAAGATCTTGTACTTAACAGTAATTATTAATTATTTACTCCACTTATCCAACGGATTTAATATTTTAAAATTTGTAAACGTTAACTATGGTACCATCGTGCACGTGGAATAATCTGTAATAGAGATAAAATTTATATCCGTGTTAATGGATATTTACAACTAATTATATGCTATTTAAACTGTTCTTGTCTCAAGCTTCTTTATTTATTGGTTATAGTAGAACACTTTGGGTAATGCTTGCAATTATTTGAGTTTAGTGTTGGCATATGTAAATGATTCTAAATGAGTAATTAAATTTATAGGTCTTAGGTATATTATTACATATTTTGTGGTGTATTGCAAGGCTAGGGATATTAATACGAATTGTTCTATTTGGCTCACTCTCCCTGGCGCCCTATTAAGAAATACCATCCCTGTTACTGCAGCCGCTATTATCCACGGCCACTCTTCCTGAGCTTAGCCGCTATTGCATTAGACCTCGGTTAAACCGATTCATATCGTCGACCAGAATCTCATTCCATCAGTCAACTTTTTAACAACATTTGGAAGTACAGTCAATACTGAGACTTTCAAAAAAAGGAATTGCGGTGTCTCAATGCAGCAATGCCGTTTATTAGCTATTTTTTTTCGTGTAAATTTTTTTTTACCGTTATTTTGACGTAAAAAAACTGTAAATACATCAAACTGGAGTTTATTAATGCATTAGTAACATGAAAGTATTGCATCTGTATGTTATTCATGTCCGTTCGATACAAAACCAATCTCAATTTGGCGTTTGTAAAAGGCAGCATTTTAAAGTACCACTGCATACGCCTTCTCCTAGTTGTAATAAATGGCAATCTGGTCTGCAAGCCGTTAGTGGAACGTCAATACCTAAAGCTTTGCACGGCACATCCCCTAAAAAGAGAAATTCATTATTTGCATACTTTCAAAACAAAATTAATTATAACCCCAAAAGAATGGATATTATTGCCTATTGTGCATAAATCGAAAAAGTTTTTTTAAATTTTTTACAAAATTATAACAACCGCTTCTGTGGATGAGATGCTTATATAACTAACAGTGATACTCTCATTTAGAAAGCATATTCAAGTATATTGATATTGTTACATGCAGCGTATATGCATATAAAACTGATGTTTTCTTTACATAACTATTTAAGCCTTCAATGATATCTTTTATGACAGGCTGAACGACACACAAACATGCCCTCGATGTTGATAAAATCTTTCTTACAAATTTAATCCGTAAGGGCCAATAGTTGTTCTACATATAACGAGGAGCCAGCTAAACATGCTATCGATCAAAGTAAACACGTAGGATGTAAGAATGTCTTATAACCATAATATTCTATTAAATGCTATTACAATTTCATTCAGAGAGTCTGTAATCTGCTACAATTCTTTTTGTTCTGAACAATTTAAACATTGTGGACTTACAAATCTTTATAAGTATAAATTTGTAATAACGAATCGTGAAGCACCGATATGAAAATCTGCATCTTAACTTTGAAATGGAAGTCGCTACCGAGGTAATACTTGTGAAAGCCGTAGGAACACCAATGGAGATACGAGAACGGTTTAGTTAACTAAATGTAATTTAGCTTAAGATTAAAGTTGTAAATCTATTTCAAAGCCTTGCCAAGCAAGTTGTTGTTTTAATAAATTGGTAGATGTAGTTTTAAAAGAAAATACTTTCTCCTCAGCTTACAGTAATTTTGAAAAAAAAAGTAAAACGTCCATTAAAAATCTTTTAAAGCTAACGCTGTTATTAAGCTTTATCTATATTAATGATAAGGGCAGATATACATACCTGGACATGGACACACTGCTGGACATGGTGGGGTTGGCGGTGTTAGCGACGTTCTACTGGCTGACATATGGCGTGCGGCATCTGCAAAAATTAATAGTCGTCAATTGTTTCAGCTTTATACAAAAAGGACTTTTAAGAA
This sequence comes from Platerodrilus igneus, assembly GCA_036346225.1. Taxonomy (NCBI): domain Eukaryota; kingdom Metazoa; phylum Arthropoda; class Insecta; order Coleoptera; family Lycidae; genus Platerodrilus; species Platerodrilus igneus. Next base: position 110,407 of record JARFIW010000821.1, on the reverse strand, counting down.
GCTATCATGTTGATAATCAGAGGTTATTATGGGTAGTATTATCGGATGGCTACATACAAAATATTGTAATTAATGGGAAATGTATTAAAATGAACAGCAATACAGATACATTCAGATTAAAAAAATTCTAATAAATTAGAAAGTTATTATTTATTTTTCAGTTCTATGTATTTATTAACGAAGTGATAATATGAATTTGAAACTTGGCCTTTTGCTGTAAAAGATGATCAGCAGATACGCGTGGATTGTACCTCCGGTAAAGTACTTATGTCGTACAGAAACATGCCCAAGCAGATTTTAGAATTCATTTTTAGAAGAGTAAATCTATTATATCGTTTCTGTGTCACAATAATGCCATCCGTTTTAAAACTAGTAGAAGTTATAAGATTTTTCGTTTTGTGCGTTCTTAAAATTTTGATGAACTTCTTGTCTACAGGGTTACGTAACATATTTTGAATAAATTTAGGAAAACTGAATTTGCACTATATTTTTTGCTTTATCTTTAACTCTCGCAATATCAAATAGTTAAGTGCATCGACGATTATAGCAATCAAACAGTAGACTTATGATATCTAAACTAAACTCTATAAAAATAAAAAAGCAATTTCTGTCAGTTGCAAAGGAAAAAACAGAGCACAGCTAAAAGCGCCGACTCTCAGTCGAGCAGTTTGGTGGTTAATTCTACAACTAAATATTGATTAAAGAACATGAATAAAAAATAAGAGCTACTTTTCAAATTTATTTATGAGCGCCAACATCTATATTGTTAAAAAACTAAATAAAGTTACAGCAAAAAATAAACTTATTGTGCTGTTGAAAAAATGTCAATTTTAAACATTTTGCTTAATTATATAGCCTGATATTGTTTCATAAACTTAGATTTCAGGAATTCCCAGGCGGAGCGCAAATACAAAGGCTCCTTTTTGAATTCAACCCTAAAAAAAGTTGGTCTATTATAATTTACTGGAAAGGCACACTACTCACGAATACTTGCAATTTGTATGGTATTGTAAACACATAGTTTTAAAGCTATTAACTTTTATTCGTATTTCTTATGTTACATGCAATTATTATTGAGAGACATGTAAAAAGTTATTGGTGATCATCATCTTTTAGAAGCAAAAATATTAGAATCAAATTTAAAATATACGCTTTTTACTCAACCCTTATTCAAAATTAATAAATATACATTTTTGTGCATTAAAAAACCATTACTTATCAGTTGATTGTGATAACCCTTCTTGGATTGAAGAAATATAAGTACACGCTGTTTTTACAAAAAAAAAATTTACTTACGGACTTAAATTGAAGAAATATAAGTACACACCGTTTTTACAAAAAAAAATTTTTTACTTACGGACCTGGAATACTGCCACCAACCCAAGAAATGCGATGAACAGTACTGTTTTCATCTTGTTCTAGGGTTTGAATTCTTCACCTTTAAAGAAAGTTGCATTTCAGTATTGTTTGTTTTTCTCTTTTTAGTTCAATTTATGTGGGCATCTACTTATCAGCTGTAGTTTGCCTACATAAAGGAATATGATAAGCCAATTTAGTTTTTATATGCTGACTCTGTCTTTGCTAAAGACTTACACACCAGTTTAAGATGAATATAAGAAAGCTAGAGATAAATTCAACAGCATTCGAACAACAGAGGACATGTAAAATATGAAATAATTAAGCTATGTGCAATTTGAGTATACTAAAGAATGATAAGGTGTATTACTGAAACATTCGTGGGCGCAAAAACACAAAACCTTCACAAAGACAAATTTAGTTTTAAATTAAATAATAGCTTAAACTTATATGATCATCGTTTCCTAACAAATCACAAAGAACTGTTGGATGATAGTAAAAGTCGACAGTTTAAACTTACCGTCTGGTTTGGTTTAGTATATGTTGTGTTGAACCACCACTGAATGAATTGTTCTAGGGTTTGCTTTATATAGGATTCACGTCTTAGTTACGTCTAAAATTACTATTTTACGAGTCACCTTAGCAAGCTCATTACACAATGTTTTTTATGACCAACAATGTAGTACATGTTTGAAAATATCCAATTAGTTGTATTGTTTTTAAAAAACAGCTTGATATTACAATCCCTGTGCACTTAATAACTGATGTTATCACTTATTGTCTATTTCTTGACCTTGTTTTATAATTTTAATTAAATATTATCGTACTTGTTGGTAGTAAACTTGTTTTTGTTATGTTTTGAATGGTACAATTTAACCAAACATATTTTGGCCTATTATAATTTTCATAGAAACAGTAAAAACATCAACTGACATTGTTTCTCTAAAGCTATACTGAATGTTTTTAATAATAGATTAAGATGATATACGAGCGAAATATTGACAAATGCACAATTATTCCTTATGAAACCGTTTCGCATTCTGCTTTAGTTTAACTTTGCAGATCAAGTTCAAAAATAAATTAGAAGTTATTTACACGATATAGAAGTAGACAAAATTTAGTCCTTCAGATTGTATGCAGATTCGAAGACCTCAGTGAAGAGCGAAAGCATTTACAATCAGTATGTCCAAGACATTACTCAAAAATACACACAAACTGTCACACCGAAAACTAATTATATACCAACAATACCCTATTATAAAGTATAATAATCTAAAAGATGCGAGTATTAAGAAAATGCTTTATAAACTCCACAAATAGTTTGACTTTCCCGGTTTCTCCTTTGCCCAAGATCTACCTTTCGCAGCTATGTAGAGCGACGTTTCATATATATGCTTTCAAAATTAATTTTCTAACAACTATAGGTGACCTACAGTTCCATAACGTGGGCTTGTCTCCAAAGACTTCTCTGGATTAAGGTATTTATATCGTATATCATTTTTATTTCCACTGCTATTTGTGATTCGAGCTTCGTCATTATATTTGTTCTAAACTTTGCGATTCTAGATTCGCTATCACTTTCTTATTACTATTTGTTTAAAATATTTAATTGACTGAAAAGGTATACAGAATCCTCAGAAATTACAATTTTTTTTATTACCTCTCCAACTTATTTCAAAGTATAACACAAATATAACGTTTAGTAGATACATATTAATATTAATCGAAATTAGTGTTCTTACAGGTGTTGATGCAGCATTGACGTATAAAGAATTTTTATATTTTAAATTTTTTAATTAGAAACCAGATAAACACATTTGGGCACTTAGTCATAGAGGAAGGTTCCATTTCGAGGTAATAAACTTTTAGTTTCCTTTTCCTTAGGACTTATAGTGGCATGAATTTCAGTAACATTGTGTGTAATGTGTGAACTTAATTGCTGTAGTAGTTTTAAGCGTCACGGGATTGATTCAAGATATTATTAGGCGATGAAAAGAATTCATAAAGATTAAGTGATAAATTCGATTGGAGTGAGATTCTTTCAGTTGTGATTCGGTTGCGACTGAATAAAATTTATGTATCAAATAGAAAACTTCCAAAATAAGTTCCTGTCAAGTTCAAAAATTCTTTATTGTAGTTTATTTTTTTTCAAATGTTTGCATAATTATTGATAATCAAAATTCGATTTATATTGCGAAAATGATCATATAGAATAGTTTGTTGCTCAATTAAGATGACTACCAAGCATGGTTGATGCTATTTAAGATATGTTACGTTTATTTTCGGCATAAATTAAAATACACCTTGTGCCTTTTAACTCATTCATTCACATAGATTCTGTTTCTACTTTTCAATACTCCAACACCATCCGGTATATTTCACCTTCTTACAATAAGTCCGTTTAGTATATTTTTAATAAAACTTATTTGCTGCAAATTTGGAAAGTTTTCGTTCTAAATGAAATAGTCTGTACCTTGTTTTAATTGTCCGCTGGTTTTCTACATATTCTGATAACGTAAAATTACTTCCTAAATGCTATCACTTTCTTATTACTATTTGTTTAAAATATTTAATTGACTGAAAAGATATACAGAATCCTCAGAAATTACAATTTTTTTTATTACCTCTCCAACTTATTTCAATTCACTTGTTTGTTGTTGAGAACACCAGCCTGCGGGTGAGAAGAATATCCTCGATAGTGTTTAAAGCAACAATATAGTAAATTATACAGCTATTTTGTTTTTTTTTTTTTTTTTACTGATGATGACCACATAGTGGTCGAAATACGTATCTAGTAATTTAAATATTTTTTGTGGTTAAGGGTTTTTATTTAATTTTATTTAAATGCTACGACCTAGAAACTCGTCGAAATAAGGTATCGTACTATTTTATAAGTGTTTCGAGTTTCTAATCACCTCTTGGCAAGTTGTGATAACGCGAGGTTTGAATGTTGAATTCTGCTTTAAAAACGAATTGAATCTGATCTTGCAACTCGTCCTTGGTATTATTTTCGATTTACTCGTTCCCGTACTTCAAGAGCAATGCCCGTTTTTTTCTTGTTAACAGGTGGCGGATATTTTGTGTGCATCATTAAGTTTTCTCGCGCTTACTCATACTAATGAGATTATCATTTAGTTCTAAATTGGAAGTCAAATTGTTTTTCTGTAGGCTCGACTGTTCGTTGCCACAGGCCAACCAGTGCTTTTTACTTGTAGATCGCTGTTGCTGTTATGGTAATTGGGTAAATGGACTCGACTACCGTCGCGATTCTGTGCTGAGTCATGTCCGCTGGTGTGTAAGATAAGGATTCAGACATGTGCAGGTATATGACTTATTTGCTTTGTATGCACATCAAGAGATTACCCTTTATCAGCGTTCGATGTAGTTATGTGCCAATAAACTTAGAAACGTAGGACCATTGTTGGTTGCTATACATAAATATTAGAATCGTTCTACAGGTACGATGTGCAATTTTGAAACAAAAACGAAAACGTTTGTCAAAAGAAACTTACAAGTTTTATTAGTTTGATTATTTTTACTGATTAGTTTTTTAGTATTTTTTTGTCAAATACGAGATGCGCACTTCGTATCCAAACTAATAATTTGTCCATATAGTATACTTATGGGTGGTTAAATAGCAACCTTCTGTTCATTTTTTTTGCTGGTTTGTATCGAATTAACTTTTTTTACATATCATAGTTAGCTTTGGGTGTAAATTTTTCGGGATTCATAGACATGGGAGACGTTACCATCTAAATTAGTAGGGGGGAATTTAGAAAGATATTAAATAATGTGGCCGTGATACCCTTTATTTTATACTATAGAAATTATTTTAAAGAGTATGACAAAGGGAAGTGGTAGGGTTTTTTTAAGTGGTCTTTCCTTTATATGTAACATGTTGCTTAATTAGCCGTTTTACTGTTACATGGATCTTTTGTTCTAAATTAATTGGTGCTCTTATTTTAGGCCGATCCTGTACTTTTCTATTGGTATTACCCCGCCCACTCGCCGATTGACCCTGGTCATTCTTGTTTTTATATTTCAGGATACGTCAAGGTACGTAGCAGGTTATCCAAAACCTATAAGTATTTTAGTGGAGGAACAAAGTTTACGTTTAGGTCTGGTTATAATTTTCACATTTGCAGTAATAGTTCTGATTAGAGTTTGTTATACTAGAAACCACGAAAGAAGATATCTAAGTCACAGTCGCCTAGCGGAATTCACAACATACCTTTAAGATTCTTTTGAAGCTTTACCAATGGATACGACAAAGATAGCAATATGATTTCTATGTGTTTTTAAGTAAGGACATACGTGAGCAGGTTTTTCTAAGATAATGACAAAGAGAGTTATGTGGACGTATGTTTGTATCTTAATATACAAATGTACATTTGATAAATATTTATTTTGATGTACTTGCATTTATATTAATTAAATTTATTAAACCCTTAAAGTATTAAGATGGCAATTTTAAAGTAGTAAAAGCAACTACATGTGTGAAAATAAAATATTTTTCACAACTAATATTAATTTGGTATTTAGTAAGTAGATGCTACATTGACTTGAAATTTTCAACTTAATACATACGGTTACAAGTCATGACGCAGATATCTTATTTCGTGGTTTCTACTAGATTACTATTCTTTGACTAATGAAATTGGAAGACCGGGTTATCGGTGTCGTATCATCAGTTCATAGTTTATTTAAAAAAATATAATTTTGGGGTTTTCAGATTTTTAACATTTTACCAATAAATAACGAGAAATTTATTTGTTTAACCAAATGCGGAAAGAGTACTGTTACGTGCAAATTTGATGTTAATTACCACTGAGATTTACATAAATGCTGAAACGTAATAGAAAACGAATCGCACTAGCTACCTTACGGTGCCGACGGGTGGATATCTTTTAATGGGTGACTAACACTTACTAGTTTTCCCTACCTGGATGGGTACACGTATTATTGGTCTAATTACAAATGCTTGGCGCCAAACGACCTTGAGCTGGTCTTTATTATCGATGGATGCTGAGTTATCTTTTATTAAGCGTACACCAACGCAAAATCTGGATACCAATAAATTATTGTGTAACTAACGGAATCTACGTCAACAAGATATTGGGTAGGTAGAAGATTATAAGTTGATCACTTTCAACTTGTGATTCGAATATCAGGTTCAACCATCATCCTTTTCAAAGAAGGACAAACTTAGGTGTCAGTAATCAATGATCCAACTACGGTTAACGGAAAATTATTTACCTCAAAAACACGTTCACAATGTAACACGAATTTATTTAGTTCTGCGTTCATTTTCGCGTTCAGGGGCTTTTCATCACCAGCAAGCACAAATTTATGGAATTACCGTTGCGTAAAATACTGAAATCCGGTTCGTCAGCAGAGTCACCGTACTTGTCACTCGACTGAAGCTAAAATCTCATCTTCAACAATTTGAATTTGAATAAATGCGAAAAAATGAATAAATTGAATAAAATTGCCCTTTCCGTTATGCGATGGTGGTATTTATAATATTTACTATTTTATGAAATTCCCATTTTCCTATATTCAACGGTGTGTATTATTTGGACTTGTGTTTGGGGGTTAAGGGTTTCCTGGTACATGGAAATATTAGGCACACTCACGGTTGCTATTTTATATTTATATCTGCATCATTGGGTAGGTCCAATACGTTTTAGATTTATAACATTTTATGAGCTTCTGTTTGCTTGAATAATTTATATTAATTTCGCAAGATGAATAGTCATGGAAAATATGTTTGTGCTTTTCTAATTTGATATGTCTATACTGACATTTTGGTTTTTAATAGCTGATTGTAAAATAATTTTAGTTTCAGAATATTGTTGAATAATTCCATTACAAACTTAGACTACAGGCAAATCACATTAAGAAGAGCTTACCGTTATAATGTGTACAAAGCAAAAATTAGTTTGGGAAGATTCATTACGTGTAATTAGGGTTGCGATATTCAGGTTTCAGTGGAGTGGAATTTTGGATAACCAACCAATCAGAAATGATCTTGCGTTCACCTAGATTTGCGTTGTAAAACTCAGCACAAAAGTCAAATATGTTTTGTTTTTTGTTGATTTGACATTTTGCAATTTACATCTCTACATTTGATTTTTATCCAATGCTCCATCCGCAGATACTACATTGGTCAGGAAGAGAGTTTTTATTACATAGAGAATTTTGAATTCTGTCGAATTGTGGATGTTCCAAGCAAGGTATTAAACGTGCACGACAACAATCAGACATGGCACCTCCATTTTACCTTTCATCCGAGCGAGGGTGTATTTTTGTGAAAAATGCTCGTCTAACATTTTCAAGCGGGCCGTGTCGTGAATCGAACAAGGGACCTTAGGCATAGTAGTCACACGCATCCCAACTACATCATGAAGACGGCGCAATTTACATCAGCTTGTTTTCTATCGTTTATATATTATTTCATTTCCTGCAAAAAACTGTTCCGCTTAGAAATAAAGCACAGCGTTTTGTTATTGTATGTGGGAGTATTTATAAAGCGCACTTCCCCTAATATCACCGTAAGAACTTAACTACGCCACCGTTCCTACATTTCTGCGCAATCTGTCAATGGCCTGGGTTCTTCTTAAAATGATTTGCCTCTGCATCGCTTCTACAAAATTTTCTTACTAAGCTCCGGTAGTAGCTAAATCGTTAAATTCTTTTCCTATATACAAATGTATTTATTCTTAATTGAAACAGTTGCATTGAATTTATAAAGATCGGGTAATCGTTGTATTTGGGTTTTGAAAAATAAAATGCTAAACCCTACAACATGTACGATTTTTTGTTCATTTAAATCCGCATTTATTTTGTATTTTCAAATTCTTATTTATTTATCTACCTTAGGAATGTTTAGAGTTAAAATACTGGTGTGTTAATCGTAGCACTAAATTTTGGATTTGTACTACTATTTTCAATTTGAGGAATCGTATCTTTATTAGTGTCCGTTATAAAAGTTTTTGCTCAAAAAACACGTATTTAGTATTGTTAAATTCGTTGCATTAAGTTGGAAATGATAGTTTTCTATTAACAGTTGTTTGTAATAAGGCGCAGGGCTATTCCTATTTACATTTGTTATTTAGGAATTTGAATTTTGTGATGTGCTGAAAAATAATAATCATCGAACAGTTTAAGTTAATAAGTTGATAACAAGAAGAGGAAGTATCTATTACTTCGTTTTGAAGCAACATGTCTCGCAAAGGACGGGTACGGGATGTTTGACTTAAAAAATTAGTGCTGTTTATTGTTAAGTTACCCACCGATGTGATGTTACTGGCCAAATAATACCGATGGATATCTTTTTGGGTGCGTCGGTTGAAACCAAATGTGGTTTACTCTTTTAAGAATTCATCAAGTGATGGGTAACGAAATGCCATCTTTATTTTCAGTTACTAACCATTATTTTGATGTAACAGATTATGGCTTAGTAATGTTTTTGAAATGTAATTGTTACTTCATACGAATTCACCATGGTACTTGAAATTTGCAGTTTACGGGAAGATGGTGTGATGGCTATGTTAAGCAAAACCTTTTGTTTTTTTGGTTTGTTCAAGAGTCGTGGTCATGCTTTCGAACCTGTTGTTTAGTAAGCATATGTGGATAAGTATATCAATCCTTGGGTGAGTGACATGTTTTGATATCTATGTAGGATTAGTTTGAAATTAACAAATTGTCTCCCCACTGATATAATTATTGTGCTTATTATTAGGAAACTGTATTTGATATAGAATGATTTTCACTTATTTGTGTATTTTTTAATATGCAAAAATTGTTGTGTTTGTTTGGCTAAATATGTTGTAATCTTAAATGTGTCACAAATTATGAAAATTCAAAGGAATTATGTTAGGAAATAAAATGCAATATAATTAGTAAAGTTCTGACATGAAATGTCGTTTGTTTTGTGAAGTGTAAATGATCATCATTCTAGGTCAATTTAGTTATTGATCACAATTTTTTTCAAAGCACTTTTAACATTAATTCTTTAAAAATGGAAATTTCTAGTGTTGTCTAAATAATGTACGAATTTTACCAATACATGTGAACAAGAAGCAGATGTGTTTGTAGGAATTAATTGTATAATTGCTTATTTCAAACTGAATACGTTTGACTGTAAAGTATTATGTTATTTATAATTCGGTAAAACCATTTCCTTTTTTTTTCGGTTTACGGCATTAACTCTCACTAATTGTATTACAAGAACAATCTGTTTATAATTTGTACGCCAGTGTTAATTGTATTTTTATTTTTATATGTCAAACCATATTTAATTTTGAAGAAGTTATACATGAAAATTGTTTTTGCTCAAGAAAGATAACAGTGTTATCCATGCCATATTTATTTGGTAATCTTTCTTTAAAATATATATATATATATATATATATATATATATATACGTAAAATTATAATATTTTTTAAAGACATTTATGCAAAGCCCAAATGATAATTTCAAATCGAGGTAGTAATTAAAATAAAAAAAATATATAAAGACTTTGAACTTTGCTTCCTGTATATTACTGGCATAAGTAGAAAACTCGACAATGTCAGATATGAATGATATAAATGCTAAACGTAATTGAAAGCTAGGTTTATGCATAGTTGTGTACACAAATTAGACGTGTAAACTTTCCAATTAATGTCATCGGTCCCGGTGGAGTAATTGGTAAACGCATGGTCTCAAAAAGATTAAGATACAGGTTGAAGTCTTTGCCAAGACCATATATTTCCTTTTTTTTCAATTAGTATTCTGAATTAATCCTATGGCGGTTTAAAACTTCAGCTTCACGCATCTAACTCAGTAAGCACACAAATTTACGAAAATCTCTAAATGTGCTCAGCGACAGGATGTCCAAAGAAAAGGCAAATACAGGTATATCACCTTTAAATGGAACAATCCCTCTAAATATACACGCAGAGATTCGTATATTGTTTCTAGTTAAATACGTTTGAAATACAGAAATTCCCGAAATGTCAACCCTGTTAAAACTTTACTTTTATAATAATCACTAATCCCAGTTACTATTAACATATATCATTGAATTTTTGATAATTTTTAGATAAGGTAGCGAAACAATAGCACTATGCGCCATTGCCAAAGATTTTATAAACCCTCTACAGGTAATAAGATGAATTAAAAAAGCAGTATTGCTAAAGAGATAGTAAATCTAAAATGACATAGATTAGAAAAAAACGTTTTTATATTCATGTGGTTGAGCCATAAATGACATTAGAAGTAACAAAAGATGTTAAGAAGTCCGATGCGCGATAATAAAGTCTAGGTCAACAATAGGAGTTAGAAAAAAAATTTTAAAAGCCCTAATTGAAACGTTGTCCTGCACAGGTGAGAAAAGTGAACCATTGGCGATAACAAAAACTGGTAAATTGAAGCGTTTGTATAAATAAAGGAAGGCTAGTACAAAATATTTTCAGATATGAAGCAATGTTAAAAGATGACAAAGAGGACGGCATTAGGTATAATCGATAAATGAAGGATCAAATACATATGCACTGAAATAAAATATACGTAGGTAGAGATTGTTTTGGTTTTTAAAGGAGCTAGTCACGGTAGCCACAGCAAGTCAACTTTGAGATCGGAATAAACGATAGTATTTATGATAATTATTGCATTGGTAGCTTTCATAATTTGCTTACTGTATGTATCAACCAATTGACCCTGAAAGGCAAATAAATAAGTTCTCGGAGGAGATATCTTGCGTGCCCTTTCAAGTAGTTCCTAAATATGTTAACTTCAAATCGGTTCTCTGTCCACTGTCGTCTATGAAATTACATACAATTTGAAAGAACAAATTTTGCCTACCGCTTTAATGAATTATTAACCATTATGTATTTACTTCCGAATATAATTAACAAAATAACAAAATAACAAAAAACAACTTAACTATAAACAAATACAATAACTTGTAATTAGATTTATGTAACAAGATCAGAAAAGAATGATTAGGGAGGGCATCTGTCGTTAAGTGCGCAAGCAACTTTAAAAAAATGTAAAATAGTCGTTAAAAACATTGCGTAGTGTTATGCAAATCTCTTTGTTTTTGTGTTTTTCGACTTGTACATTAATTGATCATAAATAATATTACGCAAAACGATTGTTAAGTTGATTGTAAGAATGATAATTTTCAAATGTGAATAAGGTGTGCATCCTATATAAAGCAGAATCTCAATCAGTTGATTCAGTAGTGGTCGAATACAATAAATTCCAAACCAAACCAAACGGTAAGTTAAATTATATCAGCTTTTACTATTTTATAACAACTCGTTTGAACTTGTAATATTAAAACTATCCTATAAATTCGAAGAATTTCGTATTTTTGCGTTGTTAAAAGATTCAGTTGTATTTACTTTAACACCAAGAAAATAAAGCAATTTTTGCCAACTTGAAGATCAGACTGTACTAAAACAAGGCAAATTCGTACTAATTTATAATTCAATTCTCTAAATTCTGTAACGCATTTTAGTTTAATACCTTTTTGCTTTAAGTTATCATTTTGTTATATTGACCAACAAGGTAGCGTTTGAATACGATTTACAGTTGAAATTATCATTATTTTAAATTTGTAATACCTTACTACCAAGACTTAAGAAACTTGTTATTTATTATTTTTTTAACTGTAACTTCTTTTCAAAATAGGTAGATATAACAACAGCCTGTAAAAAATCTAACACAAACTGCATTAGTTTATCGCTCAACTGAATATAGAAGACTAAGTAATTTGAGTTAAAGCTATAAGCGCAAACAAAACTGAGATATAATTTTTCTTAAGGGTATAGTCTCCAGTTCCAAGTTCAAGATGAAATCACTACTGATCATCGTCTTCCTTGGCTTGTTGGCAGTATTTCAAGTCCGCAAGTAAAAATGGTCATTAGTAACGCTTGAGTAGTATAAACAAATAGATCTCGAAAAATAAAAAAAGCTATTCTTCTTCTTTCTAATTAGGATTGTGCAATTGTGACTACTTCATCGTCCATCCACGGGGAGAAACATATGTATTTTGCGTTTAATTTTTAGGTTACATAATCAGAATTCATAATAATTTTTGATAATCAAACAGAAACTTGTTAAAAGTGCGGCAGTGAAAGAAATGTTTTCATTTCTTCCTCTTATAAAGTTTAAGAATTTTATAGCTATCAAATTGTTGCAGATGCTGCACGGCAAAAGTCAGCTGGTAGAACATCACCAACACCACCTTCACCATGTCCATCAACATGCCCATGTCCAGGTGTGTATATTTTGTTTAATCTTTAATATACAAGTATCCTTATTGGCTTTGCATTTTTCTTCACAATTACCAAGGACGGTTATTCCTTATACAACTGCAATATGCTTTTTTTAGTGACAGCTTACTATAATTCAGGGCAAAAGCTATGAAATGGATTAACGTCTTCAACATTAAGCTGAATGCAATTCAAATACTACCTAAGAGTTTTTCGCATGTCCATTGTTGTTCCCACTGCTTTTATTGATCTAACTATACAGCTATTTATCATATTGAAACATTTCAATCTATTACTAGTATAAATAGCCTTCCAAATTTAAAAGCGGAAATTACATTTTAAATATGCTACTTCCTATATCTACGAATAGTCCTGAAAATCAAGGCAACACCTACTGCACATTACAGAGTCTAGGTAAAATTTTTTAAAGAAAGATTGTCAAAAGTAATTGTTGATCTCATCCACCGTATCTAGTGTAGAATGGTAGGTGTTCAACAAAACACTAAATTTCCTAGCTAAGAATTTCTTGTGTTCTGGCTTAGATGCTTCTCGGCATGCCAGTAACAAATTATTTTAAATTTCGATATAGGGCTTTAAAGATAAAGCTATTTGTATTTACAGCTACGCATTTTTAGCGTTTGCGCAATACCCGAAATACATAATTTTTGGAATACTTTTCCATAGTGAAGTTCGATCTAAAATTCCCTAACCGCAAAAGCCTTGATCGTTAAAGACAATAGTAGTCACACCTTGAATGATTTTTGTTCTTCTTTTTAGTACTACACCATTAATCAATTTCACTTTTTAGGGGATGTGCCGTGTAAAGCCTTAGACATAGACGTTCCACTAACGGCTTGCAGACCAGACTGCCATTTATTACAACTAGGAGTAGGAGTATGCAGCGGTACTTTAAAGTGCTGTCTTTTGCAGACACCAAATTAGGGTTGTTTTTGAAGAAAAACACTAATTTTGAAAGTAGTCGGATGTGATCATTTATGTTAATAATGCATTAATAAACTGCAAGTTAATTAAGATATTTTAAATTGTATACTCCAATTAATGTATAAAATTTTCAACCATAATGGGAAAAATAATCAGACAGCGTTACTATATGGATGTGATAATAAACATCAAACTTTTCCGCATTACATGTTTATCAACGCTTTTATGAAGGGATTTCTTAGTTCTAATTTCTAGAAATAAAATAAAAGCGTTTGAGCCCTTCATCAAGGGTTTTTCTGAAAATTTAGTTTTTGACATTATATTTGTCCTCAAAAACATCACTGATCCACAAAAACTAACCCTGGTATGTTCAAGTTCGAAAATGAACATTCATTCATTGCTCAAAAATAATAGGCTTTGATTGAATTTCTAGTTCCCTTTTTATCTGAAAACAACCATCGCCCCACCCTAATAATAAAAACCGTCATATCAGCATGTTCTGATCTTGCAATCTACCAGTCGAAAATTACGATTTCAAATATGGTGATTTCTTTCACCAAGGATTAACTAACACTCACCGCTCCTGACTCCAAAAATTCCACGTACAAAATATATATGTATAAGTCATAAAATTTTGTTAAACCCAAAGGCTCAGATTTTATTCCTTGTGCTCCTTTAACCTAAAACCAACACTTGTTTCCCGTCAAAATTGAAAATTCCCACCACAACATACTGTGTACGTATAACGTATAATTTTTTGCAAAACTGCTAGGACATGTGCATATAGTATTTCAAATCCAGTACTAATGGTTTGTTTTCTACGTCCAAAAGCGGACACCTCATCCCAATAAGGTGCGAGTGTGTAGCGAAGCAATTTGAAAGCAACGTAGAACTAAACGAATTATTAGCGGAATTGGTAGGTTGGAACGACTTGCACTTGGTGGGGGTGGTGTGGTAGCTACCTAAGATTTACGTTATAAACTCTTGAGGCCAAAAGTGTAGACCTACATAAAAGTTTAACCTTGACCGTTTGTAACTGGAAACGTGTTATCATCTACAAGTTTTATAGATAGAATAGATAGAATAGCAACTGAAGGAGCAGCAAGCTAAGACTACTTACCCTGAGTATTCTGCAAAATCTGGTATATGAAATTATTATTTTAATAATATAATAAAGACAGCTGCAGAAGAATAAAGCTAACGATTTCGTGCACCTTGATTTAACACAAGAATCACATCATGTATTGGAAAAAACATAAACCATGCTCTTGCTTAAATTATTTGCTTGATTTGCAGGCTCACAGTTATTCCATTGGTTCCGTGGTAATTATTTAAGTTTCTGAATCTTAGTCTAATGGAATTGCATTTAAAAATTCTCTGCTACTCCATTATGTTCATTTTCATAAACATAGATAAGCTTTTTTTAGTAGTGACTTGTGCGTGGTTTAATAAATTCAATATTTTGTGTTTGTATTATAAAGTAGAACCAAAATCAAGAAAATATGAGCTTCCTAGTGATGCTACTTTAATAACTTATCATATGAGAAAAAATATGAAATGAAGAAAATAATTACCGAAACCGTTACCAAGCTTAAATCGAATAAACGATTATGGTGTTAAAGGTGAAAAATAGTTTGCAAGGACACTTATATTGGCAATAATCAGATTAGGACGGCAATGAAAAATGCCATGTTTGCCTTGGTTGCCTTCCGTTTGGTGAGAAAACGTCTTCCACAGAAATTGGGTTTACTCATTTAATCATAGTTGTAGGGGCATCAAAAGCGCAAATCGTAAAAACACATGGAACTAATAAAGCACATAAAACACATAAAACATATAAAACACACAAAACGTAGTAAATTCTCAAAACGCCAATAACGCATAAAATTGGAGAATGTATAAAACCAAAAATATAATATTTAGTTTATCTGTGTGAATAAAACAAAATATAAAAATTAATTGAATATCAAAGAATTCTTTAAGAAAATAGGTCCGTGCTATTAAAATGTATAATTTTCAATATAATACAGAAGCTGTTTAACAAACGTAAGAGGTAAAAATTGATTTAACTGATACTTATAAAATTTTTTATAGAACTTTAAATGATGGTCAAAAATTGAGATACTTTAGATGATAGTCAGAATATGTTGTAACAGAAATAAATTCCGCTTATCATAACTCTTTATAATTTACTATGATGATACATTCTGAGTTTAGTTTTGTTTTAAAATAATTATTTCAACGTAATACTACTTAACTATCCACAATAAATTCCTATTATGATTGCTCGAGGTTGTTCAATTGGTATTTATTTTTGCTGTATAATATTAGGTTGATTTGAAAACTCTAAGATTTATTAAATGTGTTCTTATGCGTATGTAACGCGTTTGATGATGTTTGATTTCCCTACGTACGTGGACTTTCGTGCTGTCTTTGCACGCGACAACATGTCCGACGAAAATAAGTTAATAGCATGAAAGCAGAGGTTCGGTTAGTCTAACTGAAGCAATGGCCTGGTCTGCATCAATTCTGTTCTAGACGAAACTCCTCAATAGTATGTTAGTCTGTAATTATTTAATAAAAATCTATTTCTTTTGTTAATCATAAATTAGGACACCGTAGCACGATACAAATTGAAATAATTAATACCCCTTTATCACAAAAACTATTCTTAGATACTAAATACGTATTTCGAGTACTATGTGGTCATCATCATCAGTAAAACACGAAATACAAAACATTAAAAATTGTTCATGAAACCTTTTTGAGGATATTCTCCTCACACGTAAGCTGAAGTGATCCTTTCTAACAAACAATTTACTAAATTTTGTTTTGAACACCTGAGGATATTTTATTCACCATGTGGATTAGTAATATCTACAAAACAAAGGGAATTGTTACATTCATAAACAAAACCACTTAATTTATACTAGAATTATATTGCTCAAGCGGAACCAAAGTTAATCATGCGTTCCCATTGGTTGTTAAGTTAATAGAGAAAGCAATCCAGATGACGCTATTGGACCCTTGTCGGTATTTAAGAAAGGTCTTTATTTCTAACTATTTTGATTGATTCATATACATTTAGGGAGCAATACGTTGGCACCACCTTTAACAGTCTGACGTCATCTAGTTTAACCAGGTGGCTGGTTTCAAAAATATGTTTGGCAACTTGAGATCTTTCATATTTACCACATTTGAATTAAGCAATGTGCTTATGTGCTTATCAAAAACGCAACAGTATCGTCCACGTACCTTATCCATATTTTTGGGAAGTATTTGGAGTTCTCTTTAAACTCAGTTTCAAAGCGCGACATAAACAAATAGCTATGAATGGTGAAAGGCTGTTTTCCATTGCAGTCCCTTCATGTTGTTCGTATAATTTGTTTTTAAATTGAGAAATTGTTTTGGGACATGCAATGTGAAACAAGCATGATATACTCTTCGATTTTATCGTCATGAACGTTACTATCTATTAGAACATCCTTTAAATAGGTCAAAGTATGTGGTATAGAAATACTAGGGAATATTGAGCGGTACAAAACTTAATTATTTTAATTTATTTCTTTGGTTATTAGTGCAACTTTAAAAATACCTAAGAACTCTAATAACTTCGATAAATTATTTGATAACTTTGATCAACTTTGACAATAATTTGTTGCAGAATCTTTCGATTATGGTGATATGAAATTTTGTATTCCTATATAAACAAAACACTGATGGTTGCTGTTAGATGAAAGACATTTCCATGTCGTAAAGAAATACTCATTTTGACTTAGGGTAACTACTTTAAAGATAATTTTAACATTTTGCTATACCTAGGGTAAGAGTCAAAGTTTGCTTTAAATTTTTGTAGTAAGATTGTTGGTGTCTTTGCCGAAGTGCAGAATTTGGGCATTTCATAAATGATGTTTTAAAATTTTTGAGCAGATAAGGCGTTCATAACACGCTAGATGAAGTTTACGAACCTATAATCTTTTGTTATCAAAATCAATTCTCTCTTAGAACATTTGTAAGAATTCTAACTTTGACCTAGTTTTTTCTAACGTAATATTATCTTGTTTCTTAGTTTATAATACCAGTTTATACAACACTTTGTTTCAATATGACCTTGCCTTGTTTGGGCTTTAAAAATACGAAAAACTTAGAACATTTGTAAAACAATTAGTTAAATTTTGATGTTTACAGTTTTTATATTTTTGAGAAACATGTGTTATCTTTCAACAGATCTGAGAAAGAGAACAAAACAAACAATTGTAAATTTAGCTCATTTTTGAAATAAGCTATAAATCAGTATTACTTGACTGAATTTAATTATGAAATATTTCTCAAAAAATTTTTAGATAATGAAGTTAATTTCTTGTATATTAATGTAACATATTAAACTAGCGGAACTAAATTTTGGTTAATACCTGAAACTTAATTTATTTGTTTGATTTCACAAAAATTATTTTGTACGTATTTGTGTTTAGGTGGAGAACCACAAACGGTGGTCTTATTTTTGATTAAAGGTGAACTCTTTCTTACAGGTCTGAAATAGAAAGGAGTAACGAGCAGTTATTTTTTATTATTGTAATTAAGCTTTTTGAAACATACGTTTTTTTTCGTTTTTCGGGAATTTTTCGTATTAGAGATTTAAACGCCGTGGCGTCTTATAGTTTTGTCTTTGTTTGTATTAAAGCAAAGTCGGTTCTCGACACTCTTTCCTGCAAAAAGCGCTGGATTAAGTTCTACAGTTAGCCGTACTAACTTACAGGAAGTAATGAACTCCTTTTATAGCAAGAATTAAATTCAATCCCAGGGTTATCAAACGCATGTGTTAAATAGAAACTTGAAACAAAACTTTATCAAATAAGTACGATCCTTTATTGCAACGAGTCTTTAGGATTGGATTGTATAAGAAGTAATTATACGCTATAGTGATATGTATCAAGCCAACGGATACCTCAAACAAGGTACCGACTATTTAGATTAGAGAAGAACTTTTCATTTCGTAGCAAATAGATTTAAATGAAATTGTAGTAAAGCGTATTTGTTGTAGGAATGTCTAATACACAGGATAGTGTTTGAGTATTGAAAGCAGAATGTATTTGAATGAATAATTAACGAAAATGGCGCAAGGTTTAGTACACCATCGCAAGGTGAACATAACAACAAACTTTGTTATAATTGCAGACAAAATTATATTTGAACGAGATATTGCATATTTGAATTACCTAAACCTTAATTTCATAAACATTTTTAACTTAAATCGTTATTTTCAAAGAGCCTACTGTAGTTTACTTGTGAAGAAGAAACAAATAAATCTCGTAGGCTCGAGTACCAAAAGAAAAAATATAGTATTTGAACGCATGAATAAGTAAACGCATTCTAATACGTCATTTTGAATACATGACTAGGAATATTATTTTTACATGAAAATCCAACACATTTCAAATAACAAACAATAAATATCAGACGGTTCGCTACACGATAAGTCTTGAACTATAAACGACACAAATATTAAATACGTGACAAAATTGCAGTGGATATTTAGAAATTTGTTACGGGCCTGTTTGACACTACAACACCAGGGAACAAAAGGATTGATATCCTTAAGTTGACTAGCTCTAGTCGGCGAAGGGTGGGTCTGACACAAGTCGTAGTTTGGGTGTCTAACAGCCCTAATCCGTAGTAAGTGGTAAACAGTATAGACTGGAGATAGGTTTTAACGATAACAATATCGGGTGGGCACCACCAGTAATGACACTATGTTAGCTATAATTATAAGAATCTCGTTATTGGTCGAGAAAGCTTTTTAGCACTTGGTAATAATAATAAAAGTAAAATAAAGAGAAAATCACGGTGTAAAATGCTCTGATTTGCCCTACTTGCACATGCAATCTTAAGAGAAATGATACACCTTATCTTCGGTTACTGGCTCTATTTCTACACATAGCTGTAAGGATTACATTAATTGACACAGATATATACATTTGAACAAACATACGGCGCCTATTAGTACGCCTTAAATGCAACAAATATAAACAATAACTTACTACTAAATCGACGTTCGCATTGGCCAGAGCTATCAAAATAAACTCTTATGTACAACTTATATTTTTAAACAAAGTAGGGATGGATGCACCTGGATCTCACGCTGATGCGGCTAACCAATTTGACGATGTAGGGTTATAACGGGACGTGGCGCTCGCAATACAACGAAAACGAGCAAGGGGGGATTTCAAACTGAATTCTAATTTACACTAAAATCGCTAATGAGGTAAGCAAGGTAAATGCTTATCGGGGCAGTCGGAGCAATCAGCTTCAATGTACCCTGAGCTAACCCAGTACCGAGGCGGGGAGTGGGGTAAACCATCAACCAAACCTCTTGCCAAAAATAAGCGCCACCTAACTCTAACAGCTGGGCTCCGACGGAACTGAGATAGGAAATTCTAACGATCACAAATAATACCCACACAGCATACAATCCAGCTAAAATACGTTGACACACAGTAATGTAGACCTCATAGCTATTCAATACATTTACTACACAAGAATATATCAAATTAATAACAATAAACACATATACTATAATTTAATTAATATCTGGACTTACCCACTTGTTATGGTGCAACTATAATGATACTGTTGCGATCCACTATTAGGCAACCCGTCAAACATACAAACGCCCGGGGCACAGCGTATTCTTCAGCATTCGAGAATCCTTCTACAAAGTTCTAGATAATGAGTCATATCTTAATGCAGGGTATATATAAGGCCGCTTATGAATGTAAGAGTTAGTCTATTCTTGAATGTCTAATATAAATTATGTCGTTGTAAAGTAAACGTAGTTGAGTTTTTAGAATATATACATAAATGATATGCTGTGTCTAATGTGCATGCAACTTGCAGTATACATAAATAAATAGAAGTGTATAAACAAATAGTTGTGTTAGTGTTGTTAATGAACTTATGGTAAAGGAGTTAATTTAAGAAGATATTAGTACTTGTAAATTCATTAGTGTAATAGTGCTTCATTGTTGAGTGGACTGAAAACATCTATGAATAAGGCATATACTGTTAATTAGACTTGTGAACAGTGAGCAATAAAGACCATTATTATTACTTGTTTTAAATTAAAGAAACGCGGTAGGAGTAGCGCGTTACAATACATATACCAATACATCGGTTGACTAATTCAAATTTTACTTTAAACTCAAATATTAACACAGCCAACAAGGCAACATAAATCTGCGACCATACGGTCGATTTAAAAAGACTATTACGCAATTAAGGGGTTGCACTAGGATCCTAGCAGGATAACCCTTAAGTACTGAGGGTATCTGCAATAATACCTGTAATAATAATAGGCGGGTCGTTGGCTTAGTTTTACATACTCTATTAAGTATTGTGAATATGCAATGTTCAACACCCTAAACTAGAACCCAACCCTATTATAGTAAGCCCAATAATGTTACAATGTAATTCACCAGCATGCAAAGTCAACCAAACGGTTGCGATGATAAAAATAAGATATGGAACGGACTCACCAACTGCTGATGTGGATGGCGATGTTCCAGCTCAAATGGCGCGTGCAGGTAGAATATCGCTACCAATTATCTCGCATGGGTCCACTGGATCCTTACTTGTAACCATCTTCTCCTTTTAATTACAGATGCCACATCTAGAACTCGAAATTCAACATACAGGTCACAACGGTACTAGAACATAGAATAGCAGAACGTACAACGTGGAGTGTAGCACGTGGAACAAAACGTAGAACATAAATCTTGAATGGAACTGAAGTAAAACTTGACTAGAATTAGAACTAGAACCCTAAAATATAATCCCCTAATTACAGTCAGTAAAATCGCGGTTTACTTACCGATCCACAATCGGGTTCAATGTGCAAACAAACAAAATGTGTAACAGGTGGTTACCAAATAGCAGTCGAGGACTCAACTTTTTGAATTGCTGTAATCCCAATTAGGCAATAAGGAAAATTATATTCAATTACCTCAGAATAATTTCCTTTCAAATTAATTCGCTAAAATCCCTTCAACGAAGGCGGGCATATATACGAACCCAAAGCATAAATTAAAAGTGTACGATTCAAATGAAGAATTATGTGAAGATGATACCACTAAAGCTGGTCTGCAAACTCGTACCTGATAACGCGCTATCAATATTAAAGTATGTACAATCTAATACGGAAAGAATTAACTATTTAATACACTGCTAAAAATCAAAAGTCGTCGTGAAAATTTCAACCGTAACAGGGTATGAACTGAAACCCGAAGTGTCATGCGCTCTAATCCAGGTGCATGCAAAACCTGCTGTATCTAGGTGGATACTAAACGTAGGACTATTTGAATAGGTTGGCTTTACAAATGTTATGAACTTGCGTTCACGGGACAAATTACACCACGGTTATATTATCTTAAAATGCTCGTAGCTTTACAGTTATAAATGCTAACAGTGCGCACACATCTATTTCTATCCCACGTGGCCGACGGGGCAGCGAGGATAGAGTGGCTATACGACAAAGCGTACTTCTCTAATTTTGGCTCCACTGACACAGGTTGACAACAACAACTTATAGTTTTGGGGAACGAAATAGCTCAGTGCCAACGTGCGGAACTAGTATGAACACTCAGTAAAAATAGTAACAGTTCAACGCTTACCTTGTGGGGTAAATCAAGCCACTGTACATAGTGAGTAGGAGTCGTGTACGTTTTAATAAACTACCAACAAGCATTATTACGGGGTGTGTGCTGTTCCCAAGTGGATTGGACAATTACGGTTTACGGCATATGTAATTTAAGGTCCTTTCTTTTTTGTCCAAATTAGAAATTCCCAATATGGATTTGTATTCTATAAATATGGATATAGATAACGGCAAATAAAAGTGGACAATGAGTAGACCTACAACAGTTAGATTAACACACCCGCACCATAGAACCCAACTTGACACACTCTTTAAAAAAAAAAAACAAAAAAAAAAGCTTACGTTACTTAATGTCGATTCCTCGCCTGAAGTGCGTTATTTACTACGCTTGCTAAACGATTATAATATAATGAATGGTTATACAAACGGAACGTTACAAATTCTAGGAAAATGCTATGATATATTGAACGTTGATGTACGGAATTAAATGAAGGTACAATAATTGAAACAGGGAATTTGAGAAATCCCAAGGTTCTACAGAGATAGGTGGAAATTACAAACACTTATCAATAAACACGCGATGCAATTGGAACGTTGAAAGGTAGAGCTTATAAATAGGATATAAAACTCGAAAATAGACAGTATATCTTCAACAAAGGCACGATTTATCAAGCTGGTTGCTACATAGGACTGTAAACAGACGAAAATATTGACGCGGGTTACTGCTACCGCGTTTCTCTACTTTAAAACAAGTAATAATAAAGGTTTTTATTACTCACTGTTTACAAGTCTAATTAACAGTATAAGCCTTATTTATAGATGTTTTCATGACACTTAACAATGAAGCACTATTACACTAATGAATTTACAAGCACTAATATCTTCCTAAACTAACTTCTTTACCATAGGTCCATTAACAACACTAACACAAATATTATTTATACACTTCTATCTATTTATGTATACTACAAGCTGCATGTACATTAGACACGTTTAGCTCATATAACATTTATGTATATATACGCTTAGGCTTCCAAATAGCTCAACTACATTCACTATACACGATATAATTTATATACGACATTCTTATGTGGACTAACTCTTACATTCATAAGCGGCCTTATATATACCCTAAATGAAAGACATAACTCATTATCTAGTAATTTCTAGAAGAATTCTGGAATCCTTGAGAATATGATGTGCCTCGGGCGTTTGTATGTTTGACGGGTTGCCTAATAGTGGATCGCAACAATATTATGTATAGGCTGACGCTTTTCACAAAAAAATGTTTTATGCTGACATAATTCTTAGTATATTACAATAAAATAAAATATTCATCTTTTGAAAATCCAGCTGAGTTTGGATAAATTTGAGAAACTAATCACAGCCATATATGAGCATATATGCAAAAAAAATTACGACGCTATTGATATGGAAAGTGCAGAGTTTCTACAAAGAAATCAAAAAGACAACGATAACTCTGTGCCAAATGGAAGCAGTAAAAGTTTTAGAGTTTTAGTAGCGATTTTAAGTTTACCGGCCATCTAGTAGCCAAAATTTGAGCAAAAATGTGAAGAAACCATTAAAATGTTTTACTAAATGAATACAGGTGGAGCCGAGAGCCAGTAGAGGAATGCCGAAGATGAGCAATTTATCTATAAAAGCAAAAGTCGTTATCTTTTCCGGTAGTTCGGTAACGAAACAGTAATATTATGTAAAATTTTAGTGATGATATCTATGTCAGTATCAAGAGAGCGATGATTTTAAAAGAAATTGAAACTTACTAATTCCTTAGCGATAAATTAAGTTGTCCAAGAATGCAATATGTTCTTACAACGTATAGCGAGAAACCTCAGCCTAGTGTGGGAGGTGCCCAGTGGTGTTGTTGAGCCGGAACGCTCCGGAACGTCGTTCCCGTACTTACTTTTTGGACAGGAACGCGTTCCGGAACTAAAGATGATTTCTGATAACGAGAATTGGTTGACGTATTGAAAAAAATATTAAAAAAAATTGCTGATTTTTTTTCTAATTTTTGACGAATTTTTATATGTATTATTATAAACTAGGGTATGATACATATACACAAAATGGGTTTCGTAATGATTTTCGTTTCCTTTCCTCTTTATGCTATATACAGGGGCGATTCTGGCGACGGTCGAAAATTGGGGAAATCCCCCCCTCGTTAAATTTGGAACATGAGACCGCACAGAGCGGCCGCCTACCCAAGATCGGCCCTGTCTATATAATTATATATACGCGTTCCGGTAAAAAAAAAATTAGCACAACACCACTGTAGGTGCCCATGCCGTACCCCGACGTTCCGCTTTTGTTAAGGGTAAGAAACCTCCAGACAGGTTAGCAGTCAGCAATGTAGAATGCCGGATGAATAAGTGCCGAAATACGCACGGTGGTCGTTATTGTTCAATATAAAAATGTCTACTATATATTATTGGTTTGTATTATGCAGAAATTTACAGTAAGGTATCAAATCATTTGTATCCTTGATTAAAATAAATGGTTTTGAGTTACACCAATTTAGCATATTATTCGTTGGGTTTAAACTGGTGACCTAGTTATTTAAAGCTAGGTGTCTTTACATATAGTACAAATCACGAAAGAATGAATTCACGTCATAATTTTCTGAGTTAAACACAGACATACGTTTAAAGGATCTATAGGAGTATACTTAATGCATAAGATTTAAAAGTATGTCGTTTTTTAATTCAGAAATCTATGACGTGAATTCATTCTTTCGTGATTTGTACAATACTAACAACTAACAACTAATTAGCTTTTTTTTAAACATGAGTATTAACGATGTTCACCAGTGAATAGTTAACCTTCATCGGATTACTTTATCTCTGGCAATTCTTAGCCTGAGAGATAACTAAAGTACGTAATCGATCAACTAATTTAATATAACCGTTCCGATACACATAAGTAATATAGTTATTCGATGCTTTTTCGCCATACACCTCCAATCGTTTGTACAGACTTTCCACAACGTTTTAGTACTCGTAGGTGTATGAAGATGTCTACTCAATTGCAGAAACCATGTCTTCTATTTGGGTATGTAGTTTTCCTGAATTTCTTTAATTTCGAAATAGTTTCGTTTTTGAGCACTTGTTCTTTTTACAATATCAAAGTATGGCTTCAAATTCATTGAATTATAACAAAGAGGATATTTTTAAACCGCAGTTTGTATAATACAGTAATTCCAAAAGTTCCAACATAGATCAGGTTATTTATAGTCGAAATCAGGTAAGAATGAATGCACGTCATAGGTTTCTGAATCAGAAAACGACATACTTTTAAAGGATCTATCGGAATATACCTAATGCGTAAGATTTGAAAGTATGTCGTTTTTTAATTCAAAAACCTATGACGTGCATTCATTCTTTCTTGATTTCGACTATACAACATGTTTTCCATTCAATGCAGTTTTTTGTATATATTTGCGAAAATCAAGTTTATATAGGACCAAATACAAAACAGTAAATGGAAGACACTATCAAAGGATTAGTAATAGAAAAAGGTATAAAATAAAAGTGTAGATATAAATATTATTAAAAGTTTATCTTTTGTTGGAAGGATGCAAAAAATTCTAAACATGCATAAAAAAAGAAATTTTCTTCTTAAAAAATTTATTTGCATTCGATCGGCAAATTCTATTTACACTAGAATGTTCATAGGAAATTAGTAATATTAAAATGCAATGTACTTTCCTTAGCTTTTACTGTGGATAAACATAGCTTAATAAACAGGTTTGTGTTACATAATCGTTTAACACAAAGACTATGCATCGTACATTTAATTTTATTTGCAAATGGAGTTCAACATTGAAATACTTACCTCGTAAAAGCAGTATACTTCCAATTCGTATGTGGTTACACTTTCTATCTTTTAGTGGGGTGGGTGTTACCCTAGGTTAAAAAATAATACTTGAAATGCAGTCTAAGGCTTTGACTTTTGCGAAATATTAGAATTAAGTATGAAACATTTTTAGGGTGGATATCTTTGAGTCTGGTGCGGCGAGGGTTAATCCCAAAGTCGAAACCGTCACTAGATTTGGAATCTTGGGCTTTGATTTTATTGAAACGATACCTATGTAAAATATGATGGAGAGCTCACAAGTAAAATTCTTGTCCGGAGGTAAAATACTCCCTCATTCGGATCTCCGGGAGGGGGTACTTGGGGCTCGTCATCGTAAGAATATAAAACAACAGTTCGATTTAGTGATAGGGACTTGGAATGTAAAGTCATTACTTAGAGTAGATAAGTTAACGAATTTATTAGTCGAAATGAGAAAGGAAAAGCTGGACATTTTAGGTATTAGTGAGGTGAGATGGCCAGATAGTATTGACTTTTGGAAAGATAATTATAGAATAATTACAACTTCTTCAACTAATGGACAGGCAGGCGTAGGAATAGTGTTAGGTAAAAGATTAGGGCATAAAGTTAAAGAGTACACACAATTTAGTGATAGAATAATTATGGTTAGATTGAGTACAAAACCCACAGACACTGTTTTAGTACAGGTTTACATGCCAACAACTCAGTACGAGGATGAGGAAGTAGAAAAGATATACGAGGATATAAATAGTATAGTGGGAAAAGTAAAAGGAGATGAGAATTTAATAGTTATGGGCGATTTTAATGCGTCAGTGGGAGAAGGTAGTGAGGGAAAATTGGTAGAAAAATTTGGGTATGGCAGACGAAATGATAGAGGAGAAAGATTAGTTGAGTTTTGCCAGGAACATAGATTAGTAACTGTAAACACCCTATTCGAACAACATGTTAGGAGAAGATATACCTGGAAAGCGCCAGGTGATAGGGCTTGATACCAAATAGATTATATTTTAGTTAAACGAAGATTTAAAAACCAAGTTAAAAACTGTCGTAGTTATCCAGGGGCTGACATAGATAGCGATCATAACTTAGTTAAAATGAAGTGTAAACTAAAATTCAAAAAATTGAGAAAGGTTAAAAGAGAGGGATGGGATCTAGGTAAGCTTAATAATAGTAGGGCAAAAGAGGAATATAAACAAGTATTGGATAATAAGAGCAAAGAGATAGCTGTAGGAGGGAACGTAGAAAATAGATGGAAAGAAATAAAACTGACTGTACATGATACAGCAACACAGACTATAGGTAAGAAAAAAATAGAAGCGAGAAAACCGTGGGTAACAAAGGGGATATTAGATTTAATAGAGAATAGAAGAAAGCTTAAACCTTTCAGAGAAGTGGATAGTGAAAGTAAGCAAAAATATAATACAGTTAGAAATAAGATAGTACATGAGTGTAGAAAAGCAAGAAATATATGGATGGAGGAGAATTGTAAGGGAATACAAGATGATTTGAGAGTAGGTAAGACAGACAGGGCTTACAGGGCAGTTAAAAAGTTTTTTGGGGAAGATTGGAAAAAATATAATGGTATTAGAGACGAGAATAATGAGCTTCTAATAAATAAAGTTGAGGTAGCAGATAGATGGAAAAGATATTTAGAAGATTTATATAAAGGAGACGATATGGGTGAGTTAGAGAACGACCAAAAAGAGGATGTAGAAATAGGGTTCTCAATATTAAGAAAGGAATTAGATAGAGCTGTTTGGAATCTTAAACTAAATAAAGCGCCAGGGATAGACGATATTCCCGCAGAATTAATAAAATATGCAAGTCAGAAAACTTTAGACAGATTATATGAACTAGTAAATGTAATATATGACACAGGTGAGGTTCCAATAGATTTCGAAAAAAATATTATTATCCCAATCCCAAAAAAGTCAGGAGCTGATAGGTGTGAGAATTTTAGAACGGTTAGTTTAACTTCTCATGCTTCCAAAATACTAACAATAATAATTAAAAATAGAGTAGAAGCTTTGACTGAGAATTATTTAGGCGAAGACCAATATGGTTTTCGTAAAGACAGAGGGACTAGAGAACCGATACTAATGATTAGGGTAATTATCGAAAAAGGTTACAAAAAAAAAAAGACTCATTTCGCGTTTGTAGATTTAGAAAAAGCATTTGATAGGGTTAATTGGATTGTTATGTTCAGGGTTTTGCGAAAAATAGGAATCTCTCATAGGGATAGAAAAATTATTTACAGTCTATATAAAAACCAAAGCGTAGTAATTAGATTTGATGAAATAGAAAAGGAAGCTAAGATTAGAAATGGTTTTAGACAGGGTTGTATACTGTCTCCCTTGATTTTTAATGTTTATATTGAGGAAGCTTTAAACTTAGCTAGACAGAGAAAAGAGATAGGTATTAGTGTACAGGGACAGAAAATAAACATGTTACGTTTTGCAGATGATATAGCCATTATAGCAGAGTCTAGAAAAGAGTTAGGAGAGTTTTTAAATATTTTAGATGAGATACTACGGAGTAACTATAGTATGAGAATTAACTCAGTAAAGACAAGGATAATGACAAGTGAGTTACAGCCTAGTTCTAAACCAAAATTAAAAATAAGTAATACCGAGTTAGAGGAGGTAGATGAATTTTGCTATTTAGGTAGTATAATTACAAAGGATGGACGTAGCAGAAGGGATATAGTAGCTAGAATAGCTCAAGCTAGAAAAATGTTTTTAAAAAAGAAAAACTTACTAATAGCTAATAGTATTAGTTTAGATAATAAAAAAAGTTTCTTAAAGTCGT
Organism: Platerodrilus igneus; assembly: GCA_036346225.1. Taxonomy (NCBI): domain Eukaryota; kingdom Metazoa; phylum Arthropoda; class Insecta; order Coleoptera; family Lycidae; genus Platerodrilus; species Platerodrilus igneus. The sequence goes on along the minus strand of JARFIW010000821.1, from coordinate 81,531 downwards.
ACGTATGGAGCGTTCTACTATACGGTAGTGAGACTTGGACAATTAAAGAAGTAGATAAGAAAAAGATAGAAGCTTTTGAAACTTGGTGTTATAGGAGAATGTTAAAGATTAGTTGGACAGATAGAGTAACAAACGAGGAAGTTTATAGAAGGATAGGTGAGGATCCCTGTATGTGGAAACAATTGAAGGTCAGGAGAGATAGAATGATAGGGCACCAGTTAAGACATGAGGGACTTTTTAGTAAAGTCTTAGATTATAGACTATCAAATAAAAATAGAGTAGGAAGGCCTAGACAAAGCTATATTAGTCAAATTATTAGAGATTTAGGTTGTGAAGGGTATGTAGACCTTTTTAGACTAGCTCAAAATAGAAAAGAATTTAGAGCTGCGTCAAACCGACTTTAAGTAAGTTCGAAAACAAAACAAAAAAAAATAAAAATCAGTTAACTAAATGTCACCAGGACATAACTCACAATTAGGTAGCGGTCTGGCATGTTGGCAGCGATTTGTTGCTTAAGCCTTACCATAACATATAATTTAACACTTTTCCTTTTTGAAGCGGATAACCAGGTTATATTTCATTTCCTTATAAATGGTAATTATGTAAACATGTTAGGGTTCTTTAACAACCATCAGGTTTCTAATATCTATGTAGAGTCAGCTGGATAGGAAAAAGATAGAAGGATATAGGAAGACCTAGACCAAACTATATTAGTCAAATTATTAGAAATTTGGGTTGTGAATGGTATGTAGAGCTTTTTAGATTAGCACAGAATAGAAAAGAAGATAGAGCTGCGTCAAACCGACCTTAAGTAAGGTCGAAAACAAAATGATGATGACCTATGTAAAAACTGAAGCATTCTGTAAAGAGACAAAAGGAGTTTATTTATTACTAAAAGCAAGAAACGAAATATGCACGAATAAATCATTGAGAGAAGTATGACTTGCGTGACATGCGGTAATGCTGTTTATTAGTTCTTTTTTTCATTTCCGTGTAAACCTTTTTTAGCGTTATTTTGAAGTAAACAACTGTAAATACATCAAACTGCAGTTTATTAGTGCATTAGTAACATATAAGTATTGCATGGGTATGTTTTTCATGTCCGTTCGATCAAAACCAATCTCAGTTTGGCGTTTGCAAAAGGCAGCATTTTAAAGTACCACTGCATACTCCTTCTCCTAGCTGTAATAAATGGCAATCTGGTCTGCAAGCCTGTTCGTCTAGTCCTAAAGCTTTGCACGGCACATCCCCTAAAAAGAAAAACTCATTATTTGCATACTTTCAAACAAAATTAATTATAATCCCAAGGGTATGAATATTACAGCCTTTTGTGCATAAATTTTTTTTTTATATTTTTACAAAATAATAACAACAGCTTCTGTTGATGAGATGCTTATTTAATAGTGATGCTCTCATTTAGAAAGCATATTCACTTATGAAGCGGTGGAAGGTTATGTTCTCTTTACATAACAATTTAAGCCTTCAATGATATCTTTTATAACAGGCTGAACCACTCACAAACAAACCCTAGCTGTGTCGATAAAATCTTTCTTACAAATTTAATTCGTAAAGGCCAGTGCTGTATATAACGAGGAGCCACCTAAACATGCTATCAATCAAAGTAAACACTATGGATGTAAGAATATTCTATAACCATAATATTCTATTACATGCTCTTACAACTTTATTCAGAGAGTCTGTAATCTGTCACATTTCTTTTTGTTCAGTACAATTCAAACATTATGGACTTAGTTATCTTTATAAGTTGTTACATTCCAAATTTGGCAATGTAAATGTTTTAAATATGTAAATAAATCCCCACAAATATTTCTAAATGAACTTGTCAATTTCCGTTGTCCCCGGATCGCGCCTGCGGGGATTGAATGGCGCAAGTGCGCGCGGTATAATAGGACGTCATTAAGCCACGAGCCTTCAAGCTAATAACATCTATCTGGGTTGTGGTGTCTTTTCACTTTGCAGGCATATAGGTTCCGGTATCTTACCTTCTATTGTTCCTCATACCTGGTTGTTCCTATCATTCCGCTACGAGGGGAAAAGAGAATGGACGGATAAAATTTGGAGTCAATAATGGCGTAGCCTACTCATACAAAAACAAGGATCCTGAGATGTTAAGAAATACAAGTGAGTAACCGTTTTATTTCTATTGTGTTGTATCACTTTTAAAAGTGTTTGGTATTTGATACAAATGGCGCGTAATTTACCGCGTAATTATACGTTATATTAAACAATTGCGCAATAGTAAGAAACGCGGAAAACAATAATAAAGGATACAATTGCATTAATGAATCGTAAAGCGCCGATAAAAAAATCTACATATTAACTTTAAAATGGAAGGCGCTACCGAGTTAATACTTGTGAAAGTCGTAGGAACACTAATGGAGATACGAACGGTTTAGTTAATAACTATATGAAGTTTAGCTTAAGATTAAAGTTGTAAATCTATTTCAAAGCTTTGCCAAGCAGGTTGTTTCAGTAAATTGGTTGATGTAGTTTAGAAGAAAATACTGTTGCGAGCTACTATTAGGCAACCCGTCAAACACATAAGCGTTGTAGGCTCTGCATAGTCTCCAGGATTCGAGAATTCTTCTAGCAATCAATCACACAAAACGCCACCAGCACTGTTTATTCTCAATGGCCCGGAAACTTCTCGTAATTACTAGAGGATGAGTCATATCTTTAACTCAGAGTATATATAAGACCGCTAATAAATGCAAGGGCCAGTCGATACTAGAATGTCTAATATAAATTATATCGTTGTAAAGTAATAGTAGTTGAGCTTTTGGAAGTTCAAGTGTATACATAAATGTTATATGCTGTGTCTAATGTACATGCAGCTTGTAGTATACATAAATAGACAAAGTGTATAATAAATAAATAGTTGTGTTAGTGTTGTTAATGGACGAATCCTAAATAAATTAGTTTAAGAAGAGATTAGTGCTTGTAAATTCATTAGTGTAATAGTGCTTCATTGTTAAGTAGACTAAAAACATCTTTAAATAAGGCGTATACTGTTAATTAGACTTGTGAACAGTGAGTAATAAAGATTCTGGTTATTACTTGTTTCAAATTAAAGAAACGCGGTAGCAGTGGCATGTTGCAATACTTTGTCCTCAGTAATTTTGAAAAAAAAGTTAAACGTCCAATAGAAATCTTTTAAAGCTAACGCCGTTATTAAGTTTTATCTATATTAATGATAAAAGCAGATATTCATACCCGGACATGGACATACTACTGGACATGGTGGGGTTGGCGGTGTTAGCGACGTTCTACTGGCTGACTTATGGCGTGCGGCATCTGCAAAAATTAATAGTCGTCAATTGTTTCAGCTTTATACGAAGAGGACATAATAATGTCTCGCCGAGAGCTGCATTTTAAGAAGCTATCATTTAAATAATCAAAGTTTATTATCGATTGTGATCTACTTATTTAAAAATTGAACTCCGTCAAAGAGTTAATATTTATAAGTGTGGCTGAATTTACAAATTTTACTCCTGATGAATATATGCCATACAGAGGAATGTCTTAAGTAAAAGTAATATGTGTAACATAATCGGATGGCTACATTCAAAATATTGTAATTAATGGGAAACGTATTAAAATGAACTGCAATACAGATACATTCAGATTCAAGAAATTATAATAAATGAGAAAGTTGTTATTGTAGTTTTGAATTCTTTGTATTTATTAACAAAGTGATAATATGAATACCAAACTTTGCACTTTTGCTGTAAAAGATGTTAAAATCATTAGCAGACACGCGTGGATTGTATCTGCGGCAAAGTACCTGTATTGTACAGAAACATGCCCAACCAGCTTTTATAAATCATTTCTAGAAGAGTAACCCTATTATATTATTACTGTGTCAAAATAATACCATCCGTTTTATAACTAGTGGATGTTATAAGATTTTTCGTTTTATGTTCTTAAAATTTTGATGAACTTTTCGTCTACAGGGTATTATATTATGAATTAATTTAAGGAAACTGAATTTGCACTATATTTTCTGCATTATCCTTAACTCTCGCAATATCAAATAGTTAAGTGCATCGACGATTATGGCAACCAAACAGTAGATCTATGAAATCTAAACTAAACTCTATAAAAATCAAAAAGCAATTGCTGACATTTGCAAAGGAAAAAACAGAACACTCCAAAAGCGACGACTCTAAGTCGAGCAGTTTGGTGGTAAATTCTACAATTAAATATTGATTAAAGAACATGAATAAAAAATTTCAAATTTATTTATGAGCGCCAATATCTATTTTGTTAAAAAACTGAATAAGGTTAAAGCAAAAATAAACTTATCGAGCTGTTGGAAAATTGTCAATTTTTAACATTTTGCTTAATATTAGCCTGATATTGTTTCATAAACTTAGAATATAGGAATTCCCAGGCAGAGAGGCACTACAAAAACGCCTTGTTGAATTCAACCCTAAAGAAAGTTGGTATATTTTAATTTACTGGGAAGGTATACTACTCATGAGTATTTGCAATTTCTATAGTATTGTAAATACATAGTTTTAAAGCTATTAACTTTTATACGTATTTCTTATGTTAAATGCAATTATTATTGACAGACATGTAAAAAGTTATCGGTGATCAATATCTTTTAGAAGCAAATATACTAGAAGCAAATTTAAAATTTACCTATTTTAAAAAATCCTTATTCAAAGTATTAATAAATATACATTTTTGTGCATTAAAAAACCATTACTTCTCAGTTGATTGTGATAACTCTTCTTAGATTGAAGAAATATAAGTACACCCCGTTTTTACAAAAAAAAAATTTTTTACTTACCGACTTGGAATACTGCCATCAACCCAAGGAATACAATGAACAGTACTGTTTTCATCTTGTTCTAGGGTTTCAATTCTTCACTTTTAAAGAAAATTGCATTTCAGTATTGTTTGTTTTTCCATTTTTAGTTCAATTTATGTAGGCATCTTCATTTCAACTTTGCGATAGGTTAATCTAGTTTGATTTAGACATTTACAAGTAGTCGTTTAAACGTCTAATTCGACATAGAATTTTAAATTCTATTAACGGATAGTAATAGTAATTATTAGAAGTCTTGGTAATTAAGATAATTAAGCATTTCCAAGTTCAAATAACAATAATGTCAGATATAATTTGCCTACATAAAGGAATATGATAAGCTAATTTAGTTTCTATATGCTAGCTCTTTCTGTGCTAAAGACTTTAAGAATAGTTTAAGATGAATAGAAGAAAGTTAGAGATAAATTCGACAGTATTAGAACAAAAGGGGACATGTAAAACATGAATCATTTAAACTATGTGTAATTTGATTATACTAAAGAATGATAAAGTGTATTACTAAAACATTCGTGGGCGCAAAAACACAAAACCTTTACAAAGACAAATTTAACTTTAAATTAAATAATACCTTAAACTTTTCTGATAATCGTTTCCTAACAAATTGCAAAGAACTGTTGATGATAGTGAAAATAGACAGTTTAAACTTACCGTCTGGTTTGGTTTAGTATCTGTTGTGTTGAACCAACACTGAATAAATTGTTCGCCTTATTTACGTCTAAAATTACTATTTCACCAGTCACTTAACAAACTCATTACGCAATGTTTTTTATGACCAATAATGTAGTACATGTTTGAAAATATCCAAAAATTGTATTGTTATTAAAAAACAGCTTGGTATTACAATCCCTGTGCACTTAATAGCTGATGTTATCACTTATTGTCCATTTCTTGACCTTGTTTTATAATTCTAATTAAATATTATCGTACTTGTTGGTAGTAAAGTTGTTTTTGTTATGTTTAGAATGGTACAATTTAACCAAACATATTTTGGCCTATTATAAATTACATAGAAACATAGAAAAAATATCAACTGACATCCTTTCTCTAAAGCTACACTGAATGTTTTTAATAATAGATTAAGGTGCTATACGAGTGAAATATTGACAAAAGCACATTTATTCCTTATGAAACTGTTTCCGTTTCTGCTTTAGTTTAACTTTGCAGATCAAGTTCAGAAATAAATTAGAAGTTATTTACACAATATAGAAGTAGACAAAATTTAGTCTTTCAGATTGTATGCAGATTCGAAGACCACAGTGAAGAGCGAAGGCATTTGCAATCGGTATGTCCAATCCATTACTAAAAGATACATGCAAACTGTCACACCGAATACTAGTTAGTAGTTATATATACCACAATAATCTATTATGAAGTATAATTATATAAAAGATGCGAGTAACAAAAAAATGCTTATGAAACGCCACAAATAGTCTTACTTTCTTGGTTTCTTCTTTGCCCAAGATCTACCCATTGCAGCTATGTAGAGCAACGTTTCACATATATGCTTTCAAAATTAATTTTCTAACAACTGTAGGTGACCTACAGTTCCATAACGTGGGTTTGTCATCAAAGACTTCCCTGTGTTGAGGTATTTATATGGTATACCATATTTACTTCGACTGCTATTTGTGATTCGACCTTCATAAGTATTAAAATCGTTATACTTGTTCTAAACTTTCCGATTCTAGATTCGCCGTCACTTTCTTATTACTATTTGTTTAAAACATTTAATTGACTGAAAAGGTTTACAGAATCACCAGAAATTACAATTTTTCTTATTACTTCTCCGATTTATTTCAAAGTATAACTTAAATATAATGATTGGTAAATACATATTAACATTAATCGAATTTAATATTTTTAGAGGTGTTCATGCAACATTGACGTTTTACGAAAGAGAAAGGTTCCATTTTGAGGTAATAACTTTTAGTTTCTTTTTCCTTACGACTTATAGTGTCATGAAGTCCAGTAATATTGTGTGTAGTGTTTTACTTAATTGGTGTAGTAGTTTTAAGCGTCACGGGATATTGATTCAAGATATTATTAGGCGATGAAAAGAACTTATAAACATTAAGTGATAAATTCGATTGGCGTGAGATTTTTTTAGTTGTGATTCGGCCGCAATTGAATAAAATTTCTGTATCATATAGGAAACTTTCAAAACAAATTCCAGTCAATTTAAAAAATTCTTTAGTGCAGCTTATTTTTCTTCAAATGTTTGCGTAATAATTGATAATCAAAATTTGATTTATATTGCGAAAATGAACGTATAGAGTAGTTTGTTGCTCAATTAAGACGACTACCAGGCTTGGTTGATGCTATTTAAGGTATGTTAAGTTTATTTTCGGCATAAATTAAAATACATTTTGTTCCTTTTAATTCATTATCTATTCACATAGATTCTGTTTCTACTTTTCAATACTCCAACACCATCCTGTATATTTCACCTTTTTACAATAAGTTCGTTTATTATATTTTCAGCGAAGCTCATTTGCTGCGAATTAGGAAAGTTTCGTTCTAAATGAAATAATCTGTACCTCGTTTTAGATGTCTGCTGGTTTGCTACATATTCTGATAACGTAAAATTACTTCCCAAATGCTACGATCTAGAAACTCGTAGAAATAAGGTATCGTACTATTTGATAAGTGTTTCGATTTTTTAATCTCCTCTTGGCATGGTGTGATAACGCGAGGTTGCAAAAACGAATTAAATTCGATGCTGCAGCTCGTGCTTGATAGTATTTTCGATTTACTCGTTCTGGTATTTCAAAAGCGATGCACGATTTTGTTTCTTGTTGACAAGTGGCGGATATCTTGGGTGCATCAGTAAGTTCTCCCGCATTTACTCATACCAATAAGATTATCTTCTAGCTCTAAACTGGAAACCAAATTATGTAGGCCCGAATGTTCGTTGCCACAGGTCAATTGGTGCTTTTTACTCGTAGATCGCTGTTGCCGTTATGGTAATTGGGTAAATGGATCCGACTATCGTGGCAATTCTGTGCTGTGTCACGTCCGCTGACGTGTAAGATAAGAAGTCAGACGTGCAGGTATATGACTTGATTGCTTTGTATGTACATCAAGAGATTAGCCTTTATCAGCGTTTGATGTAGTTATGTGCCAATAAACTTGAAACGTAGGACTATTAGAATCGTCTTACAGGTACGATGTGCAATTTTGAAACCAAAACGAAAACGTTTGTCAAAAGAAACTCACAAGTTCTATGATTAGTTTGATTAGTTTTACTTATTAGTTTTTTTGATTTTTTTTTGTCAAATACGAGATGCGCACTTTGTATCCAAACAAATAATTTATTCATATAGTATACTTGTGGGTTGTTAAATAGCAACCCTCATATCATTTCTGTTGCTGGTTATATCGAATTAACTTTTTTGTATATTCTAGTTAGTTTTGGGTGTAAATTTTTCGGGATTCATAGACATGGCAGACGTTACTATCTAAATTAGTAGTGAGGAACTTAGGAAGATATTAAATAATGTTGCCGTCATACCCTTTATTTTATACTATAGAAATTCTTTTGAAGAGTATGACGAAAGGGGTAAAGTTCTTTTTAAGTGGATTCACCCTTTCTTTATGTAACATGTTGCCTAATTAGGCATTTTTCTGTTACTTGGTTCTTTTGTTCTAAATAAATGCCCCGCCCACTTGCCGATTGAGCCGGGTCATTCTTATTTTTATATCTCAGGCAACGTCGAAGTAAGTAGCAGGTAATCCAACACCTATAAGCATTTTAGTGGAGGAACAAAGTTTACGGTTAGGTCTGGTTATAACATTCACATTTGCAATAATGGTACTGATTAGAGTTTGTTATTACTGTTCTTTGACTAATGAAATTCGAGGACCGAGTTATCGGTGTCGTATCATCGGTTGACAGTTTATTATAAAAAATACAATTTTGGGGTTTTCAGATTTTTAACCATTTTACCAATAAATAACGAGAAATTCATTTGTTTCACCAAATACGGAAAGAGTACTATTACGTGCAAATTTGATGCTAATGACCACTGAAATTTACGTAAATGCTGAATCGTAATAGAAAACAGATTGTACTAGCTAGCTTACGGTGGCGACGGGTGGATTCTATGAAAACAAATGCAATATCTTTTAATGGGTAGACAAACACTAACACTTTCTAATTTTACCAGCCTAGATAAGTCCATGTATCATTGGTCTAATTACAAATACTTAGCGCCAAACCACCTTGAGCTGGTCTTTGTGTTCGATGGATGCTAAGTTATCTTTTATTAAGCGTGCACCAACGCTAAATCTGGATACCTTACATGCGATTTTTCAATGCTCTAGCCCAAGACACTACATTGGCCAGAAAGAGAGTTTTTTTACCTGGTAAATTTGGAATTTTACCGAATCCTTGCTGTTCCAAACAAGGTAACATTCTTTAACGTGCGTGACAACACTCACACACGGGACCTCCATTTTACCTTTCATCCGAACGATAGTGTGTTTTTGGAAAAATACTCGTTTAACATTTTTCAAGCGGACCGTGTCGGGATTCAAACCCGGGACCTTGGACGCAGTAGTCACACACATACCACTACGAAACAGAGCCGCATTAAATCTGGATACCAATAAATTATTGTGTCAAAGAAGGACAAACTTAGGTGTCAGTAATAAATGATCCAACTACGGCTAACGGAAAATTATTTACCTCAAAAACACTTTCAGAATGAAACGTGAATTCATTTATTTCTGCGATTACCTTCGCGTCCAGGGCCGTTTTATTACTAGCAAGCACGGATTTATCTAATAACTGTTACGTAAAATACTGAAATCCGGATCGTCCGCAAAGTGACCGTACTTGTCACCCGACTGAACTTAAAATCTCATCTTCAACAATTTGAATTTGAATAAATGCGAAGGAATGAATAAATTGAATAGAATTGCCCTTTCCGTTATGCGATGGTGGTAAGTATAATCTTTACTATTTTAAGAAATTCCCCATTTCCTATATTCAACGGTGTGTATGATTTGAACTTGTGTGTAGGGGGTTAAGAGTTTTCTGGTACATGGAAATATTAGGTACTCTCACGGTTGCTATTTTATGTTTATATCTGCGTCATTGGGTAGGTCCAATACGTTTTAGATTTATAACATATTATGAGCTTCTGTTTGCTTGAATAATTTATAATAATTTCATAAGATGATTAGTCATGGAATATATGTTTTTGCTTTTTTAATTTGATATGTCCATACTGACATTTTGGTTTTTAATAGCTGATTGTAAAAGAATTTTAGTTTAAGAATATTATTGAATAGTCCCATTACAAACTGTAAAGTACAGACAAGTCACATTAACAAGAACTCGCCGTTATAATGCGAGCCAAGGTTCGGGGCTTGGGAGCTGCGTTTTAAAAAAACACTTCCAATACTAACAAATTTATTTTAATTGATACAGAAATTAATGTGGAATTTTGACAAACTGATTTTAACTTTAAATCAAAATAAATTAATTAATTAGACTAATATTGTGAGTCACATAAGCAAACTGTAATGCTTAAGCTGAATACTTTGACTGGCTGCCGGGTCCTTGAGCTCCCGGGCTTTTTATATGTTCCTACCCCCTCACATGGCTGTGGAAACTTGCAAATATTATGTCTGCTTTACTCTTAATTCTATACTTTGTTACATTGTTACAATCTTATTTTTTAAGTAATTGCGGTATCATAACCGTCTGTGACCTGCCACCTGCAATATCACTATCGTTTGGAATACATTGTATAGCATCAGTTCTTATGAACTGTTAATAACCTGTCTGGTTTATCCATGTACTACATTGTTGCAATTGACTTATGATTTCTTTAATAATTTCTAATAATTTCCTATTAGATTCTATTATTTAATTTATAGATGAATTGGGGGATTTATGTAATTATTCCGGTCATTGTCAAATTTTTCTATTTCTTGGTGAAATAGTTCTTCCGATGTAAAATTGCGTTTTTGATGAGAGTTTGGTCGGCTGTGTGTTATTTTTGTATTTTGTCTGGTGCTACCAGATGAGGTATATATGGGCGTTGGTTTGTAATAGTTATTAGGATTGTTATTGTTATTTGCCATTTATGTATTTCTAATTCGGTTCGCGCTGAATGCTGGTCTTTGTTGATTTACGTTTTGGTTGAATCTTGGTTGAAATGCGGTTTTGTAAAATTTGGGTTGAACGTTGGTTTTGAAAATGATTATATTGATCATTAAAATTCGTATTGTTGAAATTTAAGTTATTAATTTGCGGTTGATTTTTTATGTGCGTTGAAGGGTGTGAATTTTTGTTGGGGGATTGTTTGTCTCGCGGCTTGTATAGTTTTTATTGGTGAACAACTTTTATTTGAGTTGGGGTTGTATAGTCTGTTTCGGTAATACATTACATTTTCTTTTTCTATTATTATGTTCATGGCTTCTTCTAGGTTTTGGGGACGTTGGAATTTGATCTTCTCTGATAGTCGTTTTGGTAAAGCATTTATATATGTGTCCAGAGCCATTTTGTCATACATTTTCGTTTTTAAATTTCAAATATTTTAATCGGGTTCTTCGATTTTTAGTTTCGTTAGAATTAAGCTTCTCACGTCTTGGCATTTCATTCCGAATTGATACGGGTTTTCTATTCTGAGGTTTATCAGATGTCGTACCAGGCATTTTATATTACGTTGGTCACCAAAATATGCAATTAGTATGCGCTTAAAGTCTTGCCATTCTTCAAGGTCATTTCGGCTGGCAATTAGTGTTAGTGCCCGTCCGGCCAATTTATTTATTAGCAAGCGCAAGGATAATATATTTCTTTTGTTATCTTTTGGTTTGTAGAAGGTATTCAAAAATATTTCGCATGCTCCGATAAATTTTACGAAGTGAGCTTGCTCTCCATTAAAGTTGGGAATTGTCTCGAGGTAGAGTTTCATATCTAAACTCATTTTGTGTGTGTGTGTGTGTTTGTGTGTGTGTGTGTATGTGTGTGTGTTTGTGTGTGTGTGAGTGTGAGTGTGTGTGTGCGTGTGCGTAAGCGTGTGCGTGTGCGTGTGCGTGTGCGTGTGCGTAAGCATGTACGTGTACGTGTGCGTGTGCGTGTGCGTGTGCGAGTGCGTGTGCGCGTGCGTGTGCGTGTGCTTGTACGTGTGCGCGTGCGCGCGCACGTGCGCGTGCGCGTGCGCGTGCGTGTGTGTGTGCGGGTGCGGGTGCGGGTGCGTGTGCGGGTGCGTGTGCGTGTGTGTGTGTGCATTTGCGTGTGCGTGTGCGTGTGTGAGTGTGTTGCCAACTCCTTTATCTATGAATAGTCCTTAAAATAAAGGAACCACCTAGTATCCATTACAGAGTGTAGGTAAAATTATAATATTTTTTAAAGAAAGTTTGGCATAAGGAATCGTTGTAATCAACGTGTTCTTGTCGATTAATAGTAGTTTAAGCTGAATCTTTGTAGAATGGGGAACAACTTTTAACCCTAAAGTTTTTAATGCGATTTATAGAAATAGCATCCCAAAAAATAATTGAAAAGTACACCTTAAGTCTCCAGTATAGGTGTTGTTGATCTTATATACCGTGTATAGTGTAGAAACGGTAGGTGTTCAACAAAACACTAAATTTCCTAGCTAATTATATCGTGTCTTCTGGCTTAGATGCTTCTCGGATTGACAGTAACAAAATATTTCAAATTTCGATATTAGCGAGTTTTAAAGATAAAGGTATTTACATTTGCAGCTACACATTTTTAGCGTATGCACAATACCCAAAAAACATGATTCTTGGAAGATTTTTCATAGTGAAGCTCGATCTAAAATTTCCCAACCGTAAAGGCCGTGATCGCTAAAGTCAATAGTAGTCACACTTCGAATGAATTTTATTTTTCTTTTTAGTACTACACCATTAATCAATTTCACTTTTTAGGTGATGTGTCATGTAAAGCCTTAGGTATAGACGTTCCACTAACGGCTTGTAGACCAGACTGCCATTTATTACAACTAGTTGTAGGAGTATGTAGTGGTACTCTAAAGTGCTGTCTTTTGCAGACACCAAGTTAGGGGTTTTAAAAAAAAAACCATGGTATTATGAAAGTAGACGGATGCAAACCTTTTTGTTAATAATGCATTAATAAATTGCAAATTAATTAATATATTTTAAATACCCAATTAATTTTTTTAACCCAATTAACGTTTAAAATTTCAACCATTACAGGAAGAATAATCAGACAGCCTTACAATATATGGATGTGACAATAAACATCAAACCTTTCTGCATCACACCTTTTTCCATGCTTTTATGAAGGGTTTTCATAGTTCTAATTTCTGGATATAAAACAATTGCGTTTGAACGTTTTATAAAGGGTTTCTCTGGAAATTTAGTTTTTGACATTATATTTGTCCTCAAAAGCATCGCTGGTCCCTAAAAACTAACCCTAGTATGTTTAAGTTCGAAACAGAACATTCATTACTCAAAAATAACAGGCTTAGATTCAATTTTGGTTCTCTTTATCTGAAAACAACCATTGCCCCACCCTAATAATAATAACCATCATCTCAACATGTTCTGATTTTGTAACTTATCAGTCGAAAATTTCGATTCCAAATATGGTGAATCGTTTCACCAGGGATTAACTAACACTCACTGCTCCTGACTCCAAAAATTCCACGTCTAAAATATATGAGTATAACTCAGAAGATTTTGTTAAACCCAAAGGCTCATTGTGCTTTCTTAACCTAGAACCAACACTCGTTCCACGTCAAAATCGAAAATTCGCACCACAACATACTATGTACGTATAACGTAATATTTTTTCAAAACTGCTGCGTCATGTGTATGTATTATTTCAAACCCAGTACTAATGGTTTGTTTTCTTCGACAAAAGCGGACACCTCCACCCAATAAGCAGCAAATGTGTAGCGATGCAATTTGAATGCAGCATAAAACCAAACAAATTATTAGCGAAGTTGGTAGTTTGGGAACAACTTGCACTTGATGGTGGTGGTGTGATAACTCCCTAAGATTTATGTTACGATTCTTTAAGGCCAAAACCGGAAGGACGATGAAGGTATGACCGGGCTCAATCGGCAAGTAGGCGGGGTTATACAGGACTACAGAGCATACAATAATAAAAAGTATTTACAAAAAAAAGCTCTAATTAGAAAAACATGTTACAAAATAAAAAAAGAACCAACCTGTGAGAAAATATTTTTCTTGTTACAAAATATCCTAAAGGAATTTCAGCACAAAAATTTGCACAAAATCAATAAATAGATTCCTGATATTTTTTTTACAAAATACAAATGATTTTCACAGTACAAAAAAAGAGTGTAAGCAAAAATAATTAATACCTTCCTAAGTTCCCGATGAGTAATTTAAATGGTAACGTCTCAGATACACATTAAACAAGAAAAATTTAAACAAAGACTAGAATGGGCTACTTTCAGTCCTACTGTATTTACAATTATTAAATCTTTATTATCAAAATAGTTTAACTTTTAATAAAATAAAAGAAAAGTTTACTTACATATTTATGGTAATTATAGGCAATCTTCTGCTGTCAGAATGCATTCTCAAAGCAGGACCAAGTAACAACCTTATACCTAAACCGTATAATATTTCTAAAACAAAGCATATTAGAAAAGAAAAGTTTACAGGTAGTAAGGGTTAAATTTTATTGTTATAACAAGATTACTCAAAATTGGTAGCAGTGCATAATAGGCAACTTGTATGATTCAGTTGGCTTTTAAATTGGCTGCTGAGCAGTAGTATATTTTGTAACCCTCTCTGTCGACGCCACTGATCGTTCGGCGAAACTCGTAAATCCACATTTTATGTTGAAGCGGTGCATAGCCTTAGTCATAAACCGCAGCAGCAGTACATAGTTATGCAATTCTCAAGGAAGATAGTATATAAAACATCTAGAGCGGCTATTCGGACTTATTCGCACCTTTAGCCAGTATGCACAGACGATTTCAAATATTCTTAATCAGGTTGGATGTTGTTGAAACTAAAGTAAGGGGTCAATGCACTGAACGGTTATGTCCTCCGGAAGAAGTTACCACACAACGGTGTTCACAAAATTTTGTAGATAACGAAAAACGAGAAATATTCTGGGTCGTACGCAGAAAGAATGGATTGAACTTGTTTTATACTCAGAATTAAATTCAATCCCAGCGATATGAAACACACAGGTGTTAATAGAAACACGAAACGAACTTTATCAAAGAAGTGTGATCCATTATTACAATGAGTCTTTAGGTTTGGGTATTATAAGTAATCACACTCTATCGTCATATGTATCAAACCGACGGAAACTTGAAACAAGGTACCGATTGTTTAAATTATAGAAGAGCTTTCCATTTCGCAGCAAATAGGTTTAAATGAAATCGTAGTAAAGCGCACTAATTGTAGGGAGGTCTAATATACAGGATGGTGTATAAGTCACAAAAGCAGAATCCATGCAAATGAAAATGAAATACAATGGCGTAAGTTTTAGTACACCGTCGGAAAGTGGACGTTACAGACCAACATAAAAGTCCAACCTAGACCGTTTGTAACTGGAAACGTTATTACAGAAATGTTGTATAGATAGACTAGTTACAATAGCAACTAAAGAAGCGGCAAGCTAAGACTACTCACCCTGAGTATTCACCCAAATGGGGTATATGAAAATATTATTTTAATGATATAATGAAAGCAGCTACAGAAGAATAAAGCTAATGGTTCGTGAACCTTGGTTATAACACAAGTATGACATCATGCATTGGAGAAAACATAAACTATATTCCTGCTTAAATTACTTGCTTGACTTGCAGGTTAAAGGTTATTCTTTTGGCTTCGTGGTATCTTTAAGTTTCTGAATCTTAGTGTAATCGAATTTTGTTTAATAATCTATCGGTTACTCCATTAATTAATTTTCGTAAACGTGGTATAAGCTTTATTTTGTAGTGACTTGTGCGTAGTTTAATAAATTTAATATTTTGTGTTTGCATTATAGAGTAGAACCAAAACCAAGAAAATAAATACTTCCTAGTGATGCTATCTTAATAATACAACAAAAGAGAAAAAGCATGAAATAATGAAGATAATTAACGAAACCGTTACCAGGCTTAAATCGAATATATGATTAAGGTGTTAAAGGTTGATAAGTAGTTTGCAAGGACACATATAATAGCAGTAATCAGATTAAATTTGCAATAAAAAATGCTATATTTGCTTTGATTGCATACTGTTTAGTGGTATAACGTCTTCCACAGAAATTGGGTTTACTCATTTAATCATAGTTGTAGGGGCATCAAAAGCGCAAATCGTTAAAACACATAAAACTAATAAACCACATAAAAGACACAAAACGTTTAAAATTCCCAAAACGCCAAAAACGCATAAAATTGAAGAATTCATAAAACAAAAATAAAATTTTTAGTTTATCTGTGTAAATAAAACAAAATATACAATTTAAGTGCATATCAAAGAGTTTTTTAAAAAATAGGTTTGAGCTATTAAAATGTGAAATTTTCAATGTAATACAGAAGCTGTTAAGCAAACGTAAGAGGTAGGAATTGAGTTAACTGATACCTATACAAATTTTATACAATTTTAAATAATAGTCGTAAAATGAGATACTTTCGATGATAGTCAGAATATGTTGCAACAGAAATTAAATCCGCTTATAACTATTTATAGTTTACTTAGATGATACATTCTGAGTTTAGTACTGTTTTAAAAGAATTATTTCATCGTAATCTTACTGATTTATTTACATTAAATTCCTGTTATGATTGCATAAGGTTGTTCAATTGGTATTTATTTTTGTTGGATAGTATTAGGTTAGTTTGAAAACTCTAAAAATTATTAAATGTGTCCTTATGCGTATGTAATGCGTTTGATGATGTTAGATTCCGCTATGTACCATCTTTACATGGGACAACAAGTCCGAGGAAAATAGGTCAATAGCATGGATGCGGAAGTTTGCTTAGTCTAATGATGTATTCGGTTGGGCGTGCATTTGAACGGAGCAAATGCACTCTAAACGCGCTCCGAGTGGTTGGCAGTACGTGTTCGGTGCGCACTCGCTCAATCCTAGGTCAAACAGTTGGAATAATCAAGGTGTCAAATGTCAAGTGGCTGTTATTTTTGTGTTTATAAACAAATATAAATCTTAAAAAATATGTACTGGCTGTGGAATTTAAGGAATATATGTATGACCAGAGGGGTAAGTAACTGCAGCCTTATAGAGGATAGCAAAAACGTACATAAGGTGATAAAAATTAATGGTATGCTAGAATGCCAACTGTTTGTAAAGAAACACTAAAAAACTATTGTTTTAGGCGAAGAAAATTTAATGACTATTGCTAAAGAAGCTCTAATTACTGCTAATGTTTTGGAAAACAGTCATTAGTGGAGCAGTCACAACCCTCCACGTCAACAGGGCAAAAGGTTCTAGAGTGGAACGTTGTGGAATTCAAACTTCTTCTGAATAAATATAAAGAATCGTTTAGGCAGGTTGGCCCTGTGAAAAGTTTTAAAACAAAAACTAATGTGGGATCACATTGTGTAACAGTCATTCTATGACCGCTACAAAATTAATTCAATTTCTGTATATAATTCTGTATATGAAGTTGCAAATGTCTAGTAATAAAGAAATTTATTTTATTTGATTGGTGTAACGTTGAGGAACGCACTGTATTGTCAAAAGGAAGAAAGTTATTTTAAGGAAATTTAACCTTTGTTTAAACTATATCTCAATGTTTGAAGGCGTAGTATCGCATCAATGTGTTGTATAAAGAGTCGGGATAGCAATACTTGTTTGTTAACATGATAGCAGGCTGCGCGGACATAATTATTGATTTTACGAACAGAAGAACGTTAGGTCGCACGTAAAACACGCTTGGTGGCTTACTAAATTAAAAGGGTTTTCAGAGTTGAAACTACCCGAACTTACGTTGTAAGGATTTGTAGCAAAGGAATGGTAAGCACACCTAAATTTACTGAACGGATATTTCTAGTTGCTGGTACAAATTAAAATTCCACATCTGTTCGGACCGCTTATCGGAAAGATAGTTTGGCGTGAAGCGTCCATCTTTTGTAAGTAATAAACTTTGTCCTTATGGTACTAATAATAAATGCTTTAGATATTAGCACTTCTGTCTATATTTCAACAGAGCAAGAATTTATTGGTATTGTATAAGAGCCCTTTTTAACGAAGGTAAAGAGGAGTGTACGCGCCATATCTATCCCCGTTCTGGGCATTCCCTCTCTCCGCGCGAGCGGGTCCGAATGGTTCGCGCTAGTTAACAGTGAGTCGGTCGTCATGCCTTGTGATAGCCACAACTAGTCAGAATAAGTCTGCTCTCTTCTCCTAATCCGGCATTAACCTCTTCCTTTACTGTCTCCCTCCTTTCCTTCAACCCTTGGCCAAAAGCGGTAGTTTCAGTGGTTAGTGCCTCTCAAGTGCCCAAGGAACTTTCGGTAAGTGTTTTTATGCCTTTGTATGATTCTACTCCTATAAACTGTTCTCACCCTCACCCCTTAATAATTACAGTCCACGCTCTACCTCGAAACCCCTTGTTTACGGCTTTATGCACTCAAGGTGGTTCTATTTGTATCCCGTTACGGAGAACGGGTATTCGATAACAAAAATTTGGTCCTTCGAGCCGGATCTAGAACTACGTTTATATCGTTCTCTCTTTCTCGCCTCATCGATTCAAAGGCATACAAACGTAGGTCTTTATTAATATACAAATTCGTAAATAATTTAGTACTTGATAATAGAAACGATTTGAAAGTGTTATCTGTACGTTTCAATTTGTTGTTAAATCGCACGTGCATTCTTTCGAGTTCAAGTTCATTGCAATTAGATTATTGTTACCATATTCCAATATCAAGATCATTGCACTCCATTCAGAATTTGTTTGTTTACAAACAAACCGTCCTTTAATACGTACGTTAGTTTACTTGACTATTGTTAATTTATTTATAAAGTTCCTAATTATGGCGGAAGGTGATATTTTAAAGAAAAAACTTGAAGACTATTTGCGCGCTTAACCGAAATTGCCGATTATGTTCGTACCGCAACCCGTTTAGCTGCCGTAGAAGCGAGATATTTACGTATGCAAAGTATTGAACGACAACTAGATGTTGTCTACGATAAAATTTTAACCTATAATTCGGTTGTTGACGAAAAGGATGAGATTAAAACTCAAAGTTCTTCGTTTGATAATTTGTTAGACTTTATTCGTACGCGGTATTTAGATATCAAACAAAATGCATCAAAATCGGTTGATGATACTTCAACTAATCCCTCTCAAACTTCTGTAAGTTATTTAAAACCTCTAAGTATAACCCCCTTTGATGGATGTGTAGAAAACTGGCAAAATTTCATTTCGCTTTACAAGAGTCTGGTTCATGAAAACGACCAAATTCCGCTAATTCGTAAGTATCACTATTTGCGTAGCTATCTTAAGGGTGAAGCTCTCGCTCTAATTTCGGATCTAGCCCTTGAAGCTGATTTGTACCAACAAGCTTTTGATAAGCTAGAAGAACGCTATAGCTCACCCCGTAGAATTACTAGCTATTATTTAAATAAAATATTACAATTTAAATCATCTGGATCTCTCTCAAACTTCTTCAATATTCATTTTAACGCTGTTAACACATTGAAGGCGGCGGATAAAGTCGAAGATATGGCCGGCTTTATACTATTTTCGTTGTGTTACCGTAATCTTGAGTTCAAAACGCAAAATGCTTTTGATCTAAAAGTAGGTTCCGAAGTTCCTACTTGTTCTCAGCTCTTCGATTTTTTATCGTTGCAAAGCAAAACCTCTGAGCTTTATGACGATATGAAAAAGGATAGGGTTATTAAACCTAATGCGCATCCTCGTTTCAAATCCAACTTCAATCAGTCCTTCTTAATGAAAAGTTCGCAAAATGCCGCTACGGCTAAAGCTGTCCGAGTTTCTTGCCCGTGCTGTGGTGAAGCTCATAAAATTTATGGTTGTTCGACATTTCATGCACTTAATATTGCCGATCGTTATTCCACTATTAAAACTTTAAATTTGTGCTTTAAATGCTTTGGTAATCATACTCGAGGTTGCAATTCTGAAGGTAAATGTAAAGTTTGCCATTCCTCATATCACCATACTTTGTTGCATAAACCCCTACCCAACGAGGTGGTGCATAATTCGGAAAAATCCTCTATTGCAATAGCACCCGAAATTGTTTCGGCTTGTAATGTTTCGAATTCTCATGAAAGTTATACTGTGCTGTTGGCAACAGCGCAGGCTCTTATTTTAGATTTAAACCAGGATTTACAACCCGTAAGGTGCGTTTTTGATTCTGGATCTCAAATAAACGCAATTACGAGTACATGTGTTCAACTTTTGGGTCTTCAGCGTACTAGGGATTCCCGCCAAGTTAGTGGAATTTCCGATGCTTTAATAAAGTCCAAGGGGACTGTTTGTTGCACAGTCTATTCTAAATATTCTCAAAATAAAATTCAATTCAAGGCTTCAATATTTCCTAAAATAACAGGAGATATACCGGATAGTTCATTGCCCATTTCTGTTTATAATAAATTTAAAAATATGCAAATGGCTGATAAAAGTTTCCATCAGTCCTTGCCCGTAGAAATTCTTCTAGGTGCCGAGATATGTGCCGAAGTACTGTTTTCCGAACATTCCGCTATTATTCCTGGCCGCCCTTTGGCGATTCAAACCATGTTTGGTTACGTGCTGCTCGGTCAAGTTCCGTGTATTAACCGTACGGTTAATGCTACTTCACTTTTCATTCAATCTGATTCTATAGATAAAGAAATAAGAAATTTCTGGGAATTGGAAGAAATTAAAATTCCCACGGAAACCTCCCCAGAGGATGTGTTTTGTGAGACGCATTTTTTCGCAACCCACTCGCGTGACGATTCTGGTCGTTACACGGTTGCTCTTCCTTTCAATCATAGTATTGAACCGCTTGGTAAAAATCGTCGGGCCGCTTATAATTGCTATTTAAATTTAGAAAGGCGTCTTTTACTCTCTCCTGAAAAGCTAAATGCTTATAATGGCTTTTGCAGGAATATTTTGATCTTGGTCACATGTCCGTTGCCGAAACCCTCTCCGATTATGTACTATCGCATCATGCAGTTTCTAAAATAACAAGTAGCACTACGAAACTACGCGTTGTTTTCAATGGTTCTGCTACTGATTCATTAAGAATTTCTCTTAATGACAGGTTATATTCTGGCCTTAAACTACAAGGAAATCTACCCGAAATAATATCCGCATTTCGTTGTCACAAAATTGCTGTTTGTGCGGACATCCAAAGGATGTACCGTCAGATTCTGGTTTGTTCCTCGGATCGTCAATTCCAGCACATTTTTTGGCGATCTACTTCACAAGAAAATATTTGTGAATATGAACTCAAAACTCTCACGTATGGGTTAGCTCCCTCCGCATTTCTGGCTCAAAGAGTACTTCAGCAATTAGTACTTGACGAGGGTAAATCTTACCCTATGGCCTCCGAAGCTATTATGCATCACACATACATGGACGATGTAATTTTTGGTGCCTGTAGTGTCCCAGAAGTGAGACAGCTACAGCACGAGCTTATTAAGCTTCTCTCTCTCGGACAATTTTATTTGCGTAAATGGTCAAGCAATGCAGTGGAATTGTTACAAGATTTTGAAAAATCGGAATTAGAAACTCTTATTACTTTCTCTGATCAAGTGAGCGGTATAAAAATATTAGGTTTAGTTTGGAATCCTTTATTAGACGTATTCACTTATAACGTAATTCCCTTTGAAGGCCCGTTTAATAAACGCGCCGTACTTTCTTATATGGCTCGTATATTCGACCCGTTAGGTTGGTTAACCCCGGTAATTTTTATAGTCAAACACCTGTTACAACGGCTTTGGTTACAACAACTAGGTTGGGATGATGTCCCCGACCATAATTGGTGTTCTGAATGGCAAGATTTTTGTAACCAAGTTACAATATTATCGCAGCTAAAAATTCCTCGTCTTTTGTCTCAATTCACGGGAACCTACAGATTGTTAGGATTCTGTGATGCAAGCGAAAGGGGTTACGGCGCTTGCGTCTATTTACATATAATTTGTGGTGATTCAGTGAATTGCAACCTAATTCAAGCTAAGAGCAAGGTTGCTCCTCTAAAATATTTAAGTATCCCCCGCTTAGAACTTTCAGGTGCCCTTTTATTAGCGAAATTAATTCATTCAATTACTTTGAATAAATTTTCTTACCCAATTTTAGAGACGAAACTATTTTCTGATTCTCAAGTAGTACTAACCTGGCTACAGACTCCTTCATATTTGCTCGAGCCATTCGTAGGAAATCGAGTTAGCCAAATTTTGGAACATACTACTATTTCTCAGTGGCGTCATATTTGCGGGGAAAATAATCCCGCAGACGTGGCTTCAAGAGGTCGTTCTCCACTTCAACTATTGCACAACGAATTGTGGTGGCATGGTTCGTGCAATTTCAATTACGATTTTATCAACCTCAACAGCTCTTTCCCTCCTATAGGAGGAGTTCCCGAATTGAAACAAATTCCTGTCTCGCTTATCGCTACAGAACAAAATGAATTTTGTGATTTTATGGAGCGATTCTCTTGTTTATCTCATTTGCAATACAGCATGGCATATGTGAATCGGTTTATTCACAATTGTCGCCACCCCCGAGAAAAAATGTTAGGCCCCATTTCATGCGACGAATTCCGAAATGGTCTGATGACTTGTGTAAAGTTGACTCAACGTCAGTTTTTTACTTCAGAATTATTATTATATGAAAAAAAAATAAGGATTTTCCTCTCTCGTTTAGAAAGTTATCGCCCTTTATTGATTCCCAAGGCTTGTTTAGGGTGGGCGGTCGCTTGAAACATTCTCAGTTGCCCTATGCTAGCAAGCATCTTCTATTATTGCCTAAACGGGCAAACTTATCTAAATTAATTTGCAAACATTATCACCTTTTATCGTTACATTCAGGCCCCTCTATGACACATTCTCTTATTATCCGAACTTATTGGATTTTTGGTCTGCGCTCTTTAGTTCGGCAAACTATTTACCATTGTTTGTCCTGTTTTCGATTAAACGCTAAGCCCCCTTAGCCAATAATGTCCGATCTGCCTCCTTCTCGTGTACAATTAACTCGCGCATTTACTCACGTCGGAATTGATTTTGCTGGCCCCTTTTTAACGAAAGCTTCGTTAAATCGAAATTCTTCTAATCGAAAACCTTATCTATGTGCCTTTGTCTGCATGTGCACAAGAGCTGTGGCATTTAGAGCTAGTTTCTGAACTTTCTACAAACGCCTTTATGGCATCCTTTAATCGTTTTGTTTCTCGTCGCGGCGCTCCTGATTCCATTTATTCAGACTGTGGCAAAAATTTTATTGGCTCCGCTCGCATGCTGAAGGAAGCCAGTGAATTTTTGCGTCAAAATCATGAGGAAATATTTTCTGCAATGGCTGTTCTTCAAGTTAAGTGGCAATTTAACCCCCCATATGCACCTAATTTTGGTGGCATTTGGGAAGCTTGCGTAAAATCCGCAAAAGCCTTATTACTACGAACTATCGGTCATCAGGCTCTCACATTTGAGGAGCTCACAACTATATTTGCTCGTATCGAAGCCGTGTTGAATAGCCGACCTCTAGCTTTCTACTCCTTGGACGCTACTGATAGCCCTGATTACCTAACCCCTGGTCATTTTCTGATTGGGGGTCCAATTCTGAGTTTGCCAGAAATCACTCTTCCCGAGAGTATCAAATTACGTTCACGTTGGCAACGCTTATGTCAAGTCACTCAATCTTTCTGGCGCCGGTGGTCGAACGAATATTTACTCACACTCACGCAGCGGACAAAGTGGAACCGTTCCTTGGATAACGACTTGAAGGTGGGTCATATGGTTTTTCTCCTAGGAATAAATACCTCGCCTTTGTCATGGCCGCTAGTCCGTATCGAAAATCTATTTCCCGGTCGCGACGGAGTTACTCGTGTTGTTTTAGTAAAAACGTCTCGTGGTACCTTCGTTCGTCTCGTAAATAAAATTCTTCCCCTTCCTTTAGAAAAATAATGCTTAAATTTTCGTTAGGATATTTTTAATTTTTTTACGATTTTAGTCACTCGTTTAGTTGTTTTCTTACTCTTTGTTTTCTCCCCAGTATCGGCGGGTTAACCGTACTCTGCGGCTGGGAGGAAATGCCTAGCTCTAATTATATTTCTTTTTTTTTGTAAAATTTTTTCTTAATTTTAGGTGGGCGGTATGTACGCGCCATATCTATCCCCGTTCTGGGCATTCCCTCTCTCCGCGCGAGCGGGTCCGAATGGTTCGCGCTAGTTAACAGTGAGTCGGTCGTCAAGCCTCGTGATAGCCTCAACTAGTCAGAATAAGTCTGCTCTCTTCTCCTAATCCGGCATTGACCTCTTCCTTTACTGTCTCCCTCCTTTCCTTCAAACCTTGGCCAAAAGCGGTAGTTTCAGTGGTTAGTGCCTCTCAAGTGCCCAATGAACTTTCGGTAAGTGTTTTTATGCCTTTGTATGATTCTACTCCTATAAGCTGTTCTCACCCTCACACCTTAATAATTACAGTCCTCGCTCTACCTCGGAACCCCTTGTTTACGGCTTTTTGCACTCAAGGTGGTTCTATTTGTATCCCGTTACGGAGAACGGGTATTCGATAACAAGGGGTTATAATTAACAGATGGTTAATTGTATTATTGCAGGGTTCTTAGGTTGTCCTGAATTATTAGTTGTTGGCGCATTCGTGAGTTTTGTGAATGTCTTTCTGCGTTTGGTTCTGAAATTGGTAACGGAGTTGAAGTAGAGGCTTAATCCATAGTTGGTACTGCTGATGTTGGATGTTGGATCGGCTGTTCCGGAACCAATTCACCGGTACAGGTTCATGTCCAAGGGGTGATCGTGAGTAGCCCTAGAAAATAGTTTACTTGTGGTGCAGAATAGTAAAGTTATTTCTAATTAGAATAACCTATTGGTTGGTCTTAAATTTTTCATAACTGAGAATAATTATTTAAGGGTGAAGGGATTTATATGTGACAATTAACTATCGATAAAAATGTAAAGATTGTAAAAGAATATTGCTATTTTAAGTTTAATTGTGAACACAATTTGCGCACATTGTGGGATATAAATATTTGGTAACTTATATTCACAACACTCAATTTTAAATTTCTAATACGAGCCTTTTGTCTTGAGTTACTCAGTGTCATTATTACATTGCCACTGGTTCACATTATCTTATATTGCTTAGAATCTGTCTGGTTACTTTATTTATAAATATTAAAGAGATTGTGCAATTGTGTACGACACAAAGCTTTTATTAATTGGAAATCAGGAGCCGTTAAGATAATTACTGCGGGGAATTCTAACCTGGATTACATAGTCTTCCTAATCGGGTTGGGTGTGGTTGACTTTTTGCTTGAGTTGTTTCCTGGGCGGAACCTAGCCCTGGCGCCCATATCTACTTTTCTCTTATGTAGCACTCCTACGACCCTTGTGTGCTCTTTGACTAGCGGCGGAACAGGAAGCAACAAATTAATTTCTCCGAGTTCGAGCCACTTCCATCGGTTCGAGCATAGCGTTGCTACAATTCACTCCTAGTACGCCTTCAGCGGGGCCTTATATTTTACCCCTCGCATTTAGGTGTGACAATTGCATGCTCTTTAAAAGAAACGTTAAGTGTAGAGCGTAGTGGTATGCAGTGTTAAAACCGCTACAAAACCATATTAAAACGAAAAACGACAGCCACCATAACTAACTCAATGTCAGGTTCATCTAACGAGACTGTAGAATATGAGGATAAATTGAGAAAAATATCAAAAATGGATTATAGTATCCAACCAGAGGTGTTACGCAGTGCTAACAAGGTAACCGTGCAAAAAACACCTACCAAAAAAGGAAAGCATGTAGCTAAGCTGTTTCAAATTCAGAAGGAAAAAGAGGCAAATAAAGATAGGCGCCATAATGAAAAAATTGATCATTACAAACAAAAAGTAATTCGAATTTAGAAACTGAGTGATTTAATTATTAGTTATATTCTTAATTAAATATGAAATAATTAGAAAATTAAGTAATGTGTTACAGTTAATATAGATATAAGTAGTACATTCTTTAAAAATGTATTACTCGTTTACAAGTTTACATAACTAGTTTCTTTTTATTTCTCCTTCATCATTCGGTTGGTTTAAATTATTATTTATTTCTGTATTGTTATATTCCTCATTCCACTCATCATCAGCATTAATGCATACATTGTAACATTTTTTTCTGACGACTGCAAATCTTTTAATATTATTTACTATATACGCTGCATTGTTTATATAAATAAACAGTTGAATCTTGCTATATAAATAAATATTAAATCGGTTCCGTGTAGCCCAATCACAAGACAAAAATAAATTCAAAAATACTGGTTTAGTTAATAACAGCAAACGTTGGTCGTTTGAATAGAGTCTTCAATGTCAGGCGATTTTGAAGTTACTTGTGGGCATTGAACAGACCGGTCAGTCTGGCACCATCACTTGATAAGAAAACACCATGCAGTGGAACTGGGTTTTCGCCAACAACCTGCGTCTAGCCATAGACGTTGCCGCTTGGCCAAGTGCGACATGCACTTGAATGAATGTGTGTTTTAATAATGCGCTCACTCGTTCAACGATAATTTTTGTAAGAATTCGCTCTTACGCTCAATGTCAACTTTTAGTAAGAATGCTCTCAAACGTTTAATGATATTTTTAGTAAGTTGGCATTTAAAAGCTCTATGGATTTTTGATAACGAATTGTCTAAATTCATTAATTTTGATTTCACAAAATTTATAAAACGTGCTTTAAGGATTTTCCACCATTAATTTCAATTAATCCATTAAAAATTAATCTAAAAGGTTAACAAGGTTGTTGTCTTTGTAATTATCAAGTTTATTATCAGTAACGTAATTGTAATAATGTTTATTCTGGACATTCAGCAAAAATAAGACTGCAAGTTTATTAGTTCAAATACGATATTTAATTCACCGAATTGCCGTTAAATTTAGCTGTTTTTAAAATAAGTGGAAGAACGTGGAGGATGGTGTATTTTGGATAGCCTGTTTTATGGTTGCTTTTGTTTCGATCTGCGAAGATGAGATGCACTTCACGTTCGTAAAAATGGTTCCAGTAAAATTCCAGTTTGCTGCGCAATGGAATGTGGACAATGCGTGACGTCATTTGTTTGTCAAAGGATCGTATGCCAGCACATCTGGTTTTGACAATGTAACTATCATAACATAACTTAGAACAACGCTTTGCAAGGTAAGTTTTTTTATTACTTTGACATCACGACAGCTGTTCCCTTATCTTGACAACGAAGCAGAACATCGTAAGCAACATTGTAACAACCTACGATTCTTGTTTTGCTCTGTAATTATGAATAACTTTTGTTGTTTAGAATTTATCACATTTTGAATCAAGGATAATGCATGATATTATTATAAATGAATATGAATACCTTAACTTAATCCTAAAAAATAATTCATTTAAATTCAATCATGCCTGAAGTAGTTATGAAAACTAAAATTATTAGACTTTGAAAATGTTAATACACAATTGTAAACCAAATAACAGATCTGATATTTTGGGCAATTAATTTGGAAAGTCTTGTAAATATGTTTAATATATTATTGTTATTTTTAATGCTTAGTGGAGACAGTCATTATTCTCTCATTCTATTACTAGTTTGTAGTAATTAATATACCTTTTGAGATGCATATTTTGTACATAAAATTTCATTACTTAGAAAGCAATATTTAATTAAAGAATACTCATTTAATTCACTTCAGTTATTGTTTTATTTTGAACAAGTGAGTTCAAGAATAAGGTAGTTCAATCAGGAGGTAAAAAAGCATAAATACCCTTAACAAATTTAATGTTTTAGATCTCACTTGACTATGGAGCACTAATGGCACTTTCAAGAATTTTAATGCCTAAACTTGTGTTTATAATAGTGTTCAAATAATTGATATTAATAGCCATTCTTTTTATAGTATAAGGTAACAAGGGTACATCTCTTGTGTCCGTCCTTCTTTGCTATATTGATAATATTTTTCTTTACAGCTCCTGCTTAGGCAGTAAATACAATATTTCTCTCTAAGGACTTCCAAATCCCCCCTTAGGGCACACCCGTGTTCAGAAAATTTAAGAACTTGGCGCTCTTCTTGCACCCCTATTTTAGTAATATTAGAGTCAGTAGGTAAATAATGTTTTGTCATAAGAACAACACGACCACTCGTCATAAGCTCTACCCGAGGAATAGACCCCTAGCATAGTCGAAAGATAGTTGAGATTCCATCATCTTAAGGAGATCCCTTCACCATAAAAAGATCTCAAAATTAGCCCAAAGTTAAGTAAAAACAGTATAACATTATGTGATACACAACAAGCTATAATAAATTTAGTTGTTGTGTCCACTAACTCGAAATCTGTTCGGATTAACTGGCGAAATCGCTGTTTTAATAAACAGAATGCATTTTCAATTTTAACCCTCGTTGCAGCAAATTTTTTATTAAAACGTTGTGGTTCAGGTGTTAGATTCTCGTAATCTCTATATAGCGTTATTAACCACTTGCGTTAAAGATATGCTGCATCTCTCAATAAATAAAACTCGTCACCGCAAATGTGTCGGATAGTTTGGCTTATATGTGACAATTTGAAAACTGATGCATCATGTATTTTACTAGAATTCCAGGAAAAACATCCAAAATTGCTTATTAGCATTACAAATGGCCTGTAAATTGAGTTATTTAATAAGAAGTTTAAAGATTTATTTACAACTTGCCTGTAGGGTTAATGACTGTAAATCATGCCGATTTACATATGCGGATATGAGTATAGAAATTGGTTTTCGAATGGGAATAAACGTTCCGTCTATTGTTCCAATTACACCAGGAAGGCACGCAATCTAAAGTACATTTTGCATGTGGTTATTGTAGGTATATGTTGATAAAATACAAACCTTTTCAAAGCACCCGCTTATTTCTATTTTTCCTTATGGCTACTTAGGACGGTTATTACAATTGAAGCAATTGACATAAAGTAATTTAACACCCGATTTAAACAAGCATGGAAAGTAGCTTTTGCCATTCCAAACTTACTGGCTACGTAACGCATGCAGCATTTATTTCAACAAACCTAAAATCTTACACCTAGAAAATTTAAAATATAAAGTTTACAAAATAAGCATAAAAACGAAAGCGTATAAATTTCAGGGGACTTTGGTATCTTGCCATCATGGTGTAAATCTTGTGGATAATGAGGCGAAGTTTTATAGTTCTCAATTATGCTGTCGAACGTTTCTCTATTCATGCGAAATTGCTTACGAAACTGCAAAATTGAGATACAAATAGTTGTTCTATTAAAGTGCAATGTAAATTTAGTAACCTGTTCATCATTATGTTCTTCCATACAATATCTAAATAATTTGTAATTTTTGGTACTTCTGAATTTTCCATTTTCAAACAAATATTAATTTGGTCCTCTGAACTACTGCTACTATCTAATAACTCTTTAATTAAATGTAAGGTTAAGTCGGCCATTTTTATTCAGTTCAATTGCTTGAACTACCACAAATGACCGGTGCAATAAATCTGCACGTATTTGGTGCATGCAGACGAATCGAATAAGTAAGCTCGAATCTGGGTTAGTGTATAATACCAACCGCATGAACGGTGCAGAAAAAATGCACAACCAGTGCGCACTAGTGCAATCAACCAAACGCATCATAACCGAAGCTATGACCTGGTCTGCACCAATTCTGTTGAAGACGAAACTCTCAATGGTATGTTAGTCTATAATTATTTAATAAAAACCTATTTCTTTTGTTATTAGTGATACTTCAAAAAAATCCCTAAGAACTGTATTAACTTCGGTAAATAATTTGGGGACTTTGATCAACTTTGATAATAATTTGTAACAAAATCGTTTGATCTTGGTGAGATGAAATTTTGTATTCCTATATAAACAAAACACGGATGGTTGTTGTTAGATGAAAGACATTTCTATGTCGTAAACAAGTACTCATTTTGAAATAGGGAACTACTTAAAATGAAAATTTTAAGATTTTGCTATACCTAGGGTGTGTCAATCTTTGCTTTAAATTTTTGTAGTAAGATTGTTTGTGTCTTTACTGAAGTGCAGAATTTGGCCATTTCATAAATGGTGTTTTAAAATTTTGAGCAGAGAAGGCGTTTATAACACGCTTGATGAAGTTTAAAAATCTGTAATCCTTTGTTATCAAAATCAATTTTGTTATCAAAATCAATTCTCCATCAGAACAATCGTAAGAATTCTAACTTATAACGCAATATTAGTTTGTTTGTCAGTTTAAAATACCAGTTTAAACAACACTTTAGATAAAAATTTTGTTTCAATATGACCTTGCCTTGTTTGGGCTTCAAAAATACGAAAAACTTAGAACATTTGTAAAACAATCAGTTGAACTTTGATACTTGAAATTTTCATATTTTTAAGAGACATGTGTAAATCTTTCAACAGCTCTGAGAAAGAGAACAAAACAAATAATTGTATATTTTCATCCTCCTTGAAATAAGTTATTAATTTCTCGTATATTAATGTAACATATTAAACTAACGGAACTAAATTTTGGTAAATACAGGAAACTTAAGTTAACATCTGAGTTATTTGTTTAATTTCACAAAAATTATTTTGTACGAAGTTCTGTTTAGGTGGAGAACCACAAACGGTGGTCTTGTTTTTGATTAATAATGAACTCTTTCTTACAGCTTTGCAATAGAAATAACTAACGGGGCAGTTGTTTTTTATTATTGTGATTAAGCTTTTTGAAACATACGGGTTTCTGCGGTTTCTGCACCATGGCGCCTTAATGTTATATCTTTATTTGTACTAAAGCAAAATTGGCTCGCGACACTCTCTCATACAAAAACGCTGGTTTAAGTACCACAGTTAGCTGTATTAACTTACAGGAAGTTTTCTTTCTACAATTAGCCGTTCGTCAACCAACATTACCCTGTGCTATTTTAACATTCAGAAAACCCCGGTGCATTTCAAGGACGTTAAGTGTTAGATTGTCACCTCTAGCAAAGGCTGATTAGAGTTTAGTTCCACCTTCCCCTGATACACTTTTTGATACCTGGGCACCTATGTAACAACAAAAAATACATAACAATGTGGTAATTTAATAATGGTCATAAACTAAGATAATTCTAAAGAATGGAAATAGGTTTTCGTTAGAAAAATAATTAATCTACAAAATTCCTTGTTGTAATTTGAACAAGATATTTTATATTTGAATTACCTAAACCTCAATTTCATAAACATTTTAAACTTTAATCATTATTTACGAGTCTACTGTAGTTTACTCCTGAAGAAGAAACAAATAAATCTCGAAAGTTGGTGTCTTTGCTAAAGTGCAGAATTTGGACATTTCATAAATGATATTTTAAAATTTTGAGTAGATAAGACGTTTACAATACGCTTGATGAAGTTTAAAAGCCTATAATCTTTTGTTATCAAAATCAGTTCTCTATTAGAACATTTGTAAGAATTCTAGCTTTGACTTGGTTTTTTCTATAGTAATATTAGTTTGTTCGTTAGTTCAAAATACCAGTTTAAATAACACTTTAAATAAAAATTCTGTTTCTATATGATTTTGCCTTGTTTGGGATTTAAAAATACGAAAAATTTAGAACATTTGTAAAACAATTGGTTGAATTTTGATACTTGAAATTTTCATATTTTTAAGAAACATGTGTAACCTTTCAACAGATCGTAGAAAGAGAACAAAACAAATAACTGTAAATTTTGCTCGTCTTTGAAATAAGTTATAATTCAGTATTACTTGACTGAATTTAGTTATTAAATATTTATCAAAAAATTTTTAGGTATTGAATTTAATTTCTTGTATATTGGTGAAACATACTAAACTAGCGGAACTAAATTTTGGTTAATACCTGAAACTTAATTTATTTGTTTGATTTCACAAAAATTATTTTGTACGTATTTGTGTTTAGGTGGAGAACCACAAACGGTGGTCTTGTTTTTGATTAATAATGAACTCTTTCTTACAGGTCCGAAATAGCAAGGAGTAACGGATCAGTTATTTTTTATTATTGTGATTAAGTCTTTTGAAACATACGGTTTTTTTTCGCGTTTTCCAAGAACTTTTGGCATTAGAGATTTAAACGCCGTGGCGCCTTAAAGTTGTCTTTGTTTGTTCTAAAGGAAAATCGGATCTCGACACTCTCATGCAAAAGCGCTGGATTAAGTTCCACAGTTAGCCGTACTAACTTACAAGAAGTTTTCTTTTTATGATTATCCGTTTGTCAACCAACTATACTGTGGGCTATTTTAACATTCAGAAAAACGCGTTACATTTCATGGACGTTAAGTGTTAGATTGTCGCCTATGGCAAAGGCTGATTAGAATTTAGTTCCATATTCTCCTGATACACTTTTGGTTACCTGGGCACCCATGTGAAAACAAAAAATACATAACAATGTGGTAATTTAAATAATGATCAGAGACTAAGATTATTCTAAAGAATGGAAATAGGTTTTCGTTAGAAAAAAATGTTACATATATAGACGTAACCGGCAGTGACAAGGAAAGAATGATCGGGCTGAATCGGCGAGTAGGCGGGGTTTTAGCAAATACAAAGTTGAAAATAAAGTGTCTGAAATAAAAAAAATAAACACACTAATTCATAACAAAAGAATCATTTAACAAAAAAAAAAATATTACAAATATATTACAAAATACAAGAAAAACCAACCTGCGCGGAACATTTGATTTCTCCAAAATATCCATAAAAGTTTTCGCAGTACCAAAAAATAAAATTAATGTAAACAAAAATAATTAATACCTTTCTACATTCTCTATAAGTACGTTAAGGAGTGAAATCTAGGTCCCAACAAGAAAAAAATGTTTGCAAGAAAAAGTAATTAATACTTTTCTACATTCTCTATAAAGTAATATATATGACATCTCACATGCACATTGAACAATTTAAGCCAAATTGGGAATGAACTGCCTTCGGTCCTGCTAAATTTACCATTATTAAAGTTTTAATATTCAAATAGCTTAACTGTTAATAGAAAGAAAACAAAAGGGTTTACTTACATATTGATCACAATTACAGGTAAGCTGTTGCTGCAAGAATGCATTCTTCTAACCGGACTAGGTTACAATACAGGGTGTTTTTTTTAAGTGGGAGGTCACCTGTATATGGAAGACCAATGGTAGAAGGAAGCTGAAAATTTGCACTAGGAGGTTATCGAATGTGCCCTACACGTCTAAAATAGTTTCGATACGTTAGCACTTCCGGTTATACCGGAAGTCGGTATTACTATCGTTATTTTAAATAGAACACCCTGTATATTTATGCATTTTCGAATTCCTTGTCGAATTTTATGTGAACTTTTATAACACAACCATACCTCTATCTAATGCCGTTTTCGAGATATTTTGATTTTTAGTAGATTTTTAACATTTGCACGCTGTCACATAAATTGGAATAACTAGAAAGTGAACGAACTTACAAAATTGTTTTTTTGCAATTACATTAGTAATACTTGATATTATTTCTACGTGCAAATAATATCTGATTGCAATGTACAGGGTGCTAGAAAATTCATTTTATAATTTGACTAATAGAATGTCAAATATTCTGTTTTTTTAAATGGAACCTACCATATTTTGTTATATTAATCGATTCTATGGAAAAAAATACCTTAGGTATGTAATTACAACAATCCATTTATTGTAAGCCGTTTTTGAGTTATTTGCATTAAAAGAGAAAATGCACTAGTTCAGTAACGTAATAACATTTGCAACTATCAAGTAGCTTTTGTCCGATACATTAACAAAAGAATAATTGGTTATTTTTACGAAACGTCAAATGTAGATAATTCTACGCAGATTGCAATTCCTGTACTGTAGTTATTTAGGAGGGTTAATCGAAACTTTACAAATCAAGATTATCTCGAAATGAACTTTCACGGAGGACGTGGACACTCTGTATATATATATATATATATATATATATATATATATAATATTTATCAACTTACCTTGTGTAATTAACTATCTAATATATATAAGAATAGATAATAAGATGAACTAATAACTTATACTTTTATGCAAAGCCCAAATGATCATTTCAAATCGAGCTAGTAATTGAAAGAAGGAAAATATAAGGTCTTGGACAGGATTTGAACCTGTATCTGTTTTGCCGGAATTGTGCATTTACCAATCAAGCCACTGAGACTGATGATTATAATTAAGAAATTTACAAATTTAAATCGTCAGAACCATATATAAAACTTAATTTTAAATTACGTTTAGCATTTTTGTCAATCATATCTGACATTGTCAAGTTTTTGACTTATGTCAGATATATAAGAATCAACGCTCAAAGGACGGCTATAAATATTAGGTTTAGTTTGGAATCCTTTATTAGACGTATTCACTTATAACGTAATTCCCTTTGAAGGCCCGTTTAATAAACGCGCCGTACTTTCTTATATGGCTCGTATATTCGACCCGTTAGGTTGGTTAACCCCGGTAATTTTTATAGTCAAACACCTGTTACAACGGCTTTGGTTACAACAATTAGGTTGGGATGATGTCCCCGACCATAATTGGTGTTCTGAATGGCAAGATTTTTGTAACCAAGTTACAATATTATCGCAGCTAAAAATTCCTCGTCTTTTGTCTCAATTCACGGGAACCTACAGATTGTTAGGATTCTGTGATGCAAGCGAAAGGGGTTACGGCGCTTGCGTCTATTTACATATAATTTGTGGTGATTCAGTGAATTGCAACCTAATTCAAGCTAAGAGCAAGGTTGCTCCTCTAAAATATTTAAGTATCCCCCGCTTAGAACTTTCAGGTGCCCTTTTATTAGCGAAATTAATTCATTCAATTACTTTGAATAAATTTTCTTACCCAATTTTAGAGACGAAACTATTTTCTGATTCTCAAGTAGTACTAACCTGGCTACAGACTCCTTCATATTTGCTCGAGCCATTCGTAGGAAATCGAGTTAGCCAAATTTTGGAACATACTACTATTTCTCAGTGGCGTCATATTTGCGGGGAAAATAATCCCGCAGACGTGGCTTCAAGAGGTCGTTCTCCACTTCAACTATTGCACAACGAATTGTGGTGGCATGGTTCGTGCAATTTCAATTACGATTTTATCAACCTCAACAGCTCTTTCCCTCCTATAGGAGGAGTTCCCGAATTGAAACAAATTCCTGTCTCGCTTATCGCTACAGAACAAAATGAATTTTGTGATTTTATGGAGCGATTCTCTTGTTTATCTCATTTGCAATACAGCATGGCATATGTGAATCGGTTTATTCACAATTGTCGCCACCCCCGAGAAAAAATGTTAGGCCCCATTTCATGCGACGAATTCCGAAATGGTCTGATGACTTGTGTAAAGTTGACTCAACGTCAGTTTTTTACTTCAGAATTATTATTATATGAAAAAAAAATAAGGATTTTCCTCTCTCGTTTAGAAAGTTATCGCCCTTTATTGATTCCCAAGGCTTGTTTAGGGTGGGCGGTCGCTTGAAACATTCTCAGTTGCCCTATGCTAGCAAGCATCTTCTATTATTGCCTAAACGGGCAAACTTATCTAAATTAATTTGCAAACATTATCACCTTTATCGTTACATTCAGGCCCCTCTATGACACATTCTCTTATTATCCGAACTTATTGGATTTTGGTCTGCGCTCTTTAGTTCGGCAAACTATTTACCATTGTTTGTCCTGTTTTCGATTAAACGCTAAGCCCCTTAGCCAATAATGTCCGATCTGCCTCCTTCTCGTGTACAATTAACTCGCGCATTTACTCACGTCGGAATTGATTTTGCTGGCCCTTTTAACGAAAGCTTCGTTAAATCGAAATTCTTCTAATCGAAAACCTTATCTATGTGCCTTTGTCTGCATGTGCACAAGAGCTGTGGCATTTAGAGCTAGTTTCTGAACTTTCTACAAACGCCTTTATGGCATCCTTTAATCGTTTTGTTTCTCGTCGCGGCGCTCCTGATTCCATTTATTCAGACTGTGGCAAAATTTTATTGGCTCCGCTCGCATGCTGAAGGAAGCCAGTGAATTTTGCGTCAAAATCATGAGGAAATATTTTCTGCAATGGCTGTTCTTCAAGTTAAGTGGCAATTTAACCCCCCATATGCACCTAATTTTGGTGGCATTTGGGAAGCTTGCGTAAAATCCGCAAAAGCCTTATTACTACGAACTATCGGTCATCAGGCTCTCACATTTGAGGAGCTCACAACTATATTTGCTCGTATCGAAGCCGTGTTGAATAGCCGACCTCTAGCTTTCTACTCCTTGGACGCTACTGATAGCCCTGATTACCTAACCCCTGGTCATTTTCTGATTGGGGGTCCAATTCTGAGTTTGCCAGAAATCACTCTTCCCGAGAGTATCAAATTACGTTCACGTTGGCAACGCTTATGTCAAGTCACTCAATCTTTCTGGCGCCGGTGGTCGAACGAATATTTACTCACACTCACGCAGCGGACAAAGTGGAACCGTTCCTTGGATAACGACTTGAAGGTGGGTCATATGGTTTTTCTCCTAGGAATAAATACCTCGCCTTTGTCATGGCCGCTAGTCCGTATCGAAAATCTATTTCCCGGTCGCGACGGAGTTACTCGTGTTGTTTTAGTAAAAACGTCTCGTGGTACCTTCGTTCGTCTCGTAAATAAAATTCTTCCCCTTCCTTTAGAAAAATAATGCTTAAATTTTCGTTAGGATATTTTTAATTTTTTTACGATTTTAGTCACTCGTTTAGTTGTTTTCTTACTCTTTGTTTTCTCCCCCCCCCCCGAGTATCGGCGGGTTAACCGTACTCTGCGGCTAGGAGGAAATGCCTAGCTCTAATTATATTTCTTTTTTTTTGTAAAATTTTTTCTTAATTTTAGGTGGGCGGTATGTACGCGCCATATCTATCCCCGTTCTGGGCATTCCCTCTCTCCGCGCGAGCGGGTCCGAATGGTTCGCGCTAGTTAACAGTGAGTCGGTCGTCAAGCCTCGTGATAGCCTCAACTAGTCAGAATAAGTCTGCTCTCTTCTCCTAATCCGGCATTGACCTCTTCCTTTACTGTCTCCCTCCTTTCCTTCAAACCTTGGCCAAAAGCGGTAGTTTCAGTGGTTAGTGCCTCTCAAGTGCCCAATGAACTTTCGGTAAGTGTTTTTATGCCTTTGTATGATTCTACTCCTATAAGCTGTTCTCACCCTCACACCTTAATAATTACAGTCCTCGCTCTACCTCGGAACCCCTTGTTTACGGCTTTTTGCACTCAAGGTGGTTCTATTTGTATCCCGTTACGGAGAACGGGTATTCGATAACAAGGGGTTATAATTAACAGATGGTTAATTGTATTATTGCAGGGTTCTTAGGTTGTCCTGAATTATTAGTTGTTGGCGCATTCGTGAGTTTTGTGAATGTCTTTCTGCGTTTGGTTCTGAAATTGGTAACGGAGTTGAAGTAGAGGCTTAATCCATAGTTGGTACTGCTGATGTTGGATGTTGGATCGGCTGTTCCGGAACCAATTCACCGGTACAGGTTCATGTCCAAGGGGTGATCGTGAGTAGCCCTAGAAAATAGTTTACTTGTGGTGCAGAATAGTAAAGTTATTTCTAATTAGAATAACCTATTGGTTGGTCTTAAATTTTTCATAACTGAGAATAATTATTTAAGGGTGAAGGGATTTATATGTGACAATTAACTATCGATAAAAATGTAAAGATTGTAAAAGAATATTGCTATTTTAAGTTTAATTGTGAACACAATTTGCGCACATTGTGGGATATAAATATTTGGTAACTTATATTCACAACACTCAATTTTAAATTTCTAATACGAGCCTTTTGTCTTGAGTTACTCAGTGTCATTATTACATTGCCACTGGTTCACATTATCTTATATTGCTTAGAATCTGTCTGGTTACTTTATTTATAAATATTAAAGAGATTGTGCAATTGTGTACGACCCAAAGCTTTTATTAATTGGAAATCAGGAGCCGTTAAGATAATTACTGCGGGGAATTCTAACCTGGATTACATAGTCTTCCTAATCGGGTTGGGTGTGGTTGACTTTTTGCTTGAGTTGTTTCCTGGGCGGAACCTAGCCCTGGCGCCCATATCTACTTTTCTCTTATGTAGCACTCCTACGAC
This sequence comes from Platerodrilus igneus, assembly GCA_036346225.1. Taxonomy (NCBI): domain Eukaryota; kingdom Metazoa; phylum Arthropoda; class Insecta; order Coleoptera; family Lycidae; genus Platerodrilus; species Platerodrilus igneus. The sequence continues at coordinate 43,455 of JARFIW010000821.1, read as the reverse complement.
CCTTGTGTGCTCTTTGACTAGCGGCGGAACAGGAAGCAACAAATTAATTTCTCCGAGTTCGAGCCACTTCCATCGGTTCGAGCATAGCGTTGCTACAATTCACTCCTAGTACGCCTTCAGCGGGGCCTTATATTTTACCCCTCGCATTTAGGTGTGACAATTGCATGCTCTTTAAAAGAAACGTTAAGTGTAGAGCGTAGTGGTATGCAGTGTTAAAACCGCTACAAAACCATATTAAAACGAAAAACGACAGCCACCATAACTAACTCAATGTCAGGTTCATCTAACGAGACTGTAGAATATGAGGATAAATTGAGAAAATATCAAAATGGATTATAGTATCCAACCAGAGGTGTTACGCAGTGCTAACAAGGTAACCGTGCAAAAAACACCTACCAAAAAAGGAAAGCATGTAGCTAAGCTGTTTCAAATTCAGAAGGAAAAAGAGGCAAATAAAGATAGGCGCCATAATGAAAAAATTGATCATTACAAACAAAAAGTAATTCGAATTTAGAAACTGAGTGATTTAATTATTAGTTATATTCTTAATTAAATATGACATAATTAGAAAATTAAGTAATGTGTTACAGTTAATATAGATATACGTAGTACATTCTTTAAAAATGTATTACTCGTTTACAAGTTTACATAACTAGTTTCTTTTTATTTCTCCTTCATCATTCGGTTGGTTTAAATTATTATTTATTTCTGTATTGTTATATTCCTCATTCCACTCATCATCAGCATTAATGCATACATTGTAACATTTTTTTCTGACGACTGCAAATCTTTTAATATTATTTACTATATACGCTGCATTGTTTATATAAATAAACAGTTGAATCTTGCTATATAAATAAATATTAAATCGGTTCCGTGTAGCCCAATCACAAGACAAAAATAAATTCAAAAATACTGGTTTAGTTAATAACAGCAAACGTTGGTCGTTTGAATAGAGTCTTCAATGTCAGGCGATTTTGAAGTTACTTGTGGGCATTGAACAGACCGGTCAGTCTGGCACCATCACTTGATAAGAAAACACCATACAGTGGAACTGGGTTTTCGCCAACAACCTGCGTCTAGCCATAGACGTTGCCGCTTGGCCAAGTGCGACATGCACTTGAATGAATGTGTGTTTTAATAATGCGCTCACTCGTTCAACGATAATTTTTGTAAGAATTCGCTCTTACGCTCAATGTCAACTTTTTAGTAAGAATGCTCTCAAACGTTTAATGATATTTTTTAGTAAGTTGGCATTTAAAAGCTCTATGGATTTTTGATAACGAATTGTCTAAATTCATTAATTTTGATTTCACAAAATTTATAAAACGTGCTTTAAGGATTTTCCACCATTAATTTCAATTAATCCATTAAAAATTAATCTAAAAGGTTAACAAGGTTGTTGTCTTTGTAATTATCAAGTTTATTATCAGTAACGTAATTGTAATAATGTTTATTCTGGACATTCAGCAAAAATAAGACTGCAAGTTTATTAGTTCAAATACGATATTTAATTCACCGAATTGCCGTTAAATTTAGCTGTTTTTAAAATAAGTGGAAGAACGTGGAGGATGGTGTATTTTGGATAGCCTGTTTTATGGTTGCTTTTGTTTCGATCTGCGAAGATGAGATGCACTTCACGTTCGTAAAAATGGTTCCAGTAAAATTCCAGTTTGCTGCGCAATGGAATGTGGACAATGCGTGACGTCATTTGTTTGTCAAAGGATCGTATGCCAGCACATCTGGTTTTGACAATGTAACTATCATAACATAACTTAGAACAACGCTTTGCAAGGTAAGTTTTTATTACTTTGACATCACGACAGCTGTTCCTTATCTTGACAACGAAGCAGAACATCGTAAGCAACATTGTAACAACCTACGATTCTTGTTTTGCTCTGTAATTATGAATAACTTTTGTTGTTTAGAATTTATCACATTTTGAATCAAGGATAATGCATGATATTATTATAAATGAATATGAATACCTTAACTTAATCCTAAAAAATAATTCATTTAAATTCAATCATGCCTGAAGTAGTTATGAAAACTAAAATTATTAGACTTTGAAAATGTTAATACACAATTGTAAACCAAATAACAGATCTGATATTTTGGGCAATTAATTTGGAAAGTCTTGTAAATATGTTTAATATATTATTGTTATTTTTAATGCTTAGTGGAGACAGTCATTATTCTCTCATTCTATTACTAGTTTGTAGTAATTAATATACCTTTTGAGATGCATATTTTGTACATAAAATTTCATTACTTAGAAAGCAATATTTAATTAAAGAATACTCATTTAATTCACTTCAGTTATTGTTTTATTTTGAACAAGTGAGTTCAAGAATAAGGTAGTTCAATCAGGAGGTAAAAAAGCATAAATACCCTTAACAAATTTAATGTTTTAGATCTCACTTGACTATGGAGCACTAATGGCACTTTCAAGAATTTTAATGCCTAAACTTGTGTTTATAATAGTGTTCAAATAATTGATATTAATAGCCATTCTTTTTATAGTATAAGGTAACAAGGGTACATCTCTTGTGTCCGTCCTTCTTTGCTATATTGATAATATTTTTCTTTACAGCTCCTGCTTAGGCAGTAAATACAATATTTCTCTCTAAGGACTTCCAAATCCCCCCTTAGGGCACACCCGTGTTCAGAAAATTTAAGAACTTGGCGCTCTTCTTGCACCCTATTTTAGTAATATTAGAGTCAGTAGGTAAATAATGTTTTGTCATAAGAACAACACGACCACTCGTCATAAGCTCTACCCGAGGAATAGACCCCTAGCATAGTCGAAAGATAGTTGAGATTCCATCATCTTAAGGAGATCCCTTCACCATAAAAAGATCTCAAAATTAGCCCAAAGTTAAGTAAAAACAGTATAACATTATGTGATACACAACAAGCTATAATAAATTTAGTTGTTGTGTCCACTAACTCGAAATCTGTTCGGATTAACTGGCGAAATCGCTGTTTTAATAAACAGAATGCATTTTCAATTTTAACCCTCGTTGCAGCAAATTTTTTATTAAAACGTTGTGGTTCAGGTGTTAGATTCTCGTAATCTCTATATAGCGTTATTAACCACTTGCGTTAAAGATATGCTGCATCTCTCAATAAATAAAACTCGTCACCGCAAATGTGTCGGATAGTTTGGCTTATATGTGACAATTTGAAAACTGATGCATCATGTATTTTACTAGGAATTCCAGGAAAAACATCCAAAAATTGCTTATTAGCATTACAAATGGCCTGTAAATTGAGTTATTTAATAAGAAGTTTAAAGATTTATTTACAACTTGCCTGTAGGGTTAATGACTGTAAATCATGCCGATTTACATATGCGGATATGAGTATAGAAATTGGTTTTCGAATGGGAATAAACGTTCCGTCTATTGTTCCAATTACACCAGGAAGGCACGCAATCTAAAGTACATTTTGCATGTGGTTATTGTAGGTATATGTTGATAAAATACAAACCTTTTCAAAGCACCCGCTTATTTCTATTTTTCCTTATGGCTACTTAGGACGGTTATTACAATTGAAGCAATTGACATAAAGTAATTTAACACCCGATTTAAACAAGCATGGAAAGTAGCTTTTGCCATTCCAAACTTACTGGCTACGTAACGCATGCAGCATTTATTTCCAACAAACCTAAAATCTTACACCTAGAAAATTTAAAATATAAAGTTTACAAAATAAGCATAAAAACGAAAGCGTATAAATTTCAGGGGACTTTGGTATCTTGCCATCATGGTGTAAATCTTGTGGATAATGAGGCGAAGTTTTATAGTTCTCAATTATGCTGTCGAACGTTTCTCTATTCATGCGAAATTGCTTACGAAACTGCAAAAATTGAGATACAAATAGTTGTTCTATTAAAGTGCAATGTAAATTTAGTAACCTGTTCATCATTATGTTCTTCCATACAATATCTAAATAATTTGTAATTTTTGGTACTTCTGAATTTTCCATTTTCAAACAAATATTAATTTGGTCCTCTGAACTACTGCTACTATCTAATAACTCTTTAATTAAATGTAAGGTTAAGTCGGCCATTTTTATTCAGTTCAATTGCTTGAACTACCACAAATGACCGGTGCAATAAATCTGCACGTATTTGGTGCATGCAGACGAATCGAATAAGTAAGCTCGAATCTGGGTTAGTGTATAATACCAACCGCATGAACGGTGCAGAAAAAATGCACAACCAGTGCGCACTAGTGCAATCAACCAAACGCATCATAACCGAAGCTATGACCTGGTCTGCACCAATTCTGTTGAAGACGAAACTCTCAATGGTATGTTAGTCTATAATTATTTAATAAAAACCTATTTCTTTTGTTATTAGTGATACTTCAAAAAAATCCCTAAGAACTGTATTAACTTCGGTAAATAATTTGGGGACTTTGATCAACTTTGATAATAATTTGTAACAAAATCGTTTGATCTTGGTGAGATGAAATTTTGTATTCCTATATAAACAAAACACGGATGGTTGTTGTTAGATGAAAGACATTTCTATGTCGTAAACAAGTACTCATTTTGAAATAGGGAACTACTTAAAATGAAAATTTTAAGATTTTGCTATACCTAGGGTGTGTCAATCTTTGCTTTAAATTTTTGTAGTAAGATTGTTTGTGTCTTTACTGAAGTGCAGAATTTGGCCATTTCATAAATGGTGTTTTAAAATTTTGAGCAGAGAAGGCGTTTATAACACGCTTGATGAAGTTTAAAAATCTGTAATCCTTTGTTATCAAAATCAATTTTGTTATCAAAATCAATTCTCCATCAGAACAATCGTAAGAATTCTAACTTATAACGCAATATTAGTTTGTTTGTCAGTTTAAAATACCAGTTTAAACAACACTTTAGATAAAAATTTTGTTTCAATATGACCTTGCCTTGTTTGGGCTTCAAAATACGAAAACTTAGAACATTTGTAAAACAATCAGTTGAACTTTGATACTTGAAATTTTCATATTTTTAAGAGACATGTGTAAATCTTTCAACAGCTCTGAGAAAGAGAACAAAACAAATAATTGTATATTTTCATCCTCCTTGAAATAAGTTATTAATTTCTCGTATATTAATGTAACATATTAAACTAACGGAACTAAATTTTGGTAAATACAGGAAACTTAAGTTAACATCTGAGTTATTTGTTTAATTTCACAAAAATTATTTTGTACGAAGTTCTGTTTAGGTGGAGAACCACAAACGGTGGTCTTGTTTTGATTAATAATGAACTCTTTCTTACAGCTTTGCAATAGAAATAACTAACGGGGCAGTTGTTTTTTATTATTGTGATTAAGCTTTTTGAAACATACGGGTTTCTGCGGTTTCTGCACCATGGCGCCTTAATGTTATATCTTTATTTGTACTAAAGCAAAATTGGCTCGCGACACTCTCTCATACAAAAACGCTGGTTTAAGTACCACAGTTAGCTGTATTAACTTACAGGAAGTTTTCTTTCTACAATTAGCCGTTCGTCAACCAACATTACCCTGTGCTATTTTAACATTCAGAAAACCCCGGTGCATTTCAAGGACGTTAAGTGTTAGATTGTCACCTCTAGCAAAGGCTGATTAGAGTTTAGTTCCACCTTCCCCTGATACACTTTTTGATACCTGGGCACCTATGTAACAACAAAAAATACATAACAATGTGGTAATTTAATAATGGTCATAAACTAAGATAATTCTAAAGAATGGAAATAGGTTTTCGTTAGAAAAATAATTAATCTACAAAATTCCTTGTTGTAATTTGAACAAGATATTTTATATTTGAATTACCTAAACCTCAATTTCATAAACATTTTAAACTTTAATCATTATTTACGAGTCTACTGTAGTTTACTCCTGAAGAAGAAACAAATAAATCTCGAAAGTTGGTGTCTTTGCTAAAGTGCAGAATTTGGACATTTCATAAATGATATTTTAAAATTTTGAGTAGATAAGACGTTTACAATACGCTTGATGAAGTTTAAAAGCCTATAATCTTTTGTTATCAAAATCAGTTCTCTATTAGAACATTTGTAAGAATTCTAGCTTTGACTTGGTTTTTTCTATAGTAATATTAGTTTGTTCGTTAGTTCAAAATACCAGTTTAAATAACACTTTAAATAAAAATTCTGTTTCTATATGATTTTGCCTTGTTTGGGATTTAAAAATACGAAAAATTTAGAACATTTGTAAAACAATTGGTTGAATTTTGATACTTGAAATTTTCATATTTTTAAGAAACATGTGTAACCTTTCAACAGATCGTAGAAAGAGAACAAAACAAATAACTGTAAATTTTGCTCGTCTTTGAAATAAGTTATAATTCAGTATTACTTGACTGAATTTAGTTATTAAATATTTATCAAAAAATTTTTAGGTATTGAATTTAATTTCTTGTATATTGGTGAAACATACTAAACTAGCGGAACTAAATTTTGGTTAATACCTGAAACTTAATTTATTTGTTTGATTTCACAAAAATTATTTTGTACGTATTTGTGTTTAGGTGGAGAACCACAAACGGTGGTCTTGTTTTTGATTAATAATGAACTCTTTCTTACAGGTCCGAAATAGCAAGGAGTAACGGATCAGTTATTTTTTATTATTGTGATTAAGTCTTTTGAAACATACGGTTTTTTTTCGCGTTTTCCAAGAACTTTTGGCATTAGAGATTTAAACGCCGTGGCGCCTTAAAGTTGTCTTTGTTTGTTCTAAAGGAAAATCGGATCTCGACACTCTCATGCAAAAGCGCTGGATTAAGTTCCACAGTTAGCCGTACTAACTTACAAGAAGTTTTCTTTTTATGATTATCCGTTTGTCAACCAACTATACTGTGGGCTATTTTAACATTCAGAAAAACGCGTTACATTTCATGGACGTTAAGTGTTAGATTGTCGCCTATGGCAAAGGCTGATTAGAATTTAGTTCCATATTCTCCTGATACACTTTTGGTTACCTGGGCACCCATGTGAAAACAAAAAAATACATAACAATGTGGTAATTTAAATAATGATCAGAGACTAAGATTATTCTAAAGAATGGAAATAGGTTTTCGTTAGAAAAAAATGTTACATATATAGACGTAACCGGCAGTGACAAGGAAAGAATGATCGGGCTGAATCGGCGAGTAGGCGGGGTTTTAGCAAATACAAAGTTGAAAATAAAGTGTCTGAAATAAAAAAAATAAACACACTAATTCATAACAAAAGAATCATTTAACAAAAAAAAAAATATTACAAATATATTACAAAATACAAGAAAAACCAACCTGCGCGGAACATTTGATTTCTCCAAAATATCCATAAAAGTTTTCGCAGTACCAAAAAATAAAATTAATGTAAACAAAAATAATTAATACCTTTCTACATTCTCTATAAGTACGTTAAGGAGTGAAATCTAGGTCCCAACAAGAAAAAAAATGTTTGCAAGAAAAAGTAATTAATACTTTTCTACATTCTCTATAAAGTAATATATATGACATCTCACATGCACATTGAACAATTTAAGCCAAATTGGGAATGAACTGCCTTCGGTCCTGCTAAATTTACCATTATTAAAGTTTTAATATTCAAATAGCTTAACTGTTAATAGAAAGAAAACAAAAGGGTTTACTTACATATTGATCACAATTACAGGTAAGCTGTTGCTGCAAGAATGCATTCTTCTAACCGGACTAGGTTACAATACAGGGTGTTTTTTAAGTGGGAGGTCACCTGTATATAGAAGACCAATGTTAAAAGGAAGCTGAAAATGTGCACTAGGAGGTTATCGAATGTGCCCTACACGTCTAAAATAGTTTCGATAGGTTAGCACTTCCGGTTATACCGGAAGTCGGTATTACTATCGTTATTTTAAATAGAACACCCTGTATATTTATGCATTTTCGAATTCCTTGTCGAATTTTATGTGAACTTTTATAACACAACCATACCTCTATCTAATGCCGTTTTCGAGATATTTTGATTTTTAGTAGATTTTTAACATTTGCACGCTGTCACATAAATTGGAATAACTAGAAAGTGAACGAACTTACAAAATTGTTTTTTTGCAATTACATTAATAATACTTGATATTATTTCTACGTGCAAATAATATCTGATTGCAATGTACAGGGTGCTAGAAAATTCATTTTATAATTTGACTAATAGAATGTCAAATATTCTGTTTTTTTTAAATGGAACCTACCATATTTTGTTATATTAATCGATTCTATGGAAAAAAATACCTTAGGTATGTAATTACAACAATCCATTTATTGTAAGCCGTTTTTGAGTTATTTGCATTAAAAGAGAAAATGCACTAGTTCAGTAACGTAATAACATTTGCAACTATCAAGTAGCTTTTGTCCGATACATTAACAAAAGAATAATTGGTTATTTTTACGAAACGTCAAATGTAGATAATTCTACGCAGATTGCAATTCCTGTACTGTAGTTATTTAGGAGGGTTAATCGAAACTTTACAAATCAAGATTATCTCGAAATGAACTTTCACGGAGGACGTGGACACTCTGTATATATATATATATATATATATATATATATATATAATATTTATCAACTTACCTTGTGTAATTAACTATCTAATATATATAAGAATAGATAATAAGATGAACTAATAACTTATACTTTTATGCAAAGCCCAAATGATCATTTCAAATCGAGCTAGTAATTGAAAGAAGGAAAATATAAGGTCTTGGACAGGATTTGAACCTGTATCTGTTTTGCCGGAATTGTGCATTTACCAATCAAGCCACTGAGACTGATGATTATAATTAAGAAATTTACAAATTTAAATCGTCAGAACCATATATAAAACTTAATTTTAAATTACGTTTAGCATTTTTGTCAATCATATCTGACATTGTCAAGTTTTTGACTTATGTCAGATATATACAAGAATCAACGCTCAAAAGGACGGCTATAAGCCCAGTATTAATATATAAATGTTTTAGGTAGCTTTTTTATACAAGGTTGATAAATACTAACGGGTTCAAATCCTGTCCAAGACCTTACATTTTCCTTCTTTCAATTACTAGCTCGATTTGAAATGATCATTTAGGTTTTGTATAAAAGCCTAAGTTATTATTTCATCATTAATTGCAATACGTTAGTATTTATCAACTTACCTTGTGTAAAAAAACTACCTAAAATATTTATATATTAATAATGGGCTTATAACCGTAATTTTGAGCGTTGCTTCCTGTCTATATCTGACCTAAGTCAAAAACTTGACAATGTCGGCTATGAGTGACAAAAATGCTAAACGTAATTATAAGTTAGGTTTGTATATGGTTCTGTACACGTTTTAGAATTGTAAATTTCTCAATTATAATCATCGGTCTTGGTGGCGTAATTGGTAAACTCACAGTTCTGGCAAAACTGAGAGACAGGTTCAAATCCTATTCAATACCTTTCAGTTTGCAATATTGTAGGATTATCGAAATAGATTTCGATAATCCTACAATATTGCAAATTGAAAGTAAACGATCCAAAAGAGAATTTTTAGAAATGTGTTACATATTTAAAAACGCTAACACTATTAATAAAAAAACTGATATCAACGCACTAAGCTCCATATACATCTATCTACTTCATTTTAAATCAAAAAGCAAATTCAATGTAAATGATCACATCACTTAACAAATCGCAACATAGGCACACATACACATGCACACACACTCTCGCACACACACGCGCACACACACACACAAACACACACATACACACACACACACACACACACACACACACACACACACACACACACACGAGTATTCAAAGTGAACGGACGTGGATTTTGTTGCTCGTGTTAAAGTATCTCTTTTCGTGGTTTTACGGAGTTTTTATTATTGTAAACTGTTGTAGTGCCGTGTAGTTTAGTGATTGACAGTTCGCGCGATAGTAATTTCTTTTGTGCAATTCCTTGTTTGCAAGGAATTCGCATAAATCGCTCTATTATATAGAGAATTATTAAGGTTTGTTGTTAATGCTAACAGAACATTATAATAACACCTGCGCGTGATATCTTATCACTTTCCAATTATTGTATTCCTAATATTTAAAGCATTTCTCAATGTTTATTCTCTACTGATAGTATTTTATTTAACATGGAACAGCCTTTGTTAGAACTGGGACATCTGTACGCAGGAGCTCCGTTAGTAATACAAATGCTGCAAATGTTCATCAAACTGTAGTTCAAAGCGTATCTAATGTCAGTGGTTCCGTAACAAATTCAACTTCGCAAGGTCTTTTTTCTGATATAATAAAAGCATCAGTCTGTCCAAAGAAAGATCAAGCCATTGTTTTTCCTGCGATGGACGGCGTTCAAGTAAAAGAGTATGTTTTAGCTGTTGGAAAATTAATTGATCCTAAACATATGTTATTTGCCTCTAGAATGTCCAATAACCGAATATGTATTTATTTATCTACAAAAGAAAATGCTACGTCATTTGTAATTTTACACGGCGGAATAAATATAGGCAGTATATTTATCCCTGTGCGGAAACTGATAAGTCCATCTAAGCGCATTATACTTTCTAACGTACCTCCATGTATTCCGCATAGTATAATCGAAGATGCACTAAAACAACAGAATGTAAAACTTGTGTCTCCTATATCCTTTATTGGAGCAGGTGTAGGTGTACCCAATTTTAAACATATAATGAGTTTTAGACGGCAACTTTATATTGCCGATAATGAAACCGTAAATATACTTGACACCCTAATGGTATCTTTCGAAGACGAAGAATATCGATTGTTCATTTCTGACGACAAACTACGTTGTTTTCTGTGCAAAGAGCTGGGTCACATATCGTCGTCGTGTCTAAAAGCAAATCCTAGCGACCAAGTGAGTAGCCTCATAACAGTACAACAATCGAATAAAAAACCTCCTTCATCTACCCTCGAACCTACGGATATTACGCTACGTATTGGCGAAGAGTTCGATGTAGTAGAATCAGTCGTTCCTAATGAAGGACTTGAAAAAGAAATCTTACCAGTCACCAGTGATCAGCCGCAAGGAATATTACACGACAATGTTTCGGAAAACGAATTCCAATTGGTGAAGGTCGGCTCAAAACGTACTCGGAAGAAAATGAAGTTAGAAAGTGTCCCTGATGCGACAGACTCTTACGAAGTGTTGCAGAGTTTGTGGCCCAACCCAGAATATATTCTGGATTTTACACAGTTCAGTGATTTTTTAAAAGACGTCAAGAGGAGCGATAGACCTCTTACGATTGCTAGAAGTTATACCGATGATATTAATAGGCTTTTGTATATACTTAAGCAAGCGGCAACCAACTGTAAAGTAAGAGCGATCAAGGAACGTTGTAAAAGGCTCATACTTTCTATCAAGAAAGGATTGTCAGCTGAAGGCGTCGAAATCTCTTCTCCGACACCATCTTTAGACGGTACACAGCAGTCAACATCGTTATCGAGATGCGCATCGACTGAAAGCTTAGCTAGCAGTCAAAGTTGCTACTAAAGGGTTCGGACGTTTTTCTCCCTCCCTATTTGATTTGCTTCTGTATTCATTTCCTTTCATCATTATTTTATTTAATTCATTTATGGATAAAAGTGTAATTAGAATAGCTACGCTCAATGTTAAGAGCATTAAAAGCGAACTAAAAGTGACGCAGCTTCAAGACTTTTTAAATACTATGCAAGCTGATATTGTTTTACTTCAAGAAACTAATCTAAATAACACAGATGCTATACAATGTTTAAAGAACTATGTGTTAGTGTCAAATGCAGCGCATACACCTTATTCTGGAACAATCCTTTTATTTAAAAAACATAGTCCCATAAAATTTATGGGTCAAGAAATTCTTGTAAAATCATATTTACAAAGTGTAAAATTCTCCATAGGCAGTAACACTTGGTGCATAATAAATATTTACTGTCCACACAATATAGAGAAAGCATTTGAAATATTTAATGTTCTTGATGTACATCTTGCAAAGTTACAGTCTTCTGGTATACGCTTAATGTTAGGGGGAGATTTTAATTGCACAATTTACCCTACAACAGATCGACTAAAGTGTATAGAAGGACGACCTGCATTAGCAAGAAAGCTTAATAGAACGATTCAACTCTTTCAACTGAGTGATTGTTGGAGATTTTTAAATCGCGATAAACGAGGATACACATTCGTAACGGCAAATTCTGCGTCTAGATTAGACCGTTTCTATTGCTCAGAAAATGTTGTTGAAATGTTGTCTTCTGCAAACGTTCACAACTCTTTTTCGGACCACCTTTCACTAGTTGTCAATTTAAAGATCCATTCAACAAATGCTGGTCCCCAGCAAAAGTGTTATTGGAAGTTCCCAAATTATTTGTTGGAAGAACCACAGTTTGTAGATTGTATGAGAAACTTTCTATTGAGTATTCCGATAGAATCCAATACTTCTATAGACGCACTGATAGAATGGGATAAACTGAAAATTACAATAAAAGAATCTGTTCAACTATATTGTAGGCAAAAAAAGGAGTTAAAACTTGCCGAAGTGAATGCAATAAATGACTATATTCAAGAATCGATAAACATTACCAACGTTAAGGAGTTGCACGAGACAATTACGGACATCAAAGACTAATACAAACAAAGGGCACTAAACACCGTTCAGCTTCAAAAATATTACGAACTCTTGAAAACTGAAAAGCCTTCTGTGCGGCGTAACTTGCAATCACCACAATTTCATCTTCGTGAACTACATGTTAATGGTAAAACTATAACAAACATAAATGATTTATGTAGGCATTTGAAAGAACATTTTGAAAACCATTTTGCCGCACAAAATCAAATCATTGATGACGACTGTCGTATTTACTCCAATTTACCAAAGATAAAGGATGAAATAAAAAGTAAATTAGATTTACCATTTTCCATCGAAGAATACACACAAGGGCTGTTTTCTTTAAATAAAAAATAAGGCTCCCGGTTTAGACGGTTTAACTGTGGAATTTTATGTAACATTTTGGGATGAACTAAAATTTTTCTTCTTCCGAACATTCGATGAAGCTTTTACAAAAGGTGCTTTACCTGGATCTACAAAAAAAGGCATTATCAGTTTAATTGCAAAAAAAGATGGTCCTCTAACTGAATTACGAACTATACGTTTATGCAATTTAATTAAAAACCACGGAAAAGATATAATTACAATAGACTGATAAAAGCAGCAGAACTGAACGAAGACAAAGCCATAACTAACGCAAAACATACAAAGTGAAGTAACTACCGCGAAAAACTATTTATTCACACCAGATTCTTTTAGGAAGCAAAACTCAAGCAGAACTCACAAAAAATCAAGGCTACAGCAATTAAACCAACATTATCAAATATAAATCCCACAAATTAATTACCGCTCGGTGTAACCAAGTACAAATAACAGCAACTACAATTCTAAAAATAACCCGAAGCAATCTAAACTGAAAATTAATAAATCCAAACTAAAAATAACGATGCAAATAGCGAAATAAATCTCAATTTTTACAAAATTTGCAATTACTCAAAAGCGAAAGCAACCCTTATCCAAAATGAGTGTAGATATGAAACTTTACTTGAAACGATTTAAATATTTTATGGCCAGCAAGCCCATCTCGGAAACTTTATCGTTGCATGCGAAATGTTTCTGAAAATCTTCTACAAACCCGGAGATCACAAAACAAATTCATTGCTTTTACGCCTGATAATAAGCAAACTGACCGGAAGGGCACTAACCTTAATTGCCAGTAGGAACGATTTAGAAGAATAGCAAGACTTTAAACAAATACTAATCGCATATTTCGGACACCAACGTAACATAAAATGCCTGGTACGAGACCTGATAAACCTCAGGATGGAAAACAACCAATCAATCGGAATGAAATGCCAAGACGTGAGAAGTCTAATCCTAACAAAATTAAAAATCGAAGAATCCGATCAAAATATTCGACCTTTAAAAACAAAAATGTATGAGGAAGTGGCACTGGACACACACACACACTATATATATATATATATATATATATATATATATATACGCTTTACCAGAACGACTATCAGATAAGATCAGATTCCAACGATCCCAAAACCTAGAAGAAGCCATGAACCTAGTAATAAAAGAAGAAAATGTAATGTATTACCGCAACAGACTATGCAACCCTAACGCAAATAAAAGTTATTTACCAATAAAAACTATACAAGCCGCGAGACAAACAATCTCTCAACAAAAATTTATACCCTTCAACGCACAAACAAATCAACCGCGAATTAATAACCTAAATTTCAATAATTTTAATAATCAATATAAACATTTTTCAAAACCAACGTTTAATTCAAATTTTACGAAACCCGCATTCCAACCAAGATTCAATCAAAACCTAAACCAACAAAGACCAGCATTCAGCGCGAACCCCAATAGAAATACACCAATGAATAATAATCATAACAACACTAATAACTATTATAAACCAACACCAACGGATACCACATCTGGTAACACCAGACAAAATACAAAGATAACACATATCCGACCAAACCCTTATCAGAAACGCAATTTTACATCGGAAAATCTATTTAACCAAGAAGTAGAAAAATTTGACAATGACCAGAATAATTACATTCAGCACAGTATGAACGATGAATCAAACCATCCAGAAACTTATGAACGCGACGAACAATACGAAACTTGCGAGGAGGACGACGAAGAAAACTCGTGCGCAAATTTTCAGATAGACCATTTTATAAACGACCAAACTTAATAAACCTAAATAACATAAATCACCTAGTACTAGTATACATAGAAATACCCCACGCCGAATTTAAACTATTAATCGATACCGGATCCTCAAAAACATTAATTAGCCCCAGAACCGTGAAGAAACATTATTTAGATTATGTAGAAAGAGAACCATTTAAAATTAAAGCAGCCCACCAAACAACACTACACCAATTCATAGCTAATATACCCTTACCGAAAACATTTGATGCAAAAATAAAATATAAATTTTGTATTTTCGAATTCAACGACAAATATGACGGACTAATAGGAATGGACCTTCTAAGAAAATTAGGAGCCAACATTGACATAAAGAACTGTTTATTCAGGACGAAATACGGAAAGAACCCCATTAAATTTCAAAACACTCAAATCGAACAAAAATACAGACGAACGGAAAGAAAAATAGAGGTCCTAGTAAATTCTAACAAGAAAGTAGGAATAATAAATCATATGACATTTCAACAAGGAGTAGAAACCCCAACTGCCTTGGTACAAATAAAAGATAATTATGCCACTACAACGATATTAAATTCAAACGACTATCCCGTAGAATTATCATTAGGAGACCCAATTAATGTAGAGGAATTAAATTTTAACGAAATGGTCAAGTTGAATAGGTTGGTCAGGTTGGACAGGTTAGTCAGGTTGGTCAGGTTGGTCAGGTTGGTCAGGTTGGTCAGGTTGGTCAGGTTGGTCAGGTTGGTGAGGTTGGTCAGGTTGGTCAGATTGATCAGGTTTGTCAGGTTGGTCAGGTTGGTCAGGTGTGTCAGGTTGTTTAGGTTGGTAAGGTTAGTTACGTTGGTTAGGTTGGTTAAGTTGGTCAGGTTGACCAGGTTGGCCAGGTTGACCAGGTTGGTCAGGTTGCTCAGGTTGGTCAGGGTGGTCAGACTGGCCCGGTTGGTCAGGCTGGTCAGGTTGGTCATTTATTTATTTACTAGCAGTTTTGTTTGGTCTATCGTCTAACAATTAAGATAGACCGGGCTTTTAGAGTTAGTGTAGTGTGTGTGGTTACGTTGGTGCTTTAGCCGTGTCTAGGATTTTTATTCCAGTCTTGCAGCGTGGAGACATTGTGTGCACCGTTGTGTTGTTGCAGTTGTTCTGGATATGGTTCACCCTTACTCCGTTACTATAGTCGCGGAGTCTATGTGTTCCCCAGGGCATCTGCTGTCCCTCAACGGTTATTGCTTACCCCTTCTCCAGTCTGTCTGTGACCTAGACTTCGTTACCGTCCCTGCCACGAGGAGGCAGCACTTACTTATTTTGGTGTTGGTTTGTAATATGATTGTTGTATGTGCTGAACGTAGTGTGTTGTGTTTGCGTTTGTATGTGAGTATGTTTGTGTTTGCTTATGGATCTGTGTATTTGTATATGTACCATTGGCTTCGTTGTTTTGTTGCTTACTTCTGTTAGTCTTTGCCTTCGCTCCCGACCATCGGCAGCCGGAAATTGGGATCGTTGACTTCGACTGTTTTACGTGCTCCGTAACCATCGGCAGCTGGAAATCCCGGATACACGCAGGCTTTACAACTCTGGTACTATATTTTGATTTGTGTGTGTATGTGTGTATTTGTGTGTGTGTGTGTGTGTGTGTGTGTGTGCTTGTGTGTGCGATTGTGCCATCGAAGTTGGACTTAGCGTAGCGTTTGTGTTCATATAAGTCTTTGCCTTTGATCCCGACCATAGGCAGCCGGAAATCTGGATCATTGGCTACGACTTGGCCTATTTGCGTGCTCCGTGACCATCTGCAGCCGGAAATCACAGATGCATCGCAGGCTTTGCGACTCTGACACTTTGTGTGGTTTGTGTCTCTGTTGTGTTATGTGTGCAGGTTATGTGCTTTATGCGTGAGTGTTCATTATGTTTTGCGATCCCAGTACGCAGGCAGTGTAGGTGTTGTTTGGTGTTTAGTGTTAGTGCTATTTGTTATTTCAAAAAGTTAGTTTGTGCTACTTTACCTATTTTACTACAATTTTATATGTACATTACATTTTGTGATTTCTTACGTGCTATTTTTTGAGTTTTGGTCTATACCTTATTCTAATGTTATTTGTTTTGATACGATCTACACTAATTCTAAAAGATATTGTTTGATAGTTTTTGCCTCATATTGGTTATTTGATACCTAATATTACTCTTATTCTATTGTTAGTAAAAAGCCTTATTCTACTAGTTTATTTTCCACCACCAGGTTATTAATTTCTTATGACTAATTATACCTAATTGTTATGCCCTTATTGGTGCATATCTTATGTCTTTGGCTCTCATTGTTGCAATGCACTAGGCATTTTGAGTCCGTTGAGTGCGCGGTTCCTGAGGAGTATTTACTCCTGGTATCCGTAGCACTTGTCACATCCGGTTTTATATCACTTTCGGTAAATTAGTCACTTCCGGGATTGATTGTATTAGTTTAATTGTTCTCTTCAAGATGTCTTTTGTGCAGTATTGTCGTTGTTATTTGTGCAGCTATGTTTATGTGTGGGAAGCTGTCTTTGTTCCAAATCATGTCTTTAGTGTTCATATATTGTAGCGCTCGTCTATCAGTTTGCAGTTCTTGCTGTAATTCTGTGCAGTTTAATACTAAGTGTTCAGGCGTTCCTACCTGTCCGCATGTGCATTGGTTGCCGTCCATTAACTTGATTCTGTATTTGTATGTTGGATACGGTCAGTGTCCTGTTATAAAGTGTATTAGTCCTTGCGTCGGTATGATGTGTTTTGTGTTCAGTCTTTCTCTTATGTTCGGTATTAGTGTGTATGTTCGTCTTCCTGTGTTGCTGTTTGTCCATCGTGTCTGCCATTCGTCAAGTATTTTGTCCTTTATTTGTTTCTTTGTCCTTATGTTATTTGTTTTGAGAAGTTGTACGATTCAGTCCGGTTCATTTTTGTGTAACCAATATGTTGCTGCTCTTTGCTTGACTTTTAAGTCTAGTGGTAATGTCCCGAGTGTTACGTAAAGTGCGTCGTGTGCGACTGTTCTGTATGCTCCTGTCAATCGTATGAGTGCTGTTCGTTGTGCGCTATTTATTTTTGTTGTGGGTTTTATATAATTTGTCCTATCCGCCCAGACACTTGCAGCATGACAAATCATGGCCGCAAGTACGCTGTTGAAATAAAGTCTTACGCATTGGAGTGGTATTTTATATTGTCTTTGTGCTAGGCTCGCTGTTGCATGCATTGTGACTGTGGCGTTTGTGCATACGGTGTTTATGTGCTGTTCGTAATTTTGTTTTTCGTCAAGTATTACCCTTAGGTATTTTGTGGATTTTGCTCGTTTGATTTTGGAGTCGTGTAGTTTTATGTTTGGGTCTCGTGCGGGGGTCTCTTTCATGATTATGTAGGTTGTTTTTAGTGGGGCAATACTCATTTTGTTTTCTGTACACCATTTCTGTACTGTATGTAGTGCTTTGTTTGCGTTTGTTTTGAGTTCCCTCCTGGAGTCACCTTTCACCGCTAGTAAGATGTCGTCTGTGTACGCCACTACAGACGACACCTCTCCAACAGTATCCAGTTTCTCCAGTAGATTTTCAATAACAATGTCCCAGAAGATGGGGCCGCAGACAGAGCCCTGTGGGCATCCCTTGCTAGTATGTGTCGTTATTGTGTGTGCCATGTAATGTGACGTATCTGTCGCTACAGTAGCTTCTTAGTATATGGTATAGTTGTTGTGGGTAATTTTTGTTTATAAGTATATTAAATAATGTGGACCACCAGAGGTTGTTAAAAGCTTCTTCTATGTCGATCATGATTAGTGTTACGTACTTGTGTTGTGAGTTTCTAACAATATTTAGTGCGTGGTTGATGGCGTCCTCTGTTGAGCGTCCTTTTCGTAAGCCGTATTATCCTGGATGTAAGCCTATTGTTTGTTTGTGTGTTTGAATTATGTTGTGTAGAAGTCGTTCGAATGTTTTCCCAATAGTGTCTAACAAGCAGATAGGTCTGTAAGATCCCGGTTGTTTGGGATCTTTGTCCTTCCCTTTCGGAATGATGATTAATTCTGCCTGTTTCCATATGTTAGGGTAGATGGTTTGTCGTAAACATTCGTTGTATAGTTTTGTCAGCGTTGGTATTAGCTTGTCCTTTAGCGCTTTTAGTACTTCAATTTGAATCCCGTCCGGTCCTGGTGCTTTCTTGTTTCGTCCTGTACAGATAGCCATAAGGATTTCCTCCTCCTTAAAGGGTGATATATCCTCATTTCTGTTCCAGGGTCTGTTTCCATTGTTGTTTTGTGTTATTACCGTCTGTCGTTTTCTCTCGTATTGTTGTGTTTCATCGTCTCTGTTATCTTGTGGCAGTAAGGTTTCTATAAGGAGTGTCGCGCTTTCGTGCCAGTTTGTGGTTTCGTTTCCATCAGGTTTGATTAATGTCGAGTATGTTGTTGGAGGTTTAATCTTATCTTTGACAATTTTGTAGAGTGTCTTTCTACAAAAGTATCCCATGTCGTTCTTCTTGTTTTGATGAGTTTTGTTTGGTATATGTTTTCAATGTTCTGTATATGTTTAGGTTGTGTTCCCGTTCTTGTGGTGTCAATGAGTTTTGGTATATTTTCCTGGCTTTCCTGGCTCGTGTTTTGAGTGTCTGAAGTTCGTTTGTCCATTATACTGTTTTCAGTTTTTGTCGCGTGGGTTGTTGTAGTATTGCTTTTTTCATGCTTTTTAGTATTGTGTTTCGTAGTTCTTTGGCGTATTCGTGTACAATCTCGTCTGGTTTGTAACGTGCATTTTTGTAGTTTAACGTTTTACGCTATAACCAATTCGTAAAGACACTTCTAAAACTACCATTTCTATATTTTATATTTATTAACTCGTTGGCGAATTGCGTCGTATTATAATGAGTGGATTGCATCGTTCTTGCCTTGCCGTTCGTATAAATTTTGTTCCTTATGTGGATATACAACTCCAGATAAGAGACGATAAGAGGTTGTATAGCAACGAGTTGATATAAACAGAGAGGAGTTGTAGTTTTGTTCTTTTGTTCCGATATAAT
This sequence comes from Platerodrilus igneus, assembly GCA_036346225.1. Classification (NCBI taxonomy): domain Eukaryota; kingdom Metazoa; phylum Arthropoda; class Insecta; order Coleoptera; family Lycidae; genus Platerodrilus; species Platerodrilus igneus. Next base: position 23,694 of record JARFIW010000821.1, on the reverse strand, counting down.
GGGTACGTTGAAAATACTGCTTCTTTTTGCTTTGACAATAGTGAGAATTAATGCGGTATCAATTTTCGTATTGTTCATGAACAAGCACGGCACGATTTTGGTTGTTTTTCTTTTGTGAAATAAAAGTTGTATATTAACTGTAGAAAGTGTAGTGTTAATTCCGATTGAAGGAGTATGGTTTGTAGACGAACGTGTTTGGTCGACGCACGTGTGTTTTAAGAACATTTGACGGACGGTTTTATTGCTTACGCGAGTTATAGGAACCCCCATCTATTATATGTATAAAACTAATATCTGTATTAGGAAATATTAGGAAACATTAGGAAATGTTAGGACAGTGCAACAATGTCGTTGCAACATTTTTATATTATGATGATTTCAGCTCCCACGAGTGGAAACGCTACAAAGTAGCACAAGGATAAGTGACACTGCAAAAGTCAGGTCACAGACGGTCGACGGATGTCACGTACCGAGATTACGCAGAATAAGCCTGCAACAATGTAATTATGAATAGCTTTTAAGATAGCAACTAAGTATTGTAAATTGTAAGTGGACATTACGTCCGCAGGTTCCCACAGAAATGTGAAGGGGAGAAAGTTATATAAGGACCAGGAGCCCCACTCCTAGTCAGTTCATCAGACGTTCAGCTTTAACCTTGCAATTCACTGGTAACTCACTGTACAATTAATTAATGTATTTCGACTTAGAATAAATTAATTCAAATTGTAATTGTTCAACTCTGTTCAAACATATAAATGTGTTAAAGATCAAAGAAGTCTTTTTAAAAAGGACCGCTCGAAGCCACAAACCTTAACTGGCGCAGTGGTAACGGATGTCAAAAGGGCACTAGCGAATCCAACTTCGAGGAACTGGTGGTCCGGGAATTTCAATTCCGATTTTGGCAGAACAAAAGCTGGAGGAGAAACACGCATCGTTCAAGTCCAGCCGTTGAAGGAGAAACAAGCATAGTTCGAATTCAACAAAAGAAAAATTGGAGGCGATACAAGAATAGATCAAATCCAAGAAGCCAAAAGAAAAACAGAAACAAAGAAAAAAAATCAATGAAAGCAACCAAGCAACTAGTGTAAGTTCATTTTCCTAAACCAATTGAAATTTATTTTATTATTAACAAAGACAATTGATATTTGCTGGTTTATGATTTATGATTTATTTATGTATATGTTAACTATTGTTACAAATATTTTATGCCATTTTTTGAAAATAATCGACTTAGCAATTGCTAGAGATTATCTTCAAGCCTTTATTGAAATTTTATTATTATTTTACTTGTATATATGAAAAATTTATGAAAACTTGAGACAACAAAAAAAATTCTGAGACTAAGAACTGAGAAAAATTATTCTGAAACAAAAACTAGAGACAATTATTAAAAAAGTCGCAAAGCGCAAGAGACTAGAACACGTTTTAACTAACGTAAGAAAGATTCATAAAGACAAAATCAAACCTCTTAAAATTGCGGAATTAAATCTTAACTGGCGCAAAAAAATTTTTAAAACCTCTAACTCGACAACCTTAACTGGCACAAAAATTTTTAGAATTTTTGAATCAAAACTTAACTAACGCAAGAAAATTTTAGAATTTCTAATTCAATCTTAACTGGCGTAACAAATTTTAGAATTTCTAATTCTACAATCCCAACTAACACAAGAAATAAAAAACTTGCAACCCCACAATAAAAGAATTAACTGACGCACAGAAATAATTTAAATACACCAAGAATAAAAACGCGAAAGCAAAACGAGCAATTAAAAAAATCAAAACCTTATAACACCACGATTCAAACGCAAATACCATCCATAAATAGACAAATCGCATTCTATTATTAAAAAACCACATCTTAATACGAGAATTAACTAAGCGCGAATTCAAATTGAACGTAATATCTCATCATACTTCATCAAAGTGAATAGAAACTAACCTTGAGTAAATACGCATAAAAATCTAATAATAAATCACCTACAAAAGATATTTAAATACATCGCGAAACCTTTTCATCATTGTTAAATTAAAAACAGCATAAAATTAAAATCGAAAACTGTAACATATCTTTTTATGATAGACCGCGCGACCCCCACCTGTTGTGAATATATGTCGCGCAGTGCTGCTCGTGTGCTATCAGTGTATCGAGAGTATCGTTTAAGCCGTTGTGGCGTAATGAAGCAACTCCCTTGCGTGTTCGCGTTTCGGGTATGAGTTGGCTTCTTTTGTACATTAAGATACCATACAAACTATTATTGTTCATTGCTTTTGTATAAAGTGTATAGTTTGTTAAAATGTGTAAACACTCACTTAAGTTTTTATATGTTTATCGGTTGAGTTTCATTAATTATAAATAGTTACTACGTGTGTGCTTTATTTTAAAGATCACCGAACCCTACCCCTGAGATTATCACAAAGCTAGCCAAATAAATAATCTACCGCGTCCCTAATTAAATAAAAACCTCACATAATTTGTCACCCAACCCGTGGCATTTAAAATAAGCGCGCATATGTTGTCGATAAACTATTAAAAGTGTTGTGTTTTCAAGCAAGGTCGAGGTGCAGACGGAATAAGGATTTGGTTTGTAAACACCTGCTTGCCTGGTTTGTAGATAAGGATGTATACAACAGAAAAGGTATTTATGTATCTTTCAGTGGCTTTAACCGTTTTTAAGTTTTGTATTGCTTATAAAACTGCTTGTTTATATATTGTTTGAAGTATGTATAGCAATTTCAAAAATGTTCGTATTAGATAGAACTATAAACAGTGCCTTATGAAACTTGTAGTGTTTCTTAATTTAATGACTGTTCTGATAATATTTTGTTCGGTAAACGTGTACATTATAACGTAATCGCGATCGCTCTCGCGTTTTGTTTCAACCAGAAGCATACCTGAGATTGTGGTAACCAACCCCTTTGGACGGATAGCTTGGTTGTAAAGCGTTTTACGGGTTATAATTATTTTGATAATTTTATTTACAAACCCGTATGTCACACGATTATTTTTAAGAAGTAAACAAACTTCCACAAACATGAATGATTCAATGAGTGAATCTGTGACCTTGTCGAAGGAGCAATTTGAAGCATTATTACAAAGTATCCGTAGTGTAAATATTAATAATGTTAACCCTCCAGCAGCGACAGGGGGAAACTTTTCACAGTGTCTTTCGCGTTTTGATGGTAAAAAAGGCACCGATGTGAACGCATTTATTGACGCAATTGAAGTTTACAAAGATTGTTCGCAAGTAAATGATTCTAATGCTCTTCGAGGACTTTCTATGCTTTTATGTGGATTTGCATCGTCTTGGTGGCAAGGTGTGAAAGCCGATGTAAACAATTGGACTGATGCTTTAGCTTTATTACGTACCACGTTTGGACCTAAAAAACCTCCATATCGTGTTTATAGAGAATTATTCTCTCGGGAGCAAGATGCTTGCATTCCGACGGACGTTTTCGTTTGTCAATGTCGTAATATTTTAGCAAATTTACCTGTTAACACTTTAAGTGAAGCTATACAGTTAGATATGGTGTATGGACTTTTAAATATTCAGATACGTGAGAAAATTCCTCGCGATAGTGTTAATTCTTTTACTGAACTTTTGGAACGCGCGCGTTTGATTGAAGAGACTTTCGTGGAAAAACGTATTGATCGCACTGAAACTTATAAATCAGTGTATAAAGTAATTTCTAAAAATACGAAATCAACCCACAATGTTCGATGTGGTTACTGTAAGACATTTGGTCATAAAACAGATGATTGTCGTAAATTAGCTCGCAAAGAGACTACTCAAGTAAACAATACAATTAGTGCTAACCCTATTTCGTGTTTTGGTTGTGGAAACCCGGGTTATATTCGCGCTAACTGTCCGAAATGTAAAACTACAGAAAATACGCAAGAAGTGAATTCCATGGAATTCTGTGGTATATATTTAAAGGATAGGCTGGTTAAACCCGCCCTCGTCCTACTTTATATGTGCAAATATTAGGTATGTCTGGCACTGGTATTATAGATACTGCTGCAAAACAAAGTGTTGCTAGCGACTCATTGCATAAAGCCTTGTTGGCAAAAGGTCAAAAGTTTTACGAAGATCAAGTTACGGTTAAACTTGCTGACGGAAGCACTTCGTTTCAAAATATCTTAGTAACCAATGTAAATGTTTTTCTAAATGGTCGTTCCATTAACACATCTTTCATTGTTTTACCTCATGCTAAGAACAACTTGACCTTATTTGGCATAGATTTTCTCGAGGACGCAAAACTTGTTTTAGACATTTCCAACCGTACGTGGAATTTTGAAGACAACGCAAAACAGAAATTTGTGTTAGATTTTGAAATAGTGAACTGCAAGCCGCACATTGCTATAAATTCCATTAGTGCGTTACGTTCTAACGAAGGAACCATGCTTGATGCTTTCCAAGTTTCTCGTTTAGACCGCTTAGTTAAAGCAAACGAAAATACTTTCCGACTAGGGGGAGGGACCACCCCATTTACGGAACACAGAATAGAAACAGCGGATCACCCGCCTATTGCTGTCCCACCATACCGTATGTCGCCCTCTAATAAGGAAATTATGCGGAAAGAAATCGATAGAATGCTTAGTGAAGGCGTAATTGAAGAGTGTGAATCACCCTGGGCCGCCCCACTGGTCCTTGTGCCAAAGAAAGACGGTTCAACTCGTGTTTGTGTAGATTACCGCAAACTTAATGCTATTACTACACCGGATTCGTATCCATTGCCTCGTATGGATGATTTGTTACATGCCACAAAACGTACATTTTCATGTCGACTTTAGACTTAAGATCTGGTTATCATCAGATTAGTGTTCGCGAATCAGATCGAGATAAAACTGCTTTCGTGTGTCCGTTTGGTATGTTTCGTTATAAAGTAATGCCGTTTGGTTTACGAAACGGCCCAGCTACTTTTCAAAGGCTAATTGATATATTTAGACGTGGACTGGGAGATATGCTGATTTTAGCATATTTGGATGATCTTTAGTACTGTCAGAAACATTTGACTCACATCTTAATGATTTGGAAAAAGTTTTCGAAAGGTTAAAACAATTTAAGTTAACTCTCAATAGAGAAAATGCGTTTTGCTTGTTCAAGCATAAAATATTTAGGTCATGTTATCACACCGAATGGAATTGAGGTTGATCCAGAAAAAACTTCTGCCATTACTAATATGCCTAAACCACGCAATGTCAAAGATGTGCAATCTTTTTTACAGACTTGCTCATGGTATCGACGTTTTGTCGAAGGGTTTGCTGAAATTTCTAAACCTCTTTCTAACCTGACAAAGAAAAATGTTAAATGGGTTTGGAATGAAAGTCATCAAAAGGCTTTTGATTCTTTAAAAAAATCTCTTGTTACTGCCCCAATTTTACAGCAAAATGATGGTACGAAACCATACATTTTAAGGACTGATGCGTCTGCGTACGCTTTGGGCGCTGTTTTACTACAAGGGGAAGGGCCTGATGAACACCCAATAGAATATGCGTCAAGATTATTGACGTCTGCTGAAAGAAATTATAATTGCCCCGAACGTGAAGCTCTTTGTGTTGTGTGGAGCCTGAATAAATTTCGAGGTTACCTAGACACATCGTCAGTAATAGTTACTACTGACCATCAACCTCTGAAGTGGTTGTTAAGCTTACGGTCGCCTACTGGTCGACTTGCGCGTTGGGCATTAATGATTCAAAGTTATAACATTCGGATTGATTACATACCAGGTCGTTGTAATTTTATTGCCGATTGTTTATCTCGTCCGCCGTGTGGACATGATACCAAAACCGCGTGTGATGTGTGCTTGGTTACAGTTGACATGCCCACGAGAACTGCTGCAGACATTCGTGCTGAGCAGTTGAAAGACGAAGAATTAGCTAAAATAATTCGTACGTTTGAAGACGTTTCATGTCATGATTTCACAAAATGGACCGATCGTGGTTACATCATGACTAATGGTATTTTATATCATTATAATTCTGAGGAGGATGGGGATGAAGCACAATTAGTGGTGCCTGCTCATGAACGAGCCCGTGTACTGAAAGAGTACCACGATGCACCAACTGCTGCCCATTACGGTGCTGAACGTACCTTACAAAGAATTATGAAAGTGTACTATTTTGTTGGTATGCGCCGATATGTTTATGATTATGTTAAGTCGTGCTTGGAGTGCCAACGGTACAAAGCGAGTAATCAAAAACCTGCTGGTTTAGTTCAAACACCTGTGTACAATCAGAGGTTTGAAGTACTGTCAATTGATCTGTTTGGACCTCTTCCCGAATCGGTTAATGGGGAGAAATGGATCTTAATTGTGGAAGATCCTAGTACCAAATGGGTTGAGCTATTTGCTCTAGTGCGTGCTACCGCGCAGGAATGCGCTAAAGTACTTGTTAATGAAGTTTTCTTTAGGTATGGGATACCTCGTAAAATAACAAGTGATAACGGTACACAATTTGTATCAGCTGTTATGCAAAAAGTTTGCCATTGTTTAGGAATTAAACAGCACTTGATACCATTGTATCATCCTGCCGCAAATATTGTGGAAAGGAAAAACCGAGATTTAAAACCTCGCTTGGCTATTCTTGTAAAAGAAGACCACGCTTCATGGGTTGATAAGTTGCCTGTGATTCGGTTTGCTATGAATTCGGTTTATAGTCAAAGCACTGGTTATACCGCTGCTTTTCTCACGTTTGGTAGGGAGCTGAGAACTCCAGATCAGGTTCAAAACGATCTTCGCGTAGTGGTGCAGTCAGAGAATTTTGTGCCGCAGATTACGCCCTTTTTAGATAAAATGGCTCGAACCTGGGTTGAAGCCAAACAAACGCATGAAATGCAACAGGATCGTCAGAAGATATATGCTGACAGGAAAAGAAATCCAAATCCTGATTACAACGTAAATGATAAAGTTTTGGTCACCACTCATACTCAAAGTAATGCTTTAAAAAAGGTTACTTCAAAATTGCATCCACGTAAAGATGGGCCTTATGTAATTATGAAAAAGGTTTCGCCTACTTCGTATCAAATCGCTGATTTGAAAAATCCTAAAGTGCCCCTAGGCGTATACCATTCGTCAGCGTTAACGATTTACCATGGTTTAGAAGATGCACCACCAGTAGTTCCAATTCGGAAACGTGGCAGACCTAGAAAAAAGAAATGTTCTGTTGTTGTTGACCCCTCGCCGAGACGGCTTAGAGGTCAAAGGGGGAGATTGTAACATATCTTTTTATGATAGACCGCGCGACCCCCACCTGTTGTGAATATATGTCGCGCAGTGCTGCTCGTGTGCTATCAGTGTATCGAGAGTATCGTTTAAGCCGTTGTGGCGTAATGAAGCAACTCCCTTGCGTGCTCGCGTTTCGGGTATGAGTTGGCTTCTTTTGTACATTAAGATACCATACAAACTATTATTGTTCATTGCTTTTGTATAAAGTGTATAGTTTGTTAAAATGTGTAAACACTCACTTAAGTTTTTATATGTTTATCGGTTGAGTTTCATTAATTATAAATAGTTACTACGTGTGTGCTTTATTTTAAAGATCACCGAACCCTACCCCTGAGATTATCACAAAGCTAGCCAAATAAATAATCTACCGCGTCCCTAATTAAATAAAAACCTCACAAAACTTTATTAAGTATCAATCTAAAACTACTCAGAACGAATAAAAAAAGTACGGTACTAAAACTTAAATTACAACCGTATTCAAACGTGAAAACATTTCAGTAAATCTTACAAATTTCATTGTACAAAAACACTGCGAGTAATAAATTACACCCACGCTAAAATTAAATATAACTTATAATAAAGACGCAAATGCAACAAAGTGACTAACAACATCCTGTAGCAGATAACAACATTGTAAGCATTACAGACACCTTACAATCGCATTAACCAACGAGAGAATTAATACGCACCTAAATAAAATCGACATAATTAAAAAGTAGAGAAGTAATAACTGATTCAAATAAAGCAAAACATTCACACCCGATAAATTACCACAAAAATAACTTAACCCATTCGAACTTCGGAAATTAAAATTAAAAATCGGCAAATCAAAAGTAAACTCAACCAAACTAATACCAAGCGTAAAACTCATCAAATAACACCAAAAAATTACGAAATAAAACCAAATTCTTTCAAAAAAAAAAAAAAAATTTTTACTTTTTTAAAATTACCCAAATATTAGCCCAGCCAAGATGACTAATGAAATGAAGATGTACCTCGAAATAATACCCCAATTTAACGGAGATCAATGTATGTTAAGTACGTATATTTCGGCTTCCGAAATATTCTTAAAGACCTTTTATAAGCCAGGCGATAACGACAGAAACACTTTACTGATCCGCCTCATTACCAGTAAACTAACCGGAAGGGCACTAACGTTAATAGCCAGTCGCGAGGACGTAGATGAATGGGAACAGTTTAAACGGATATTAATCGCATATTTCGGCGATCAACGTAACTTAAAATGTTTAGTAAGAGACTTAACCGGACTGAGAATGGAACACAACCAGTCACCCTATCAATTTGGAATGAGATGCCAAGATGTAAGAAGCCTAATCTTGACAAAACTCAAAATCGAAGAGACCGACCCAAACGTGAGACTAATAAAAACTAAAATGTATGACGAGATGGCATTAGACACCTATCTAAATGCACTACCCGAGAGACTTTCAGATAAAATTAGATTTCAACATCCACAAAACTTAGAACAAGCAATAAATATGATAATCGAAGAAGAAAATGTAATGTACTACAGAAACCGACTATATAACCCCAACGCGAATAAAATCTATACGCCAATGAAAACTATACAACCCGCAAGACAAATAAATCCACAACCAAAATTTAATCAATTCAACGCACGAACAAACCAAACGCGAACAAATAATCCACATTTTAATAATTCAAACTTTAACAACCAATACAAACAATTTACAAAACCAACATTTTACCCGAACTATTCAAAACCCACCTTTCAACCAACATTTAACTTGAACTTTTCAAGACCCGCATTTCAACCGAGATTTAATCAAAATATAAATCAACAAAGACCAACATTTAACGCGAATCCTAACAGAAACTCACCAATGATAAACAATAATAATCCCAATAACTATTACAAACCTACACCAATGGATACCTCATCTGGTAACACCAGACCTAACACAAAAATAACGCACATAAGACCAAATCCTAATCAAAAACGCACTTTCACTTCAGAAGAGCTATTTCATCAGGAAGTAGAAGAGTATGAAGACGAACAGAATAATAATAATCAACCGTGTACGAATAATGAACAGAATCAATCAAACCATTATGAACGCGAAGAACCACAAGAAAATTACGAGGAAGACGACGAAGAGAACACATGTTCAAATTTTCGCATGGACCATTTTATAAACGACCTAACGTAATAAATCTAAATAATATGAATCACCTTGTATTATCCTATATCGAAATACCCCACGCTGAATTTAAATTACTAATCGATACCGGATCTTCTAAAACATTAATAAGCCCGCGAACAGTAAAAAAACACTATTTAGACTATGTAGAACGAGAACCCTTTAAAATTAAAACCGCCCATCAAACAACCATACATCAATTCGTAGCAAACATACCTTTACCAAAAACCTTTAACGTAAAGATGAAACACAAATTCTGCATATTTGAATTTAATGACAAATATGACGGACTATTAGGAATGGACCTTCTAAGAAAATTAGGAGCCAACGTAGATGTCAAAAATCGATTATTAAGAACCAAGTATGGACGAATCCCCATCAAATTTCAAAATACCCAAATAGACGAAAAATATACATTAGAACCCCGAACGGAAAAAAAAAATAAGAATCCTCGTAGATTCAAATAAAAACTAAGGAATAATAAACCACATAACTTTTCAACAAGGAGTAGAAACCCCAACCGCATTAGTAAAAATCAAAAATAATTACGCCACAACAACAATAATTAACTCAAATGATTACCCCGTAGAAATATCTTTAACAAACGCGATAAACGTAGAAGAATTAAACTTTAACGAAATGGAAATAGATGAATCCTTAAACGAAGATTATAACCCCGTAGAAAAAGACGAAATGTTAAAACAAAATTTAAATAATATCCGATTTAACCGCGACATAAATCACGAAGAACAAAACGCAATACAAAAATTATGTTATGAATACCGCGATATATTCCATTGCGAAGGAATACCCTAACGTTTACAAATACAGTTAAACACAACATTGAGCTAACGGATAACAAACCCATATTCACCAAAGCATACAGATTACCCCAGGCAAGTCAGGAAGAAGCTGACAGACAAGTAACCGATCTATTAGATCAAGATATTATACAACACTCCAATTCACCATGGAGCAGCCCCGTACTAATAGTACCAAAGAAACTAGACGCATCAGGAAAACGGAAATACCGAATGGTAATAGATTACCGCAAATTAAATGAAAAAACGGTAGACGATAAATACCCGTTACCGAATATAACAGAAATATTAGATAAATTAGGCAAGTGCCAATATTTTTCGACGCTAGACTTAGCATCAGGATACCATCAAATAGAAATGGAAGAAGGAGATACACAGAAAACAGCCTTTAGCACACCTAGAGGACACTACGAGTATAAACGGATGCCATTTGGACTGAAGAACGCACCCGCAACTTTTCAACGAGTAATGGATAACATACTACGAGGGATACACAACGAAAAATGCCTTGTGTACCTAGACGATATAATAGTGTATTCAACATCATTAGTGGAACACATAGAAAGATTAAGAGAAGTGTTCGAAAGATTAAGAACCGCAAAATTTAAAGTACAACTAGACAAAAGCGAATTTCTACAGAAAGAAGTAACCTTTTTAGGACACGTAATAACACCCCAAGGAGTGATGCCAAACCCCGATAAAACAAACGCTGTATTAAATTACCCCATACCCAAAACGAATAAAGAGATTAAAGGATTTTTAGGCCTTAGCGGATATTACCGAAAATTCATAAAAGGCTATGCTCAAATAACAAAGCCCTAACCAATTGTTTAAAAAAGGGAAACAAAATTGTACATACCCCAGAATTTATAAAAGCAGTAGACAAAATTAAAAGCATTTTAACAAATCACCCCGTATTAGAATACCTAGACTTTTCGAAACCATTCATTTTAACAACAGACGCACAAATGTAGCCTTAGGCGCAGTATTAAGCCAAGGAACAGTAGGTAACGACAAACCTATCAGTTACGCATCAAGAACCCTCAACGAAACAGAGCAACGATACAGTACGATAGAGAAAGAATTGTTAGCTATAATTTGGGCAACAAAATATTTTAGACCGTACCTATACGGACGGAAATTCTATATATATATATATATATACCGATCATAGACCACTAGTATGGCTATGCAAACTCAAAGAACCTAATTCGAAATTACAAAGATGGAGAATTAGACTAGAAGAATATGATTATGAGATCATATACAAAAAGGGAATTTACAACAATAATGCAGACGCCTTAAGTAGAATCCAACTTAACGCACTTGAGACAGAATCATTAGCAGGAAACGTAGACGAAACCGAAGTCAGAGAAGACCCAGAAGAAATGGAAACTATACATTCAACACAGAATGACGAACCGGAAACCGCAATAAAAATTTTAAACAAAGCTATAGACATGAAACCCAATCAATTCATAATCACAGAAGTTTTAAACAACCCCAACCCTGTAAAATACACGAAAGTGGATAATAAGAAAATTTACAAAATTCATATAACTAAAGACGACAATGAATCACAGATAATTAAAATATTAAAGGAATACACCCCCGAGAAAAAACGATTTTACTTTTATTTTAACACGGAAAACTTATATAAACGATTTTCAGAAATATATGTAAAACTATTTAACAATTCTGGCCCCGAACTTATAAGATGCACGAGAAAATTAATAACATTAGACGACCCTGACGAAATAAATGACGTAATAAGAAACCAACACGAAGGAAAGACCAACCATCGAGGAATAAACGAGACCCTAAAACAAATTATGAGACGTTACTATTTCAAGGACATGAAAGAATTAACTACAGACTTTACAACCAGTGCGAATTATGTGATAAAGCCAAATATGACAGAAAACCCCAAAGATACCCTTAATGTTAACTAAAACACCAGACAAACCTTTCCAGAAATTACATGCAGATACTCTAGTAGTAGAAGCACAAAGTTACCTAACAATCGTGGACGCATTTACGAAAATAGGACAAGCAATACCAATCACTTCTAAAAATAGTATAGACGTAACTCAAGGATTTCTACACTATTTTACATTTTACGGAACACCCGAAGCAATAACATTAGATAACGGAAGCGAATTTAAAAACGAAACAATTCAAAACACTTTAGAATTACACAAAATAAAAATACACTTTATAACGGAAAACCACCCTGAATCAAACGGACTAATTGAGAGACTACATTCAACCCTATTAGAACAGATCAGACTATTAAGAATAAATTACAAGAAAGAACACATAACCAATTTAATGTCATACGCATTAATCGCGTAGAATAACACGATTCATTCAACTACAAATTTTACACCCTTAGAACTAACCTTAGGACATTCAGATTCACGCAACCCCTACGATATACATTATAACAAAGAAATCTATCAGCAATACGCTAAAGACCACAAGGAGAAACTAAAAATAACCTATGACAATGTGAAGGACAAATTAGATAACGATAAAGAGCGAATTACCGCGACCCGTAATAAAAACTCAGACATAAACAAATTTTCCATAGGACAAACCGTATTCGAGAAAAATTACCAAAGTAAAAGACACAAAACGGCACCGAGAAATTTAGGACCCTTTAAAATAAAACGAATATCCGACAAAAACGTAGCCGCGATAGACGACGGCAAGATAACTAAATATGTTCACCTCAAAAATTTAAGACACCCTGTACTTTCAGATGGACAATCGTCACCCTTACCGTCAACCTCCACCCAGGTAGAACGGACACAGAAATTATAATTGAAGACATAAAGAACAACCCCGGTGTACTACCAATTAAATTAGGCAGTATGCAAAACACCATAGATTATTGGACCTTTGCACAAAAATTCGATTTAACCGAGCTAAAACAAGAATTTCAAATAATCAAAAATAATTATTTTCGACTAAAACAATCAATGGACACAACAAAATTCGGAAAAGAATACGCAATAGAAATGATAAACTACGACAGTATAACAGAAAGTATCTTGAAAAATATCGAAGACAAATTTAATCGACTAATACCTACAGAACAAATGACGAGAAGAAAACGAGGACTAATCAACGGATTATGAAACGTAATTAAAGCAATTACCGGAAATTTAGATAACCAAGACGCAGAACGCTATGACAACGCGATACAACAATTGATAGAAAATCAAAACGACATTAAAACCATAATCAATAATCAAATATCGTTAACACAATCAACGATCATCAAATTTAATGAAACCCTTAGAAAACTAGTTAGAAATCAAGATAGTATAGCCAACCGAATAGAAACCTTAGAAAATAACATGCGAACTACCATGTTAGGCATGCGAGATTTAATCAGATTCAATACGATATATAACCAAATAATATCAACCCTAACTTTAATTCAACAAATCCTAGCAACATTAGAAAACGCAGTAACCTTTGCAAAATTAAATACCCTACATTCAAGTATAATAGAACCGATAGATTTATTAAAAGAATTATTGAGAATAAAATCTTTTATAACTAACAGTAAGTTACCTTTCGATGTATTAGAATCAAACATTTTAATATTTGAAAAAATAGCCATAGTTAAAGGCTATGTAAAAAACAACGATATAACATTTTTAATAGAAATACCAATAGTAGAAATTAACAGTTACAATTATTATCACTTATTTGCTTTTCCAATGAAAATGACTAGCACATACCAAGTTATTATTCCAAAAACCAAATTCCTATCCCTAAATGAACAGAGATATGGTTATACGAACGACAAATGTAATGAAGTCACACCCAATCAATACTTATGCCAATCATTAACAACCACAACAATTCAAGAAGACAGCCCTTGCGAAGTACAACTACTAAAATTTACCAATCACTATGAAAATTGTGAAGCCAAACCTGTATTAATCAACAACATGAAAATTCAGAAAGTAACGGAAAATAAATGGATAGCCATCTTTCCCACCGAAGTAATCGCAACAATGTATTGCAATCAAGACGAAAGTAATTTAGCATTAACCGGAAGTAAATTAATCACCCTTAAGGAAAATTGTTATTTAAAATTAAAAAATAAAATAATTAGAGTTTACCAAGATCCAGTACAAAGCAAGAAGTTATCAAATCTACCCGACCTGCAAATCAAGATTAACCGAGAAGAAGATGAAGAAACCCTTCAAAAACCAATGCACTTGGAACACCTGGAATTAGACAACTTAAACCACGCCATGAAACTCATGGAAGATTACAAAGAAAAATTAAACGAGATCAAGACGCCCAAAGTGCACTATGATAATATTAGTGTATGGACAATTATATTGATTTTATTGACTATTTTATTGATCATTTATGTAATGTACAAAATATGTATTAGATTTAAGAATAATAAAGAAAACAGTTTTAGATTTAAGAAACCCAAACAAACAAATGTACCCCTAGAAAATATGAATTTTAAATGAGATTAAACGAAAATGAATTTAATTAAAAATCAAGATAAGGTAAAAAACCCTTAATTTTTAATGTACGTTGGGAGGAGTTATAGGAACCCCCATCTATTATATGTATAAAACTAATATCTGTATTAGGAAATATTAGGAAACATTAGGAAATGTTAGGACAGTGCAACAATGTCGTTGCAACATTTTTATATTATGATGATTTCAGCTCCCACGAGTGGAAACGCTACAAAGTAGCACAAGGATAAGTGACACTGCAAAAGTCAGGTCACAGACGGTCGACGGATGTCACGTACCGAGATTACGCAGAATAAGCCTGCAACAATGTAATTATGAATAGCTTTTAAGATAGCAACTAAGTATTGTAAATTGTAAGCGGACATTACGTCCGCAGGTTCCCACAGAAATGTGAGGGGGGAGAAAGTTATATAAGGACCAGGAGCTCCACTCCTAGTCAGTTCATCAGACGTTCAGCTTTAACCTTGCAGTTCACTGGTAACTCACTGTACAATTAATTAATGTATTTCGACTTAGAATAAATTAATTCAAATTGTAATTGTTCAACTCTGTTCAAACAAATAAATGTGTTAAGGACCAAAGAAGTCTTTTTAAAAAGGACCGCTCGAAGCCACGAACCTTAACTCGCGTGCCTTACTAATTGTTTTTAGTTGTTTTCTTGTGAGATAAATGTTTTACGGAACATTTGACGGACTTACTTTAGTGATACACGTGCTTTACTCATTGTGGTTCTTTTTAGTTGCTTCGTCTTTTGATATTTAAACTATGTGTGCGATCTAGTTTCGCGGTCCCCTTTTTTTTTATTAGAGTAGTGCATACTTTGGATTATCCAAATACAGTTGATACTGTAGTTTCTAAATTTTCTAACACCAAAGAATCTAAAATAGAGTATTGCTTGCGCAAATTTTGTTATTGGCGAAATATAACAGATTACCGGTTTACAAAGGTATTGGTTGAGATTTCTCACTGCTTTTTGGATGTTTATGAACATAATATACATTTGGTCCCAGTTGAAATTAAACTAGTGCTACAAAATATTTCGAAATTATTGTCGCAGGAAATAGAATTAACAAGAAATTTATCAATGCTACATAGTTCCATCAGCATGATAATGTCTGCTGCTGACACCAGTGAAACACGTAGGTGTGATTAGTGTAACGTGTGATCAGTTCCATCAACACCCTCACAGTCAAGGGTGAAGTGCTTCGTTAGTGCCGAACATCGTGAATCCCACACTTCAATTGCAAGGAAGCGTTACTGAAGGACCTTTTGTAAGTTGAACTATTTCCTACTTGTTATTACTTTAAATATCTATCCGTTGCTTTGCCATATCTTTGTCGTTCTGATACCTTTTACAATAGACTTGCATGCTATTTTAAAACCAAAAAAAAACAAAAAAAAAAAAAGGAAAGATCAACAATACTGGACTACTCATATCAATTGTGCTTACCTATTTATTTCTTGCTAAAAATTTTGTCTGATTGATGTTTAATTGGTGTGTGAGGAAACGTTTCTCCTACTCCCCAATATTACCTCACTATGTACTAAAAATTTTTGTATTGCTTTTACCGTTGTTATATTATATAAATTATCCCAACAGTTTTTTTTCTTTCATTCTACAAAGTACTGAACAATTTATGCTTGATCAGCATGCTATGCTTATTTTTTTTATTTCAGGTTTGCAGGAATAAATTTTTTTTTGCAGGTTTGCTATTCTAATTTTTTTTTATGGCAGGTATTGTTACTAATTTCTTACAGCCGCGTACATTATATGTTGGTCTGCTTTCTATAACCCCCCTAATCTCCGATTGAGCCCGGTCATTTCTTTGATTTTCTTTGTGTTACGCACGGATACGAGCCAACGTAGCATAAATTTGGCGCCCAACGTGGCTGCCTCGATTAACGTAACATAAATTTGGCGCCCAACTGGGGGCCGAAATTATTTTTTCCTCCTTCTCGTTTGAACTGGATTTTGTTTAGTATTTAGTTATTTCGTTAATTTAGTTTCTTTATCGAACAAGCCTAATAATTCGTTTTTGTGTCTTTAAATATTTGGGTGTTTGTTGATTCTGTAGTAATGGGTGACTATTGGAAATTAAAAGTTGATCGTTTACATGAAGCTGAACTCAAATATGAAGTCGGTTCTCGTGGGTTCGATGCAAAAGTACCTGTATTCGAACTTCGTAAATCCTTTAGGAATCTTTTGAAAATGGAATCTTCTGAAACTCTAAGTCCACTTAAATCTGGTATCGATTTTCAGACTGATAATAAAGCAGTGACTGAAGGTTTGACTGAATTAACTACGAAGAGTAAAGATTTTAATGGTGATATTTCAACTGCCGACGGCAAACGTATTATTAGCCTTGCTATGCATCTCAAAGGGAGAATCCAACGCATGAATGTTACTTCTGACGCTGAAATAGTACTACAGCGAAAGTTGTTGCTATGTGTTAGTAATATACGCAGTGATTGCGATAGATTATACCGTCGCTTTAGACGTTCTTCCACTTCACCTAGGGTACCACTTGTTTCTACGGCTACTATTAATCCGACTACTACTGATACTGAGGATGATCTTACTTCTGCTGAATCTTCTGATGAATCACCTATACCTATATCTATTTCTAAATCAATTGCTACGTCTGGTTACGGACAGCTGGTGTCTAAATGGGACTTAAAATTTTCGGGTGATGACCGTATGTCTTTAAATGCATTTCTATTACGCGTGGACGAATTATGTTCGGCACGCAACGTTTCTGCTTCTCAACTATTTTCTTCGGCATCAGACTTACTTTCGGGAAAAGCTTTAATTTTATTCAGAGCGCATAGAAAATCCCTAAGTAATTGGCAAGATGTTATTCGACTATTAAGGGAAGAATTTCAACCTGTTAATTACAACGAAAAACTTTAGAGGAAATAAAGCAACGTACTATGGGTCCCTCAGAGTCTATTGGTGTATATTTAGCTACGATGGAAAATTTATTTGCTCGTCTAACAATCTCTCTCTCTGAACCACAGAAACTCGAAATTATTTTACCAAATCTTACCCCTTTCTACCAAACCAAATTAGCTTTGCTTGATCTGAATACGATTACGGAACTTTTGCGTGTGGGTCGCAGACTAGAACAGCGCAAAATACAAGCCGATAATTTCAAGTCTCCTCCTGCTCTGAACTTTTCTCAACTCCTAGAGCCTGACTTAGCTTATACAGGTCCTGCGGTCCGCAGCAAACTTACTTCTGCTCATGTCCCTCCCCTTTCTGGTGTTACTACTTTGAAAACACTTACACCTGGTGCAAGTGATGCTTCTAAAAATATTTCTAATTCTTCCGTTACTTGTTAGAACTGTGGCCAACGAAGACACAAGTCTCCTTCCTGTACTAAACCTCAAATACTTCATTGCTATGGTTGTGGTAAACCTAGTGTTACCTGTACTAATTGTACGAGTTGTAACAAGAATTTAAACTACCGATTGAGTCGCTAAGCCGAGAAACCGACCCGATTCCTTCTACAGTTGTCTCGGTACCTATTATTTCCTCAGAAAATCCTTTCTCTGGTCTTGATGACCGATCTAAATATGTTCTGGATTTTATTTTAGCTAGTTCTCGCGAGGACGACAGACCTTATCTTACTGTTACTATTTTCGACATCAAATTTAAGGGTGTGCTTGATTCTGGCGCTTCTCGTACTATTATTGGTGGTCCTGGTTGGGATATTCTCTATTCTCTTTCTTTGCATTTGTCCCTAACGGAGAACTACAGCTGTACGGTAGCCAATGGTCAAGCTTGTAACATTCTCGGGTCACTTACTTTACCCATGTCGGTCAAAAATAAAACTATTCTTCTTGACGTCTAGTTGTCCCTTCTATTTCTCAGTCTCTGATCTTAGGCATTGACTTCTGGAAATCTATGGGTGTTGTCCCAGATTTTCGGACTGGTCAATGGACTTTCTGTTCTTCTTCTACTGTCTCGATCAATCAGATCAATGCTCTTTCCGATCTATCAATCATGCAACAATCCGAATTGTCTCGTATAGTCCAACAGATGTTTCCTAAAGATGATACTTTACCTTTGGGCTGTACTAATCTCATTGAACATCAGATCCGTACTACGTCTAGTCCTATCAAGCAACGATATTATCCCATGTCCCCTACGGTACTTCGACATGTCAATCAAGCTCTGGATGAGATGCTAGAAAATGGTGTTGTAGAACCATCTAATAGCGCTTGGTCTAGCCCTATTGTTATGGTGCCTAAGAAAGATGGCACATATCGTTTCTGCATCGATTTTAGAAAAGTCAATGAGGTTACAGAAAAAGATGCCTATCCCCTTCCTTATATTTCTACGATTCTAGACCGTCTTAGAGACGCAAAATTCTTAACTAGTTTGGACATTCGCTCTGCTTATTGGCAAATACCTCTTTTTTCTAATTCTAAAGCGATTACTGCATTTACGGTGCCTGGTAGAGGTTTATACCAGTTTACTAAAATGCCATTTGGTCTTCATAATTCTCCAGCGACATTTCAGCGACTTATAGATCGTGTGCTTGGTGCTGATCTCGAACCTTTCTGTTTCGCATACTTAGATGATGTGATCATCGCTACCCCTACTTTCAAACAACATTTGGTGGTACTACAGAAAGTGCTTTTTCGTTTAAATTCTGCAGGTCTTACTCTTCGCAGAGATAAATGCATTATATGCCGACCGGAACTCCGTTATCTGGGATACGTAGTAAATCGTCATGGACTCCATGTCGACCCAGAAAAAGTTTCGGCCATTCTTAATCTTCCTCCTCCTACTACTGTAACTGAAGTACGACGCATAGTTGGTATGTGCTCGTGGTATCGTCGCTTTATCCCAAATTTTTCTGCTCTTACTGCTCCAATTACTGCTTTGACTAAGAAAAATTCTAAATTTAATTGGTCTTCGGAATGTCAGCAGGCGTTTAAGCTGCTGAAAGAACACTTGGTAACGGCTCCAGTGATGAGTTGTCCTGATTTTTCTTTGCCCTTTACTATACAGACTGATGCCTGTGATTTTGGTCTGGGTGCTGTGCTAACTCAACAACAGGGTGATGACGAAAAAGTCATTAGCTACATTAGCTGTTCTCTTAAAAAGGCGGAACGCAACTATAGCGCCACCGAAAAGAATGTCTTGGTGTTATTTGAGCAATTGAGAAATTTCGTCCCTATATCGAGGGTTCTCACTTTACTGTGATCACTGATCACCACTTGCTTATCTGGCTAAATAATCTACAAAGCCCCAACGGTCGTTTAGCTCGGTGGTCTGTGCGACTTCAACAATATAACTTCACCATCGTACATCGTAAAGGTAAAGAAAACATCGTTCTCGATGCCTTATCTCGCTCAGTACCTAAAATTGACTTAATTGATGACTTTCCTAAATTTTCTATTACTCTGCCAATTTTGGATCCTTGGTATCTTAAGCTACGGACTCGTGTTAATTCCAATCCTAAACTATACAGTAACTGGCATGTGGAAAACGAATTACTATTTAACCATGTAAAATCTAAACAGTCTTTGCTCCAACCCCCTCAAAACGATTCGAAGTTAGTAGTTCCCAGCGAACAACGGAATAGGGTTCTATACGAAAATCATGATCTACCTACTTCAGGTCACCCTGGTGTCCACAAAACTGTCTCTAAAATTTCCATGCGTTACTATTGGCCTAAACTTAGAGACGCTGTTGCTCGATACGTCCGTCGTTGTAAAATTTGCTCTGCACACAAAGTCGAACAAAAGAAACCTCCTGGCTTTATGTCTCGCCGTGCTACTGCCACTCGTCCTTGGCAAGTCCTGTGTACCGATATTGTCGGACCTCTTCCTAGATCCTCTAAAGGTAATTTTTCATTTTAGTTGTTGCCGATTGTTTTACAAAATATGCTTGTTTCTTTCCTCTACGTGCGTCTACGGCCGATGCTGTTGCTCGAACCATTGAGGAAAATATTTTCCTGGTGTATGGTACTCCTCAGTATCTAATTGCGGACAATGGTGTACAATTTCGCAGCAATATTTTCACTAAACTCTGTGATTCTTATCGAACAAAAATTCTGTTTAATGCTCGCTATCATCCTCAGGCGAATCCGGCCGAACGTATTAATAGAGTCCTGAAAACTATGATTTCTTCTTACGTTTCTGATAATCAACGTCGGTGGGACGTTAATTTAGCAAAAATTGGTTGTGCTATTCGAACACTTAAACATGAGGTTATTGGTTACTCCCCATATTTTGCTCTATATGGTCGTGAACATGTTCTCTACGGCGATCATTTTGGAAAACCTCTTGATCCTGATGATGTTCTTATGGATCCCGAACGTCCTATTCCTCCTACTGACTTAGTCAAATTTGAGTCACTTCGTGAAGAAATTTCGAAACGTCTTTACTTAGCATACAAGAAAAATGCTAAACACTACGATCTTCGTCGTCGTCCCTTAGCTTTATCTCCTGGCGATCGCGTGTGGAAACGCAATTATGTTCTTTCGGATGCTACTCGCTACTTCAATGCTAAACTTGCTCCCAAATATGTGGGTCCCTTTACTATTAGAACTAAACTTTCTCCTTGGACCTATATCTTAGTGGATGATTCTGGTAACGATCTGGGTACTTGGCATATTAAGGACCTCAAACCCGATAAAACTTTAAACCCTCCAGACATTGATCCTGAACCTCCGGATCCTAAAGGGCTCCCTACGGCTGATTCTACTTTGACCCCTACGTGTCGCTATCCCTAATGACTTGTAATTTTTTGGCTTATTGGTCTTGTGTTTTCTGTGATAAGCTTGTGTCCGAAAACACTGGCGCCCATTTCGTATTCCTATTCATATTTTTGTAGGTAGCCCATCCCGTGACTTTTCTTCTGGCTAGTTCCACCATTTGTTCACTATTTGACTATTATAGTCGCTTTCTACATCCATTCCTTGAGGTAGGCTTCAGATCTATTTTCTTTTCCTTTAGGTATTTTGACTCGGTCGCTTTTGTAGGTCTGTTAGCCATACTTTGCTTGAGTAAACGTTTCATACGAATCTGTGTTACCTCAGTTGGAAGTATTCTAGATGGTGTACTAGCTTGCCTTTGCCCTTTACTCTGTCTTGGTTCTTTCTTTGCTGCACACTTGAGGTTGACAGTTGTGTCGTCTAGTTGGTTTGCTACGAGTTTTCTTCCTCGTTTTTTTCTTTCCTCTTGGTTTCTCCGCGGGAAGCCAAAACTTTTCTTTGAGGTGGAGAACAGAAATGTTCCTTTTGGGGACATCCGTCTTTTGACGTTTTTGAAAGTAGCTAAGACCTTTAATCCTCATTGGGCGTCTACTTGATGATACCGGATAGAAAAAAAAACGTGCATTTTTGTATCTTAACATTTTACGCTATACCCAATTCGTAAAGACATTTCTGCAACTACTGTTTCTATATTTTATATTTATTAACTAATTGGCGAATGCGTCGTATTATAATGAGTAGATTGCATCGTTCTTGCCTTGCCGTTTGTACAAATTTTGTTCCTTATGTGGATATACAAGTCCAGATAAGAGACGATAAGAGGTTGTAATAGCAACGAGTTGATATAAACAGAGAGGAGTTGTAGTTTTGTTCTTTTGTTCCGATATAATGGGTACGTTGAAAATACTGCTTCTTTTTGCTTTGACAATAGTGAGAATTAATGCGGTATCAATTTTCTTATTGTTCATGAACAAGCACGGCACGATTTTGGTTGTTTTTCTTGTGAAATAAAAGTTGTATATTAACTGTAGAGAGTGTAGTGCTAATTCCGATTGAAGGAGTATGGTTTGTAGGCGAACGTGTTTGGTCGACGCACGTGTGTTTTAAGAACATTTGACGGACGGTTTTATTGCTTACGCGTGCCTTACTAATTGTTTTTAGTTGTTTTCTTGTGAGATAAATGTTTTACGGAACATTTGACGAACTTACTTTAGTTATACACGTGCTTTACTCATTGTGTTTTTTTTTAGTTGCTTCGTCTTTTGATATTTAAACTATGTGTGCGATCTAGTTTCGCGGTCCCCTTTTTTTATTAGAGTAGTGCATACTTTGGATTATCCAAATACAGTTGATACTGTAGTTTATGAATTTTCTAACACCAAAGAATCTAAAATAGATCATTGCTTGCGCAAATTTCGTTATTGGCGAAATATAACAGATTACCGGTTTACAAAGATATTGATTGAGATTTCTCACTGCTTTTTGGATGTTTATGAACATAATATACATTTGGTCCCAGTTGAAATTAAACTAGTGCTACAAAATATTTCGAAATTATTGTCTCAGGAAATAGAAACAAACAAGAAATTTATCAATGCTACATAGTTCCATTAGCATGATAATGTCTGCTGCTAACACCAGTGAAACACGTAGGTGTGATTAGTGTAACGTGTGATAAGTTCCATCAACACCCTCACAGTCAAGGGTGAAGTGCTTTGTTAGTGCTGGACATCGTGAATCCCACACTTGAATTGCAAGGAAGCGTTACTGAAGGACCTTTTGTAAGTTGAACTATTTCCTACTTGTTATTACTTTAAATATCTATCCGTTGCTTTGCCATATCTTTGTCGTTCTGATACCTTTTACAATAGACTTGCATGCTATTTTAAAACCAAAAAAAAACAAAGAAAAAAAAAAGAAAAATCAACAATACTGGACTACTCATATCAAATGTGCTTACCTATTTATCTTTTGCTAAAAATTTTGTCTGATTGATGTTTAATTGGTGTGTGAGGAAACGTTTCTGCTACTCCCCAATATTACCTCACTTTGTACTAAAAATTTTTGTATTGCTTTTACCGTTGTTATATTATATAAATTATCCCAACAGTTTTTTTTCTTTCATTCTACAAAGTACTGAACAATTTATGCTTGATCAGCATGCTATGCTTATCTTTTTATTTCAGGTTTGCAGGAATAATTTTTTTTTGCA